>CM073138.1:25946085-26378288 GCA_037039145.1 Fundulus diaphanus
AATGTGTGCCACCAGCAGGAATAACTGTAGCCTTGAATGGATTGTAAAGCAAAGCCCCTTCAAGAGTTTGGGAGTGATTCACAATATGTGTACGAAATCGGTGCTTCAAGAGCCCCCACACACAGACGTATCCAGGGCATGGGCTGCGACTGCTGTGTAAGCCACCCCTGAACCAAAGTTGTCAGCAGTGTCTTACCTGGGCTAAGGAGATAAAGGACTAGACTGTTGCTCATTGGTCCGAAGTCCTTTTTCTGATACATTTCCTTTGGATATCCAGGTCCCAGAGTCTGTAGAAAGAGTTTAGAAGCACAGAATCCGAACTGCTTGAGGTCCTGTGTAAAGTTTCCACACAGTCAGCGTTGATCTGGGGAGCCATGTCAGCTGCTGCTGTTGGTTCACCATGGTTTATCAACTCCAACGACGGAAATTTAAGAGCACTTCCTGCTTGTCCCAGCTGACAAGCGTTAGGGAGATGCAGATTTCATTTTCCAGGACAGCTTGACACCTGCATACCCCGCTACAAGAACCAATACCTTGGCTTAGTGACCATGGTTTTACTGTGCGTGGTTGGCCAGCAAACTGGCCTGAGTATTGTCAAGAGGTGGAAGAGAGACACCAGGCTCAACAATGGAGATGAGCCAAAGGCTGCCGTTAAAGCTATCCGCTTGGCTTCCTTTAACCTGGCCAGTCAGATCGATAATGTGCAGCACGCTAGGTTCTGCACATTATCAGTCTGGGACTGCTTCCATTGAATCCGTTTGGAGAAAGGAGGGAGATTCAGCAGAATTCTCCAAGCTGATTGGGCAAAGCGACACCTAGTGCCTGCCTGCCCAAGGTTGGTTTAAGCCAATCACGGTATAAAATTAAAACGCAAGCATCAGACGTCCTGAGAAACCACAAGAAGGTAATTTAGTCAAGGCTCTTCTTGCTGTTCTACTATCGAAAAAGAAATTGTGGATTCTTACAGAACAGATGTGATAGCAGCGGCTACGTGTGCGTCCTCCTGCGCTGCCATGTTTGTGTCGGTCCAGCTGTTGGCTCGTCAGCTCTTGCTTTCATCGCACCGGTATGTCTTGCCTTAAAACTTAATGCTCCATTGTGATTGGCCCGAACCATTTTTGGTTCGTACACAAACGCTTGAAGCCGGAGCGGTACAACATGGATTCTTGTGTGTTTGTGAACGAACAAATCCCACGAGAATTCATCTTGCAGGCAAGGTTAGGCTTCCTTAGCACCTCAACAGAACCAAAGACTGATCTCCTCCATGCCGTGCTGCTTTGATTTAATGAAATATTCAGCCTTTGAGAGAAACTGGATTTTTTTTCTTAGTCGTAATCATCCTTTTGATGATATTCAAATTCACTGATGCATCTGTCCTGATATCCTCAGTAACAAAAAAAAAAGATCTGTTTGAGCAGACAAGGCTATACAGTATTTTATGGCTCAAGGTAAAGTGGGAGTGCGACTCCAGCAAACAATGAAAATGGTAGACTGGTCAGTGACTGTGAAGACAAGAGCTGGATAGCAGCAGGCGGCAGTAAAGCCTGTGTTTCTGCTCCTTTTTACTTTCCAGTGAGTCACAATAATGTCACAGCCAGTGAATGGTGCACAGCATTGACGTCTTAATCCCCAGACATACAGTGGTCATTATTACACTAATCTGCTGCATGTATTTTACATGACACGCGTCACATTGTGTTAGGTATGGCATCTATAGGCTTTACAGTGCAGTAGCCACCAAAACAAATAAATCCAAAACACTTTGCAATATGTCTGTGAATCATACAAAATGATACATTTGTTTAGTTCATGTGTACATAAATTGTGACTATACAGATCAATGCAGGCTGCGTTATATTTTCACATAAATAGATATTAGTCTTTTTGTTGAGCCAAATGTACATAAACCCTGCACAGACTCCTCATGTCAAGCAAACGTCCAACGAACCACCAAGAATCTCTTCACAAAACTCAGAACCACTTGCTGTCGCTGTGTTTTACTGGTGGCCACACGGTGGCGCTAACGAGTGGGCACGTGAACGCAATGTGGGGAAGGGAGGTCTTGGTCTCCCCAAATAATGATTATTATTCTGTACTTTCACTGAAAAGTAATAATGCTGACATTAAAGATAAACTCCTGAAAAGACATCAAAAACGCAAGCAAGAGTAAAATCTTACAACTGGATGGCAACAGAAGCAAGATGTCATGAGAATAAAGAAACATGAAGTGAAAGAGAGAGATTTAAAATTGGAGGAATGAGAAGCAAACAACTGGGTGAGACTGGGTGGCTTATTTGTGCTTGTTTTCATTATTTTCTTCATTTTTTTTCATCCAAAAAAAGGAAAAACGGGGAGCGGTTTGTGGTGTGCTTGAACATCTACATCATTTACTACAGCTGAGGGTGAAGGGGGTGCGTATTTCAGGTGAACGTCCAACACTACTAATGATTTTCTCTGTCATGCTCGTTTTAATCACAAGTAGAACTCCGGCCAGGAGAGTTCCCATCTGGCTTCATCTTCCATGTCTCCCAGTTTCGCTTTTGACACACCTTTTAATTTCAGTTGACTCAACCTGTTGGATTTGCTGGCTGCTGCAACCGCCATCCTCAAGACCTAAACACTAACATGGCCGATACAGGAGCCGGTTCCTGCTGGACGGATGGACCGAGGGACGTGGTTTGGCGATCACCTGGCCCAGGAACTGGCCACACTGGTAACGGACATGATGCTGCAACGTTTCTTCACCATCATGTTGATGTAGGCCTTCATGATCTTGGTGATCTCCCCGACCTGGAGAGGAAAAACACGAGTTGGGTCGTGCATGTTCAGGACAAAGGCTGACATTGGTTTTTCATATTGGTTATGGGGTGCCACAAGGGCAGAAAAAAAAAGTCCAATTCACCCCCCCGATTTCGTTCTGCTAATCTTAAATATTTAGACTGGTCAGACTTCAGGTGGATGATTCTGTTTATTTCAATTATTATAATAATATATAAACATCTGTAATACCTCAGATCATGCGATATACTGTACTCTGTGTGGTATATTTCTAGATAGATTTGTGGATGCAGCCGTAGACTGCGTTCAGTGGCACTTGGGTTCGCAGGAGAGACCAGAATTGGATGAATTCAGCTTGAATGACCCAGTTACCGAGATGCTCCTTTGCCAGTCAGTTCAAACGCCGATCCAAGGCACTAGCAGTTCAACAACGACAGTGTTCCACTTAGTGGAAGTCGATTTTTAAGTGAAGAAGACTCAGTTAGCTTTTTTCAGCATCAGTTAAGTTTTTTACTAAGTTGGTAAGATGCACAAAAGGTATAAGAAGCTACTAAATGGAAACTATTTTCTAGGAGGGATATTGGCAGCCTTTTGAGATCTTGGATATTATGTATAATTGTAATTATTTTATTTTGGTTTTGAACTCATTGTAAAAAGTTACTTCCAGTTCTCTCTCACACATGGTGTGTGGCGTCACCTCTGCTCCTGATGTGGATAATTATTGATTGCTGAAATCCAGATCAGCAGGTCAAAACATTTTAAAATTAGAGAGTAGAAATTGGCCACAAAACTCTGATCAGTGCATCTGCAGACGACATAGATTTCCAAAGAACCAAACAGTCCGTGTGGCTACACTGACTGCATTAACATGGGAACTTTGCACTGGGAAAAAAAAAATCTTGCCAACCTTATATTTACAGTTTAATCCCCAAATCTGAGCCCAAATACATCCCATTCTAGAATAAAATAAGCATAATGTAAGTGCAATGTTTCTCGGTTTATTTTTATACCCAATAATGATATTCTGACCAGTCAGAAATTCATCAAATTATTGCAAATTCTCCCAGAAACGTGTTACACCTGCATTCAATACTGTTTCATTTGCCTTTATCCCTATTTGTACTTTTAAGGCTTGACATTTAGTAATTGACATATTCCAGATTTACATTGTAAATCCATTAGAAAACAATTTTTTTAGGGTTTATATATAAGACAATTAACAGGACGATGTTATGTGACAAGAAAAAACATCATAATTACTGCTCTTTGGCATAATCTTGATGCAGACTGTAGTTTCTGGTGCCGCATTAGTACCACCAGGCTAAATTTGTAAAAGCACCTGTAGCTGTCTGCAGTGTTATAGGTTGGCTTCTTCTTGATATTAAAACAACCACATTGTTTGTTCACACATTAGGTTATTTTAAAGCGTATCAATACACGTCAGTATTTTTGATGATGGATAAATTCTTGATTAAATCACATCTGAAATTTAATAAAATGGCACATGCAAGAACCTCTAATAAAAAAAACTTCAATCAAACAGGAAAATGTTTAAAAGCAGTTTACAACATGCAAGTTAAACCCAGAAATCTTGCCCCGGTGGGAACAGATGAGGGAGGAAACTCCTGGAATCTCACCTGTGGCGTCTCGAAGTACATCTCCCTCTCATCCACGATGATCTTATAGGTGCAGGGCTGTGAGGCTCCAAAGAAGGTGATGTGCTCATACTGGAAGGTCTCCAGCGGTTTCGGTTCTCCTCGCTTGTACACAGAAACATTGTCAGCGCTCACACCCAGCCACAGATCGTGCGGGAAACCGCCTTCTTTACACTGTCAAGGGAAGACATTATTGATTATCATTAGTTTATTTATCATCATCGTGTCCGTGAAATCCATCCTGGTTTTCCTTTTTTTCACCTCTACATCAAAGAGAGTGGAGCCATATCCGGGCCACTCCTTGATGATGCTCATGTACTTGAGCATGGCCTGGTGCTGTGGCATGCCCTGCAGACGGGCCCACTTCTCCAGGATGCTGGTGCGCGTCGCAGATGTCTCCTCCTTCACCCACATCTCCAGCCTCTGCTCCCCTTCCACCTGAAACATCCCAGGAGTCTCTGTCAAGCTGTCAGGCAGCAAACCAGTATGTCTGGCAGGAAACAGGACTCGGTGAACTTAAAAAAGGCCGTAGGCAGTGAAGCCTGCACCTTAAAATTATAAACTTTTAAAGGATTTTACCACACATTGATCCGTTTTTCATATATTAAACTAAAACATTTGGTCTAATAGATCCACTATAGAGAAGCTATTTAAATATGTGCATTGAAAAAATAGTCTCAGGCACATTTATGATAAAGAGCCTCAAAATAAATCAATCTTTCATTACATTAGCAGGATCTCACAGTGACAATTTTAGACAATTCAACCCATAAATTGAATATTTTTTTTAGCAGGGAAGAAAATCTCAGGTTAATGTTAATATATATATATACACAGTATATATATATATATATATATATATATATATATATATATATATATATATATTTGACAAAATCACAAGTAGAAATGCTGGTTGCTCTTATGTTAGTACTGTACACTCCTATTTTGCCAATGGGACAGCACACAGCCTTCTTAAGCTTTCAACCATGTTGAAGCAAAATGGGAGCAGGATGTTTCACTGTTGCTCTCTGTACAATCCCTCTGGATCTTCTAGTCTCCTCGGACCTAGATTGCCATGGAATAAGTTTGATTTCTATCTGGTCAACCGTGGTGATGCTGATTGGGCCAAATGTTTCGGATCATCATCCAGCAGAAAGGCCCAGTGATGACCCATTCTCAGTTTGCTGGTAGAGTCCACTTCATTTTAATCCAGAATCTCTCAGTATTTCAAAGAGTTCATGATAACAAGGTATTGGGGGTCTATGGAAGAGAAACAGGCCCACAGCATGACAGATCCTGCAACATTCTTGACAGTGGACATTAGATGCTTTTCCACATAGTTATCCTTTGTTTCAAGTCAAACACGCCAGCAGTCCAACTACTACTGCTACCAAAACATTCCACGAAAAAGTAAAGCATAAACAAATAAAATTCACTTACATTATTTTAAAGGGATTGTCAGGGGCACCAATTTCTTAAAAACAGTTGTTACCTTTAAGATTTTTTCAAGGTAATAAATGTGCAGAAATAAAATGTTAGATTTTTCAATATTTTTAATACTGTGTGCAATAAAAGACAAATTCATTTTAAAGCTTTTTACACATCATTACACAGGGTTACCTACAAATGTGGCCGGCACTATAAACTGCTTTAAGAAATTAGCCCTGGGCCTGTAGGTAATATGTGTTGTTTCCACCTGTTAGAGGTTTACTTACGGGATAAACAGGATGTTTGTAATTTGCATGTTTATAACTGTGAATTGTTTAACATAGATGATTTGATTGTTTTATCCCTAAAACCACTTGTTTCCCACTCTGGTTGAATAATCTATTTTTCCTTTCTATTTCAGTAAACGTATTTAAAAAACAAGAAGGCCCATCCTCATTACTTTTATTGGAGCAGGATTACCTTGATCTGGGTGACTGGCTATCCAAAAAAAATAAGAGCCAGAGTTAAATTGCACATTTTAAGCACCAGTCACTTAAAAAGGAAAAGATTAAACCATTTCCAGTTATTTTCTCAGTCTCAATACCACCTGTGCCCATTGTAATGTCAACATTTGGCACAGTTTATTTCCTTACTGTTAATACAAATCAAGAACTATGGAGGCATACCTTCTGCTTCTTCAGTGA
The DNA here is from genome assembly GCA_037039145.1 of Fundulus diaphanus. Classification (NCBI taxonomy): domain Eukaryota; kingdom Metazoa; phylum Chordata; class Actinopteri; order Cyprinodontiformes; family Fundulidae; genus Fundulus; species Fundulus diaphanus. The sequence goes on from CM073138.1 coordinate 25,952,654, forward strand.
ACCCGTTTTGCTTTTCCTGAGGGAGGAATCCCTGAAGGTCGGAGTCTTTCGTTTCTCCGTGCTGGACCCGGTCCCGCCCTGTCCTCCAATGGTGCCGATCACATCTCCGATTCCTCCACTGCCTCTTGATCCGGCTCCGCCCACTCCGCCCACCCCAGGCTTAGTGGATTGCAAGATGCGATTCCGAAGGCGTCCGATCGGATAGACGCTTCCCAGGCTCCATCCAGCCCGCCCCGCCCCGTCACCGTGGAGATACTGAAGACGCAAAGCTGCAAGGTGCTGTAGAGTCTCCTCTGAAGCGGGGAAGTGGCCGCTGATTAAAGACTCATGGGCCTGGGAGAATATTTAGAAAATTATCTTATTATCTTACAATAATATTCTGAATATTTTTAAATAAATCTTAACTTTTTATTTTGAAAAACTATATTTCACCTTGCAGAAGCTAAAACTATCTTAATACAAGTTAATACAATACCAGGCAAAACTTTGAAGTTCTCCGTCCAATATGTTTAAATTGTGCAAATGCAAATATGTTATGCTTGTAATACATAGTAGACCTTATTCAGAATGAGCCGATGGGAGATATTTCAGGACCAGATGACAAACCTACTTATATGCAAAAGCACTTTTAGACTTTTGCATATTCATCAGACTCATTTGTTTAATCTGTCCTCGCGTTCGGCTGCTGAGGTACCATGAAAACTTTAAGCACTTCTGAGTAACATTTCTGTCTGGTAATTCCCTGTAGATTTCTGAAATGGTAAAGAAGTCAACGAACAAAATACCCACAGTGCCTTGCAAAACTATTCATAGGCCTTGAACTTTTCCATATTTTTTACTTTACATTCGAGAAACTTTGACTTATTTTATTGGGATTTTATCAGATATTTTTTTGCAAGGTACAGTCTATAATTACAAGAATTAAATACTTTTAGTCTCTGCTATAATAGTTCCATAGTTTTTAGATCAAGCCTACCTGTTCAAACATGAAAGCAAACTCCACTCCCTCTTTGGGCATGCTCTCTACATCCAGGAAGCAGTACAGTTTAAAGTACAGTTTCCACTCTCCCTCCTCCTCATCTTCTTCACTTCCTGCCAGTCTGAACAGAAAAAATAGACACATTAGATCATTGCAAAAACCTAAATGAGAGCTGATAACAAAGCTTTGGTCCAAAAGGCTCCTAGTTGCAGTGTGACGTTCAAAGAGGCTGACATACCTCTCAAACTTGGCCAGAACATCCGCCACAATCACTCTGCTCTCGAGTGCTCGGTCTGTGAAAGTGTTGTGTTCGAATAGAGAAAACAGGTTCTTGCTGTCCTCCATGGCCAGACCTCTGATGAGCTTCTCAACAACCTGCAGCACCCAAAAAAATAATCACATAAAAAAGGATTTTCTCATGCATAATTTTTTGTCTTTTTATTTTTCCTATACACTTTGATGTAACCCAACATCATCACACATAAAATTGATTTCATTGTAATTCAATCTGGCTTAGCAAAATAGGAAACATGGAAAAATGGAACAAAAAAAAAACTAGGCCACGATACTCTAATGAGCATTTTATTAAAAAATCTGAAGGTGTAAAACAGACCTGTTCTATTAGTTCAGCCTGTCATTGCATCTGACCTGATTCATATAGTTAATTCATTCCTCTCATTGGGTGTTTTCCCCCAGGCTTTAAAAACAGCAGTTATTAAACCACTGATTAAATGCTCCCCGCGTTCTCACTATAACCAGAAAGTTAGAGCACATCACCCCAGTTCTAAAGTCCTTACACCGGCTCCCTGTATCTCAGAGAATGGACTTTAAAATACTTCTGTTAGTTTATGAATCACTGAATGGATTAGCACCGATATACATTAAAGACATGTTCTTGATGTATCAACCCAGACCTTCTGGTTCTGCTCTACTCTGCATACCCAGAACCAGAACCAAACACGGAGAAACAGCGTTTAGTTCCTATGCTCCACAAATCTGGAACAAAATTCCAGAAAACTGCAAAACAGCTGAAACACTGAGTTCCTTTAAATCAAGACGTAAAACCCTCCTGTCATAACAGGAGCATTGACCAACATGTTTGACGTGTATTGATGTTTTTCACTAGATACAATTTAATGTTTGCTTCTGGTCTCAGAACCGGTGACCATTTCAACGTGTTTATGGTGTTTTTTTATGTTTTGATGATGTAAAGCACTTTGAACCGCCTTGCTGCTGCTATACAAATAAACTGGACTTGACTTGACTAGTTGTGTTCCTGCAGCAAAACACTCCAGAGATGTAAAGGATGTTAATACTTGCACACACCTCTCCAGCTGTGGTGTGTGAGTTAATAGAGATCTTGCAGGAGCCTCCTCCGTGGCAGTACACGGTGGTGCTCATCTCCTGCCTCAGCAGCAGGGCCGCTATCTCCTCCTGGGACGGAACAAACTCACGAGTCTTGGTCTTCTTCAGCGACTCCCCAATGAAGCTGGCATAACGCTCGATCTCTGTGCCGGGATAACGCTCGCGCACCCTGAGTCACAAACACACAAACGGTGCGGTCCGTATGAACTGGTTCCAGGAATCAAAGCCAAAGCATCCCCGCTGCAAAGCCGTACCTTTTAAGGTGGAAGCGGAGGTATCGGAGGATGGCTCGACTGGGCAGGAAGGTGCAGCTCATGCAGGTGAGTAGGTGCCAATGTGCCAGATTGGCTGGGCTGTTAGGCTGAGGCACATGATTGGTCTGCTTGATCACCTGACAATAAACCTAACAGAAGAAAAAATAGGAATACACAATCATTACCATAAAGCTGTACAGGAAAGTGTTTACACCCATTAAATTTGTTCACATCGTTTTAATGACCGTTGCTGTAAGAAAGTGATAGAAGGAAAGCCAAAATTTGACCTGCAGACAATCGTATTACATATGGTGGCAGCATCAGGCTGTGTCAGCTGGGACAGGGAAGCTTGTCAGAGTTTTTGGGAAGATGGAGAGTGCTCAAAACCAGGCAATACTGTCAGAATATGTGTTAGATGCTGCAAAATTCACCTTTCAGGGGGGTTCACCTTTCAGCAGGACTGTGATCCTAAACATCCAGACAGAGCTTTGGACATCATCTGGAGCTCAGCTTAATCCAACATTTGGAAATGAGAAGAGTATACCATGTCTGCAAAACTACCGAGACATGGCAGCCCACCTAAACCGAAAGGCTGAGCAAGGAGACTAATAGTCAAAGGAGCAGCCAAGAAACCCACAGTAACAGTGAGGGAGCTCCAAATAGTCACACACAGAACAACAACTAATAGTTGTTCCCTCCACAAAAAAATGAAAGAGTTCCAAGAAGAAAGTCATCATTGAAAGAAAGTCACATGATGTGCTAGTTAGCATGTAAGGGATACAGCAAACAAAAAAAAAAGAAGACCATAGTTGAACTTTCTGGCTTACATGAGTAAAACTAACAATGGTCGTGACCTTGAACATCCCATCCACACAATGAAAGGAATACACAATCAAATGTGGTGGAAGCATCATGCTGTGGTTATGCTTTTCCTCAGCAGGAAAGGGCAGGCTGATCAGAGTTAGCTCTACCCATCAGGCTGATGGGTAGAGCTAACAGGGCAAACTCAAAGAAACGCATTAGAGGCTTCAAAAGGACTTGAGGCTTTTGGAGAGGTTCATTGTCCAAATCCAGTTGGGAAGCTGTGGCAAAACTCTTCCCATCACATTTGAGTCTGGTTGAGTTATTTCACAAGGATGAATGGGGAAACATTTCAGTCGTTAAATGTGCAAAGCTAGCAACATACTACTAAAGAGTTGCAGCTGTAACTGTAGTGAACCACTATCATACGTTAAAGATTTTTTTTCAGATTTTTATTTGAAAAACAGTTTGAAAACCATTAATCATTTTCCTCCCGCTTCACAATTATTTGCTCCTTTGTCTTGATCCACCACATAAAATCCTAATAAAGTACATCAAAGTTCGTAGTGTTAAAATGACGAAATGTGACAAATTTCAAAAAGTATGAGCACTTTCGTAAAGGCTCTGTTAATGTTTTTGTCTTTTTCGACAAAAACAAACCTTTTCTCTGACAGGAATGAAAGAACCTTGAAAACAAAAAAAGTACCTCATCCCTGAGAGGGCGCAGATCCTGGCAGGTCTGCAGGATGCCCTGAATGATGGGCACCGTGTCTGCCAGCGTCTCCATCTCCTGCAGCGAGTTGAAAACTCTCACAGCCTCATCCTGCAGACTGGCATAGCCCTGCTGCCTATGCACTGCAAGCAGAGAAAAGGATGTGGAAGGGAAATAGAGAGTGAACCAGTAGAGAAGAAAGCCTCATCGACAGCAGCCAGAACACACCTGAAGGACCTTGCAGGCGGTCATGTGGGATGTTAGAAATATAGCTCATGCATGGGTATTTTCCAATGCACAACTTGCCACTTACAGCTGGTGACCTCTCCGTAAGGCAGCGGCAGCAGAGGGGAGTGCAGCGGATGCTGAGTGTATCTGAGGATTGGGTTTCTCCTGTACATCTGCTCCACTATTTCTGGGTTCACACTGTTCTCCTGAGAAAACAAAGCATGCGGATTCTAAACACAGATGTCAGCTCAGATATTGGAGTTTGCGCTCCTATAGCGACTTTGTTTTACCTTGATATCTCTGATGAGCTGCAGAGTCGGAGTTTCGATCGGAGTTTTGCTTTCTATGACTCCCAGGATTGCAGCCGTCCATCTCATGGCCTCATTCAGCATTTTGGTGTATAGGCGATAGCAATGCTTCCTCCCGTACACAATGATGTTCCAGTAGCCTGTAAAGACACAACCCAATCAGTAGGTATGAATCTGAACCCTTTCCAGTAAGGAGAAAACATCGCATGGCTCAATGATCCCTGATTAAACGTCCCCTTCCCTTAGTTTCCTCTTCCTCACCAGTTTCCCTGTGCACCCGTTCATCCGGCTGGATGACAGAGCAGAGTGAGTTAAGGACCAGAGTCCCCATCTTGGAGGAGTTTTTCTCTGCACTCTTGTAGTAATCCAGAGAGTTGTGGGTCAAAACAAACCAGCGCTTCTTCAGCTTTAGGGACGTGCTCTTAGCGTTCGTCTTCATCTCCTTGTGGAGCCAACCTGAAGACGACGAGAGGGGAGGAGAAGAGGCAGAGGATGTACACTTTAAAGGGTAATCAAGAAATAAGTCAGGCTGCTACTGAATCCATGTCAGGAGGAATGCACTATGTTGAAAAGGGGATCAGGAAAATAAAAACATTTGTTGCTTAAAACAATTTATTTCCTTGAGTTCCAAATTTAAAAAACGGTCTAATGTACTGTAGACAACATTTGTTTTCTCTCTAGCATAATCTCACTCTGGAAAAATTTAGAACGAATCCCACTTTTAAACTGAGTAAATCTATTCAAAATATCTTAATATAAAATGTGTTTTCTTTTCAGAACTACTTGGTTTTTAAGCAAAACCTAGACACTGGCCGCTGCACTGGATGATGAGGTCCAGTGAGCATTTTATTAAAGGAGGTTAAACATCTTCACTGTTGGAGAACTGCAGCAAAGAGAAGCGTCCTGGGGTTACTAAGTATACATACCAACCGTCTCCGTGACAACTAGCTGTTTGGGAGTGATGCCAGGGGGGGAAAAAGCCTTTTTTGTTGTCCTACTATCGTAAAAGTTAAACGTGGAGTTTTATAAACTTTACTGCAATCATGTGCTTTGCTCAGATGAGAGAAAGTGTTTGTTGTTCCCAAAGTTCAGTGGGATTAACATCAAACCAAATGCCCACTTTTAAGTACGGCGGTGAACCAGTGATGCCATGTGCTTGTCTTTCTTCTAAAGGCCCAGGGAAGCTTGTTGGACTGCATGGCTCCATGAACACTGAAGGAACATGGAGAGTTTGAATAAAAATCTGTTGCCCTGTGTCAAAATATTTAAAATGGGTCGTTTTTGGGACAGAGGAGATTCGTCCATCTCTCTCTTCCCAGACCTGAATCCTTCAGAAACCCCGTGGCATGAGCTGATTAGGTGGTAGTGGGTTGATTTTGCAAAGGGCTATGGTGTAAGATCCCTCGCTCTATATGCTTCAAACCTTGTGAAATGTCATGAGAGGAGATTTAAGTGTTGCCAAGATGGGCAAAATTATTAAAAACAATTATTTCTTCTTAACAAATGTAAGATATTGTATTTAAAGCTTGAATGTTTCTAAAATTGTAATTCCAATTTTATCTTACAGAAATGAAAGATGGATTTATTTTAAGGCTTTATTATCAAATAAATGTGGACTGCACTTGAAGATGGCATATATTTTTGTTTTCACTTTCTGAAATCTTACCTCTTACAAGGAACTCCTGTCCATCTATCCTGGCATCTCCTTTGGGCTTCTGCAGCAGACTGATCCAGTGATGCATCTCCTCGGGTGTGTCGCTGTTGCAGTGGATCACCCGGTTGGCCGTGATGATCACAAACGAATTTGGGCTGCAAAAAGTGAGGTCAGATTGGGTCAAATTTAAAATTTGATTAAGAAGGTGCTGTCTCCACTACTTACATATCTTCTCAACTTATATATCGTACAATCGTCACCAAAACGTTTGAATCTAACCGATTGTTGTTGGTTTATGTAGGTTATGTAGCTTTACATAAACATCCTGTGTTTCATTTTCAAGACTTCTTCCAGGCATTCTAGTGCTCAGAGGTTCTAGTGCTACCATTTTTATACCAAAACCTATCAATTTGATTGACCTGGAGAGCTTTCCAGTTGCAAAGCTAAACTTCTAATGTTTTAATCCTTAGTTCACTTTCCTGTTGTTTGAAGCTGAACAAAAATAAATGGTCACTGCAAAATTGATTTTGCCATTGATGGCAAAGATGCTCCTGAAAGATGTTTTTAATCTTTATTTAGGAAATGTGATCCCAGTCTCTGGGAAGAGCGCTTTCTTCTGCAGGCATCCTGTTTCCAGATGTCCTAAACAGTCTGAAAGTTACTCCAATCCTTTACAGTCCAGTCCTGGCACTTCCTGCAGAATGTGGCCTCTTTGCAGCCCTTTCTTGTTTCCAGTTTCTATCTCACAGTGCATATGCAGAAACCCTCACACCTAGCTGTTGTGATTTCTGGACAAGCTCTGCGCTGCTGGCCACCCGATCCCTAAACTAAGACGTTTTCAGGAAACACTTGCCAGACTTTCTCGGGCACCCTGGAGCTTTTTTCTTCATAGCAAATTCATCTCTCTTCCTGAAGTTCTTGATTGATCTGTTTTTTAATCTTATTATTACTAGCAGCAGAAATATATTTGCCTGTGAGGCCCATTTGGTCTGAAGTGATGACCTTGTAGATTAACAAAGAAATAATGATTTCAGTTACTGCTCCCTTTGAAAGACAGCATTCTGCTCTTTGTATCCAGTAGGAATGACGATGACATCTGTTGTCCTGTCCATGTAAACACCTTCCTCTGAGCTTAAGACAACTGAAATGATACTACCCGATCATGTTGTTGGGCTACCCATGGTGCAAAGGAGGTTTTGATTGGAGGTAGTGATTGAGTTCATTTTTATTAACTTTGCATTTAGTTGCATTTCATCTGATCACTCTTCATAACATCCATAGCAGCTTTATTTATAGAGCACTTTAAACACCCACAGGACCAAAGTGCTGATGGAGTAAATAAACAGCAGTCATATGATAGCATTAAGCCAGTAATAAAATCAATAAAACAAAAAAAGTACCTCATCCCTGAGAGGGCGCAGGGATCAAGACTTGAATAAATAAAACAGCCCCATACTAAACTAACTGCTCTATTGCAGTTTGAGACAAAATCCTTGTCAACGAAAGGTTTGCATATTTAAATTTTTTTGTATTTTGACTACTCCCACCTACCGATCAGGGTTGTCGGACGCACAAACAGAGTCAATCAGGCCTACATCAAGAGTTCCCTGGATCAGAGATAAAGCAGACAGAAAAAAAAAGTTAAATGTTTCCACAGTAAATATGATTTAAAAAATTGAAATTTTCATATTAACTTATTGGTATACAAAGATAAAGACTTACAACAGCATTTTTAGGATTGGCCTGTTCATGGGACATGTCCAACAGCTGTTCAGGTGTGCATACTCTCACCTTACTTAGCACATTAAACCATCCACTATACAAGCAAAGGGACAATTCAGTTACATGTTACTAGTGTTTTTATTTATTTTTATTTTGTAAAAGCACATGTTTCCTTTTTGTGCACAAAGCTCTTGGTCACACCTTGCATCTTCTGGCGACTCAGCAAACACTTGGTACGTCCTCTCGTCTGTGACGATGTTCAGAGCGTTCTCTTTTTCATGGTTGTCCACGATCTCCCTGCAGAATCACAAGCAGGGCAGATGTCGGAGAGGTGCAGCTGTTGGAACCAAAGGGCTGAATGTTTGAAAAAAATTGCAGCTTTTTCAATCCGGGAGTTTGAGGTTATACTTGGCCGCTCGGATGTCGATGGTTCCTTTCAGCTTCTCCTCGCTGTCGTTCTCGTAGTACATCAGCTTGCTGTCTCGCAGAACAAACCAGCGCATTTTCCAGTTCCTTAGGATGAGAAATGCGGCAATTAGATCGACTTCACACACTTTTGAGATCGTTAGATTGCACTGCAGCGTTCTTTCAGACGGCACATGTTGCAATGTTTTGTTTCGTTAGCATGCGAGTTGAGCTCAGTAGTGACTACAACAACCTCCGGGAAAGAGTGGAGAGTCCTCCTCCCTTCTTGTAGAGCCACCCAGACTTCAGGGACTCCTGCTTGGACCGGAACCACATGAACGTCTCATCTTTTAATACGCACCAACGCCTCTTCCACGGGATCATTAGACCAGCTGAAGGAACACAGAGTATATATTGGCACAGCAAAAAGAATATTCCTTACTACACTAAACGTAATAATTGTTGCTGAATGGTTTTGATTCAAATATAGTATTTGGTGGTGGATTCTTTCCCAAATATACACTGACAATTAATAATACTAGGTTATTAAATAAGATACCTATTGGCATCTACTGACCCGAGATATGATAAATGAAAAGGGTTTAAGGATTATAAACATGCTGTTTGCTGCAGTACACTTTCAAGGTTCTTACAGTTCAAAAAAATACTGAAACAACAGAAGATGAAACACATTATATACATTTTGCTTTAGAAAAGAAACTTAAATCTCGACACAAAAATTACTCTGGGGTTATTTCTTCAAGCAAAATGCTGGTTTTGTGCCGTTAGGGTAAATGTTTGGTCAAAAGTGGGAACTGTTTGTAGGTTTAGAGAAGAGCAATGAAGGAGCCTCATCATGATTCACGGTCGGCCATTTTGAACCATTCAATGAACCTTTTAAACTTCAGTGAACCTCTCACACAGGATAAAATAAGAAATGGTAAGAGGGTAAAATTATGCTGTATAATAATAAAGTCAGTGAGTTTTCTTTATGAATTTAATTCATATTAGAGAATAAGCTTTAGGCTTAATTATTTTAGGCATTTTTAAGCTAGCACTAGAGTTTCAGCAGCTTATTAGCTAGCGTAAGCTCGCTCTAGCTAGGTTCATACTTTTTCACATTTTGTTTCTAAAGTCAGTATAGACAGACAACATTTTATGGTGTTATATAGGAATAGGAATTTTGCCATTGTTTTTAAAAAATGTAAAGTAAAAGCAAAAGTTCGGTTCGGTTGTTAGCAACGTAGCATTGTAGCAAGAAGGCTCTGGGTACCAAACCTTGACCAGCCTTTCTCCATGGAGGTTTTATCACGTCCCCATGCAGACGTGGGATTCTCCGGGTGCTCCAGCTTCTTTCCACCAAATAATGCATGTTAAGTTATTCAAACAAGTTTAATTTCCCTGAAGTGTGTGCCTGCATGTTTTTTCCCTTTGTTCTTCCCAGTGTAAAAACTTAAAAAATTAAAGTCTTAGCAGTGTTTCATGCTTTGTTTTGTTTTTCTTTGTCCATGGAAAGTCCTAAAACTTCAGAAAGTAATAAAAAACCTTGAACTGTCGAAGATGTAAGGTAAAACAGACACACCCTTCATGTAGAGGTAACCATGGAAATACGGTGGCCCATTTCCATTGAGCAAAGTCACTCGCCCATTCGTCACCTCTTCATCAGTGTCCATAATGCCATCATGTTCATCTTCACTGTCTGCGTACTGCAACATCCCACACACAAAAAAAAACAAAAAAAAAACACAATCACTTACTTAGAGGAAACTGGAACTGGTATATTCAAAATATAACACAACGTGAGTTTTTCAGAAGAGTGAGCAAGGAGCAAAGGATTCACTGAAGAGCTGCTCATACATGTCTGCGTGCACGCATGTGAGAACGCAAGTGAGTGTGTGTCCTCACAGAGTCAGAGCTGCCTCTGTAGGACTCCACGCTGGTGTTGGTGCACGTCGACTTCCTGGGGTGCTCCTCATCCGTCACGGCAGCGCTCCCGCGGTTGCTTCCGGAGACTGAGCTGTCGTCCCCAGCAGTGACAGACCCCTCCTCGTCTTCCTGGTCGTAGTCCGACTCCGTATCGGCCGGCATGCTGTAGATGGGCTCCTCTCCATCTACGAGGCTCTCCACCATGCTCACTTTCCTCTCTGAATCTGCCTTGGTTTGTTCTTTTGTTTCTCCCTCTCCTGGAGGAGGTGGTGGTGGAGGGATGGGGGCCCCGTCTCCAGGTGTGGGGAGCGGAGGCGGCGGAGGAATTCCAGCGGCAGGGATGCCGTCTGCTGGGAGTGGAGGAGGAGGAGGTGCGGGGGGGACTGTTCCCTCTGCAAACGCCGGTGGTGGAGGAGGGAGATGAACAAATATGTCCTGATCTATTGGAGCATCAGACTCAGCAGGAGGAGGGAAGTCCGGCAGGGGGATGCACTCCTCCTCAGCATGGAAGCCCTCATCTACTTCCTCTTCTTTAGATGCCCCTCCAGCTGTGCTCGCCCCTTTTGCGGTTTTCACCTCCGCCGCAGGCTTGGCTCCTACTGCCTCCACAGAAGGATCCACACCCCCAAAGTTCAGGAGGTCGATCAGCTCAGTCGCTTTCCGGGACGCCTCCTTTTTCATCCGCTTGAGCTCAGCATCCCGACGCAACTGTAGCTCCTGTTTCGAGGACTCGCAGAGCTGCGACACCTCATCCTCTCGCTTTTTCTGCAAGCGTTCGATCTCTCTTTCCAACTGGAGGATTTCCTCCATTTGACGAGCTTCATCCTTAAAACAATAAAAAGACACAGGGACACGTGTTTCATTCTGTAACTCAAACTGAACATGATAAACTGCAGCATCAACAATTGGACGACTTTTAATTAGTGTCCGGCTTCTCTATTCAAGGTGCCTTGCAGAAGTATTTATACAGTTTCACCTTTCCCACATTTTGTCCCATTACAATTATAAAAAAAATCTGAGTAGTGCGTGATTGGATGATTTATAATTTTTCTACAGTTAAAAACCGGAAAAGTGAGATGTGTCACTTGTGTCCACATGGACTCTGGTTATTTTACAAAGAATGAGCAAAACTTTCACCAGTTAGATTTACAAACCTGCTGTTATTACAGTGAATGGTGGATCTGCAAAGTATTGGCTCAGCGTGGTTGACTGCAAATTCACACCACACTTTTCAGGTTTTTATTTGTAAAAAATGTTAAAAACTATGCATGGTTTTCAATTTTATTCCTAATTATGTGCCACAAGGCACAGTAAATATTTTGACAAAAAAATCTTAGAAATACAGAATTTGCCTTTGTTGATCTTACCTTCTTGTCTGCTTCTTCGGTCCCCTCTTCTTTTTCCTCTTCACCCATCTTCTTCTTCTCCACCTCCTCTGCCTTCCTTTGCTCCTCCTCCTTCTTCTTCTTCTCTTCTTTGAGTTTTCGAACCCGGGTGCGGGCCACCTGGCCTCGCCTGTGTTTCTGCAGCACCAGCGCTGCCTTACGCTTCTTGACAAAATGACTGCGCTGGATGTGCCTTCGCAAGTGTTTCTGCAGAATGACGGTGCTGGAGCGAATCTGTTTGAAACGCTTCCTGTGAGAAAAAGGGGGAAAAAGCTGTATTAGAACCACCAGGCGGGAATCATTGCCGCCCTCCGAGCAGGTATTCAAGATGGCTCTTACTTTGCAGAGAAAGTGAGTAGATGGGCTCGGATTATCATGGCGGCTTGACGCCGGACTTCATCCCTGTCTTTCTCCAAACGCTGCTCCAAAGATTCTTTCATGAACACCTATAGAAGCAAGAAAATACTAAATACTAAAAATATTGATTCTTAGCGGTACCTGGGACAATATACAGCTGATTAAAGATATTCACATACACTCTATAAAAGAAACACATAACAATTTTTCCCCCACTCTCCGTCATCAGATCAGACCCGACCTTTCCTGTTTTATGTCAATTAGGATTAACACATTTTCTTCTGTTTGCTAAAACCCAAAATACAAATGAATACGTTTACGTACATTTTTGAATTGCCTTTCAAAATACATTACTTAGGTCACATATTGATAGGGTTATCTTTAAATAACCCCTTATTATCCTACAAAGAAAACCACACAAACACAAGTTTAGACTCTTCTGCAGAACGACGGCAGACCAGCCAAACGGAGAACCCCGAGTCACCTTTTCTCTCTGCCTTTATTATCAACTTCAAAGAAGGGACAGGAGAGGTCAAAAGTTTACAACATGGGGGTTTGCACACAAATAGGGGAGCAAGTTTGTTTGGGGGTGGTGATCAGTCACCTGCGAGATGCACAGCTGGATAAGGCAAGACATTCCTTATCTGGGAGAACCATTTGTTCTCCCCTGTGTGGGGTTAAAACAATAGAACATTCTTACAAGCCAGCTCTTGAAAAAGAGTAAATGTGTGTAACTTAATGAAAATAAAATGATTGCATTCACATTTCTCTAACACATATTTTGAAGATTGGTTCTCAACATCCTTGCAATGGTTTGCTGTTATTTCAGCCCATTCCTCCTGACAGAAGTGGGGTAACAGGGTCAGCTCTGTAAGTCACCTTGCTCACACACACCTTTTCTGCTTTGCACACAAACCTTTTATGGGACTGAGATCAGGCTATTGTGATGCCCACACCAAAACACTGACTCTGTTGTCCTTAAGCCATTCTGTGACTAATTTCTTTGTCTTTGGGTCATTGTTCAATTGGAAGACCCATTTGTGCCCAAGCTTAAAGTTTTGGAAGTTAAATGTTATTTATGTAGTTTCCCATACATGCCCTTACAATTGCCTGACATATAAAAGGAGTTATCCTCTATTTATCGCAGTTGCTTCATCTGGCTTGATTAGTCAGTTCATGAGAGAGTGAGTCAGGCCGACTCCTCTGGGCATGCACGTGGGAGTGACACCCTGCATGCTTTTGTTCACCTGGCTATCGACGGTGTAATCAATGCAGTAGCGAGAGAACATGAGCTAACTTCAATATTTATAACTATATTACCTCAGAGGACATTACGGCTCTAAACAAAACCCTCTAAACAGCGGCAGATGCCTTTCCTCTTCTCCCATGCACGTGCAGACCACTGGTGTCATTTCAACTTGTGGCCAGAGGGGGCAGACGTCTGCATAAATCGCTCTATGCTCCTTTAACCTCCTGACTGATGTCTTGAGATATCACTTCACTATTTTGACATAATTCTGTACCCTCAGTATTCCATCTATATTGTGAAGTGCAGCGGTCCCTCCAGCAGCAAAACCCCCAGACAACATAAAACTGCTGCGCTAGAACTTCACAGTTGTTCTCGAGCTTTTAAGTTTTTCCCTTTTTCCTTCTCATGTGACGGAGGTTAATTATGGCCAAATATGTGAAGCTTAGATTTGCCAAACCACAGGACCTGTCTTGAGAAAATTAATCTTTTTCAAGCTGTTTTTATGTTGCTTTGGAGTAATGACTCCTTCTGTGCTGAGTGGCCTTTTAATCTATGTTGTTTCACTTTGGATAATGACGCCCTTTATCTAGTTTCAGCCTACTTTCACCAGGCCTTTTGTTTTTGTTCTGCGGTTGATGCACACATTTTACTCAAAAACATGTTTACCTCTGGGACACAGCACCTGTCTATTTCCTGAACAGTTCAATGGCTTGACATTGGCATTGTGGTCACACGTGCATATAACTGCTTAAAGATGAATGTGGTGCATTCAGGCTTGTAGAAATTGTGCCTAAATATGAATCAATGGAGATCCATAATTCTTCCTTTTATGGTGGATTTTTATTGATTTTCACGTGATGTTACAGTGGGAAGCAATGAATTTCAGGTTTTCCCTGAAAATGCATCCTCCGCTGTGCCTCCATATTACTCAAATCTTGTGAATGAACCAATCAGAGGCTTACAAAGCCATGGCATCATCATCATGGTCATCATCATCATCATCATCATCATCATCATCATCATCATCATCATCAGGGCTTTCCCAAATAGCTTAGAGGTTTAGTAACCTTAGGGTTTATAGAAATCTCAATTTGAAGAAAGCTCTAAAAAATAATCTTTACATTATTTTCTCTATTCATTCTGGAATTTGGCAAAATTTAAATACTCTATAAAACCTAAAACAGGAAAACTTCGGTTTTGTTTAATATCAGATAAAAAAGAAAAAAAGGTAATGTGTCTTTTTATATTATATATCTGGTTTCAACCGTCTGACACATTTTAAAGTCACTTTCAAACCACTTGCCTTGGTTTTTCCCAGCTGCCACTCTTTCTTGGTCTTATCATATTTAGTTAAGAGATCAGAACTTCTTTTCTTATCATCCCCTGCTGCTGGTACCTTGTCTTTTAAGATGATTTTATACCTGAAACAAAAATAAGACACAGCATGAGACAAAAATGGAAACAACTCAGCAGAACGTTAGAAAGCTACGCAAATAGACCAGACTAGTGTAGGCAATAGGGAGACGTGCCGTGAGAAAAAGTCTTTGAACGTTCTGCGAACGGGGAACCCAGCTCGACGGATCTTCACTGTCTCCAACATCCCCGAATATCTTAGCTGGTTCAGGACGATCTCGGGGTCAAACACATTCGGATTCTACATGAAGAAAGGAAACAAGTTTAACATTTAGAGAGTCTTAAACCCTGAGAGAGAGAAAGAGAGAGAGAGGAACTGAGACATTAATGTCAGTTGGAGAAAAGAAACGCATAATGTGAAGAAAGTGACCTTTTCCATGTTGGGCTTAATGCAGCGAATAAAGAACGGATTGGATGCACTAAGAGTGGCCATGAGAGCATGGAGGGAGTCCTGAAGAGACAAAGCAATGAATTAATATGGATTTTTTTCCATAATGTAAAATATCCCCACACTAACACAATAATATAACTCATTACTGCCACTTTAAATAACAAATCGATAAACCATCAAAATAACTGCTTGGTAAAATAAACAATTGCTGATGCATTTATATATTAATCACCCTCGGTTGTTTTGATTCTGGTTGCAGGGTATTGATCTGTCTACTGTTTAGAAAAGGAAAAATGTCAACAACATACCCTGAACTGCGAGCTCACTGTGGGTTTACGTCTGGCTGTCCCCATCTTCTCCTCGTTGTTTCTGCTGCCGACCTTCTCGAACAAGTCATAGATGAAGTCCAGCCTGGGAGGTGACAGGAAACAAAACGGGCAGGAAATCATATAGGCCGCAGGAATGTTAAAGGTTCTGTCTATATTACTTTATAGAATAAATTATCCTTTTTGAAACCCACTTAAAGCATTCAAAAACAAATTTACACGCCTTTATATCAACTTACTGACTCTTTACATGACAGTAAAAAATTGAAAGAAATAATTTAAAGGATTGAAAGATTTGTAAATCACATCAAAAATGTCCATCAGCAGCTATATATAGAAACTTTCCATCAACACCAATATATACTAACTTAATAGCCACAGGATATATTGAACAAATAGGAGTATTTGCTCCGATGAGGCTCGTTTGTCAGATTAAAAGTACCTTATGAAAATAACAGATATCACCCAACATACTTTTCATTAAGCCCACATTTCTGCATTGAAATGTTTTTATTGGTCTGGTGTAATATCATTATTGTTTCATTTTTGTTGTATTTAAATCTCCTACCTGCTGTCCTTGAGCATGTTCAGGATGTCATCCCTGAACGTGTCTCTGTTCTTCTCCAAGATCCCCCTCACGTCATACAGCACCTGCTCAAAGCAGACACCCGGCCAAAGGTTCAGGCAACCTTTCGCACAGTTTGCTGACATTAAAAGCTGATCATTTACCTATAGCTCACCTCTCCAGCATAATGCTTGATTCCAAACTGATGATCTGCAACTCTGGGCTTCACGTAGTATGGGTTTGTCTACAGAAAACAGACAAAGGAGCCCAGCATTAAGATACAAATAAATCAAGACAAATTAAGATGTCGAGATGCATCAACTCACAGCGTGTCTGCTGTGCAGCTTCTCCAGCAGAGTGAAGTCTGTTCCTTTGGGGAATCGACTCTCTTCGTTCACTAGTGCCAACAAGCCGAGTTTCTGATGTCAAGAAAAATAATAGATGTAACTACATCTGCTTTACAGAATCAACATCAGCATTTCGTGAGCGCCCCCAAATCCTTTGCAGCAGCTGTTCACGTTAACAGCATCATTTCGCACCTTCTCTATGAGGTCGAGACACTCTGCATTGTCCATCCAGTCAATGGCATCCCACTGAACCCCTTCCCTATAAAACACATCCGAACGTCACATATTGGTGAAACGGGTAGCTCGCTCTGAGCTAAGGCTTAGAGAAACACAGCACGTTGTTCAGCATCACCTGTTGTAGTCCAGCTGCTCCAGGGAGAAGATGTGCTTGTTAAAGTAGGCCTGAAGCTTCTCGTTGGCGTAATTGATGTTAAACTGCTCGAACCGATTCACCTGCAAATCCACATATTGTCTGATCAATGTAAATAGCAAACTATACTTGGATTAACCCAGACCACACCAGCTCCACCGGCTGTGCACATCTAGAGGAAAACATTTTCATAATTTTTCTTTTCAAAATATCTCTGGTTCAGTCAGATTAGATGACAGCATAATAAGAAAATAAATTTCTAGGTCTTGCTATGGATTGGATTTAGGTCTGGACTTTGACTAGGCCATGTGAATACTTGAATATGTTTTGATCTAAACAAGTGCTGCCCAAACCTTTTGCAACATGGCTAAAAACTGGCAAGCTCAAAGCACTCAGGGGTATTTTTACCAATTAAAACATTTACCACAAAGTCTATTCTTTTTTCCCCGCAACAGATTGAACATGCAATATTTGAATTAAAAAAAGAAGAAGAAAATGAATTGCTGTAGATCTGAAAAGGGGTCTCATGTGTACCTTAATAAAAGAAAGGAATACATTTTCCTAACTTTTTGGGTTGAATGTTTTCTGTGTTGTTCTGGAAAATAGTCCTTTTCCAACAACAGAAATCGAAAACCCTCGCTTTGTTCAGCCAAGTTTAATAAAGGGGTAAGCCCCAGACAACTAAAAAAGCTTGCTGGATGTTTGTGGCCCTATTTACTATGAAATTATAATAACATGGTTAATATAAGAAAAATACCCAAGAAATGTACCTAACATCCATTTAAGAAGATACAAATCTGTCATTCAAAATTTGATCAATGAAAAGATTTTTCTTCCCATCTTCAACTGGAATGAGGCTCCATGCTAAATTATTTTACGGGCTATAAGTGGCTCCCGGGCCAAACCTTGGCCACCCCTGGTCCAAATCCTTCCATCACAGGTCTGGCTCTATGTTCTGGCTCTGCTTCCATCCATCTTTCCATCAACATTGACAAACTTCCCTTTCCCCGCTAAAGGAAAGCACCCTGCAGCATGATGCTGCCACCGTTATGTTTCACTGTATTAATTGATGTTTTCAGGGTGATGTAAAACCAACCAATTACTTCATTGATAAAATATTTGTAGATCAATGCAGGCTTTTCCTTCCCATATAAAATTGTGCTCTACTTTATGTTGATCTATCACAAAAAATCCCCCCAAATGCGTTGAAGTTTTGGGTGTAATGTGACAAAAACAGAAAAAAAAAGAGTATTTAGAAAATAAGAAGGGGGTTCTGAATGCAGCTGGTAAGTTCCAGTGAGTTCAATAGTTAGGCCTAAGGAAATATGCCTATTCTAAAGATGTTAATGAAAGTCATTCTTATCTATAAGTCTATAATGTTTCTGTATATCCTGTACAGTTTTTAGTGAGCTAGCCGCTTTGAAGTCAAGTATTTTTTTTAAATAGCTCCGCTCGCATTGCAGCATGTATCAACACATTTTTTTCTCTGTCAATTAGCCACAAAATTGTCTGAGTCTTGACCCACTTTTGAGGCTGAAGAAGAGCTTTTTGCAGCTTCGTTGCACCGTATGAGCGAAAGCAGAACAGTGGGAGAATGGGACGAGATCTGACCTCAAAATTTTCAAAGCCGAAGATATCAAGGATGCCAATGGATTTGAAATTTTCCTTTCCTTTGATCTTCTGATTAATCTTGAGGATGATCCAGGAGAAACACTGGGAATATAACGCCATTGCAACAGAGTCCCTGGAATCAATGGCCTGCGGTGAGCAGAAAAGAGAGTAAGGACAGGCGTGCAAATGTTTGGGAGGGATCGACTCAAAAGTGGAGAAGGAAAATGTATTTATCCGCTGACCTGTTCAATAGTGAGAGGGGAACAGATTTCCTCTCCTCTGAGAATTATGGATCGCTGAGTCAGGACTTCAGAGAGTTGGAAGGCGTCCAGACCCAACAGTTCACTGGCATTACTGACCACTGGAAACAAGAGAACATGTCTCACATTTCGGCTGTTAGTCAAACTCCAACCTAAATTTTCCAAATCCTTTCTAACGGGCTAAAGCCTGACCTTGCTTGGTGGTGATCTGAGCTCCTCCTGCAAGCATAAACTCCATGTTGCCGAGCTGCAGGACTCCAGACAGCAGCTTGAACATGTCTCTGATCTCTTCTTCTGTAAACCCTAAAACCTTCAGCGCCTCCTGCACCAAGACAAGGGCAGGAAACACATGAGTGCAGTGCTTTTTATTAACGTAGGTCGGTTCCTAAAAAAAATTTATTAGGGAACATTTAAACTTTAAGAATTTATTTGCAAAAATTAGAGCGTAAAAGTCGTAGCATCCTCTGAGACTTTTTCAATTACACCAACAGAGAACGGAATTTAATTATTTCTCAAACTATTTTTCACGTCATAGTGCTTGTTGTTGACAAATATTAAACAGCCTTTGAGTTGAACAAAAAAACAAAAAAACAATACTGACCATAACACTGTTGTACAGTTCTTTGTCATTCAGGCTCTTATCCTGCAGACATCCTGATTGGCTGAGGTAGTGGAAAGATTCAGCCGGCTCCTCCAGGAAGTAAAGGCCTGTTGGAAGAGACGTATAAGACGTTCAGATGTGTCGATATGTAAAATATGTTTCTCATCTCAGTTAAAACTAAGTGGTTATAGCTGTAGTGTAAATCCTGATACTTAAGTCATAGCAAGCAGTATGAAGGAACACAAAAATCTTGTTCCCTCACGAAATATATTAATTTCTACCACCAGGAGTCATGGCATTGGCTTAATTTCTTTTCATCTGACATTATTTTTGTAATAAATCCGTTATGATTAAACTAATAATAGGCCACTTCACCCTGAAAGAACAATAATGCCTAAAATTTAAACCTTATTTGCAAAGTGACCAAATATATAATGAGTTGCACCACTAATGATACTCATTTTAACCTGTTTACATCTAGTCATCTTACAACCAGAATATGTATTGTGTTTACTATAAAGAGTTTCTTTCAGGATTTCCCTTAATTTAGTTACAGCTATCCTCTCAGTAACTCGGCTAAGTTTCCCTATCCCTGCTGCAGACGCAACCCCACAGCATGATGCTGCCGTCACCATGTTTCACTGTTGCCGTGGTGTGTTCAGCACTATGTGTAGTGTTAGTTTTACTTCACACACAGCCCTTTTCATCGAGGGAAAAAAAGTTACATTTTGGTTTCATTTGAGCAGAGCACCTTCTTCCACATGTTTGCTGTGTCTCCTACATGATTGGTGGCAAATCCAACAGTCAGACAGAAATGTTGAGTGTATGACTGATAGTTGTGCTTCTGAAAGTATCTTCCACTCGAGCCTTAATAGTTTTAAAGTTGATTTTTTTTTTCCTTTTTTGAGAGGATGGACTGAACATTGCCCCAAGAGATGATTAATGCCTAAGATACTATAGTATAACTTAGCCCTGCTTTAAACTGGTCCACAACATTATCCCTACCCTCTCTGGTGTGCTCCTTGATAATTATGATGCAATTTGTTCACTAATGTTCTCAGCAGTTTCACTGAGAATAAATAATGTTGGTTGCATTGAGTTTTATGTGGGTGTATTCAAATAAATTGGGCTTAAAACAATAATAAACAAATAATCACTGTAAACCACAATATTCAATGGATTTACTTTTATCCTCTTTACTGGCTCCTGCCAGCAGAGCATAGAAGATGTGGTAGTTTCTCTCTCCGGGGTTTTGTCGCACGACGCGATTCTACAAAAAAAGACATTTAAAAAACAAGGTTGCAAAGCAGCAGTTGAAAATTTGTTAATTTTTATGAGTTTTGGGATTAAAACTAATAAATGACTCTATATAAAGTAAGACATGACACAAGAGGTGTGAGGTGGGTTTACCTTTTCCAGTAAATCTGAAAGGTTTAGTCAAGGAAACAACTGTGACTGGATAATCTGTTCAGTGATTAACGTAAAAACAGTTGGTTGTCCCAGCAAATCTCGTAAGGATACAGTCAATGACACAGCCTCCATGGATGTTGCCGCACTCCGAGAAGTGAAGCTGGATGAACTTCCCAAAACGACTGGAGTTGTTGTTGTAAACGGTCTTTGCATTCCCAAAAGCCTCCATGATCGGACTGGAAAGGACACAAGGACACAAGGTTTTTGTTTCACGGGGCTTTAAAATGCATTGGCACGGCTATTCTTGATAACGGCATTATTTAAACATCCATAAATGTCTCACAACTAAAGAAAACGCTGCCACATCTTCTCAGTGATACTAAGAAACCAAGTCTTGGATTTGTCTACTATGAGACCTGATTTCGTTCACTTTTGATTAAAATAAACCTGCCCATATCTGACCTGTTCTACAAGCAGTGGTACTCTCCCACTGACCTGGATTACATTTTAGTCAGTTTTACTGAGCATTTAAAAACTATTTTGGTATACACTAATCAGATTTCACTCAGATCACGGGAGAAAGACACCATGGCATTTCTCATGCCCAATCTTTTCTAACAAGATCCAAACTTTTCAGACAAACCTCAAACTAAAATTGAAAATCTCCATTTGAAAAACTATGTGCGTCTAATGGTGTAAGAGTATCAAGGACTACCTTTTGCCGCAGTAACTCAAAGAGGTTATTTTCAGCCTGCTTTCATTAGTCTCTCAGATCATTGAAATGTTGGCCCTGCTTTCTTTACAGTGTTAAATGGTGGATGGTCTTGCACTTATATAGCGCTTTGTTACTTCAGCTTATTGAGGATTGCAGGAATTCATTTTTGCTCAGCTTCTCCAGTCTTAGTGAGTCTCCACTGTATCTTAAAGGAACAATAAGTAATAATGAGACCTAGAGGTTAAAACAGACCAGAAGTAGAAGTGAATATAACATCACATACCTATCCTGTGTAAGTAAAGATTCAGTCAAGTTTCACAGCCGTAGCACCATAAATGGCGGGTCTCCATGAGAGGCATTGTGTATGTGTTGTTACGATTTTAACCACTAGGCGTCAGTATTACTTATTGTTCCTTTAAGACTATTGCTAGTGGGTTAAAGGCGGGCAGGAGGTGGCAAACCTGTCGCTGTGAAAGGTGATGACAAAGGTTATGAACTGTAACAATCTACAAGAGCAGGAGCAGAACAATGGAAAACTTAGCAGCCTGAACATGGAGCACTTGAAGCATGCGGGGATTGTATTCTCCCTCCGTTTTAACTGTTAACTGTAATATTGTGTTTAATAAAAGAAAAAAAAATAGCTGAAGATTTCCATTTCGTTTCCGTTTCGTAGCAACAACGCACCGTTGAGTAAATGGCTGGTCTCCGTGAAAGGCATTGTGTATGTGTTGTACAGATTTTAACCACTAAGTGTCATTATTATTTATAGCTCCTTTAAATATGTAAAGATCTGAACTTAGACTTTTTTATTTTCTTTTTCAGCTATTCTGTTGCAGATTTGCTGTGCAGGGTGCATGGGGGTAATTGTCCTGTTTCATGACTCGATTTCAGACGTAGTTGTCACACAAACTGCCTTGGATTCGACTTTAAAACACTTTGGTATTTATAGGTGTTTGTTGACTCGAAGAATACAAGCTGCAGAGAGGCTGTGGCAGCAAATAAACCCAAACTATCAACCCTCCACCGCCGTGTTTGAGGCTTTTCAAACCTAATATGAGCGGCCAGAGGATTTCTACAGAGAAACATGAGCTTCCCCTGGTGAGCCTTCCAAACAAGCAGTACTTGTTCAGCCTTTATCTAATTGTAAGACAATGGATGTTAACATCTACCAGGATGACTCAGTCCCATAGTATAACAATGGAGCTAAGGGTTTTTGCAGTTTTTCTGAGCATAGGGATAATTTACTTGATTTTTTTCACTTAAGAGTAACATTTTTCTCAGTAGAGCGATGGACCTTGAAATGTTAAGAACTGGCCTTCAGACCATATCTCTTATTGATGGGCAACAATTCCTGGTTTTCTAATCTCATTGCTGATGTCTTTCCACCTTCAAAGAGTAGAATGCTTTGGTCAACAAAGTGGCTGCTTTTATGGAGGTGGTCACACTGATGCGGTGCTTTAAATATCAACATGTGGGCGGTAGCTTCCTCCTTCAATCCTTCTGAGGGACCAAAGGTGCAAAGCTTTACCTTTTTTGCTCTATCTTTGTTCAGTGAATAATGATAGAGTGCAACCGTTGAGTAGATCTGTAGACTAGAGGTTAGATCTAGCATAGAGAGGGTAAGTTTTTATGTTCTTATACATAAAACCCTAGAACTGAATGAGGGTGTACATTCTTTTTCAAATAATTGTATGTGAACAAGTGTGTTGCTTCAAGACATATGGCACAGGACACACTCAGCAGATTAAAATGTTACCTGCTCTGAACAATGGCTTGCTCCACGTGCGTCGTTCTCTCTGATTGAGGAGTCCCAACTGAGTTCTGGCTCATCACCGACAGAAACTGCAGCAGCAGTTTAGTGCTCTCTGTCTTCCCCGCCCCTGATTCACCACTGGAGACACACACACACACACACACACACACACACACACACACACACACACACACACACACACACAACCCAGATCCAATTATGAAGCCAGTGACCTTCTCTGACATTCCAGTATCTCAGACTGGTCTGGTCATCCAATTGATAGTGGCGCTTGATTGCTTCAGAGATATTTCATTAGCTTCCAGTCTCTCTCTATAAGGATGACACAGAGGCTGAGTGTAATTGAAAGCATGATTAGATACTGGACACTGACATTTTTGAACTTTTATTTTTTTCATTCACTGACTCATTGAAATCCAAGGTGGACAAACACTAGATCCACTGTGTTGTTACCACCATGTTGAACGTAGACATGCCAGTGTATCCTGCTCCTTGACTACTACAAAGTACGGTAACTAATAACTGTAAATTGGAAAGAAAAGTAACCAATTATTTTCAAAATTGTTTACTAATGAACATTTGAAAAGTCTGGCATGCATTTGTGTTCATTCGTGCCCCTGATTCAATACTTTCTAGAACCACCTTTTGCTGCAGTTACGCCTGAGAGTCTTAATAGCTCTCAGTCAAATTGGATGGAGAGCCGCTACAGATTCTCAATTCTACTTTGGTCTGAACTTTATCAATCACTTTCAATCAATCACTTTATTTATTTTGGTAAATTGTCCACATTAAACACAAGTAACAGCAAAAGAAAAAAAAAAGAAAAGAACAATAGACAAACCCACAGTCTGGTCTGAACTTTCATTCCATTCTACCTCTGGTTGCATGTTTAGGGTTGTTATTGTGCTGGCAGCAAAACCTCCGCCCAAGTCTCCAGTCTTTTGCAGCTTCCCAGTACTGACCCACATTTAACTAAATCTATCTCACTGAGCAGCTTTCCAGCCGCTCAGTGAATTTTCCAGTCAAATTCTTTCACAACAAAATCGCCCGTCCATGTCTTTGCAGACGTTGTTTTGTGCACTGGTGCACAATCCCGTTAGAACAGG
This sequence comes from Fundulus diaphanus, assembly GCA_037039145.1. Lineage (NCBI taxonomy): Eukaryota > Metazoa > Chordata > Actinopteri > Cyprinodontiformes > Fundulidae > Fundulus > Fundulus diaphanus. The sequence continues at coordinate 25,976,885 of CM073138.1, forward strand.
AAGAGACCGAAATGTTTAACTATGCTGAAGCATTAGCAATTTCTTTCACTGGGAAAAAGACGGGGCTGAGCCCAACTCGTGAAAAGCAGCCCCCCTCCATAATCCTCCCTCCTCCAAACTTTAAACACAGATTTTGTCAGTTGGATTACCAGACAGAGAGGAACGATTCGTCACTTCAGGGAACATGTCTCCACTGCTCGAGAGCACATCGGCCACTGTATCTGATGCTTTGCATTGCACTTGGTGCTGCAAGCTTTGGATGCAGCTGCTCACTCACAAAAACAGCTGGATTTATGCACAGATTAAATCACACACAGGCAACTCTTTGAACCCATGGTTCTTTTTCCTACCACTTTTTTTGTGTTGGCTCATCAGATAAAATCATAAAACACTGTAAAAAGGTTTGTAGTTGTAACCTGGGAAAATGTGAAAGGGAGTTTTAAGAGTTTTAAGACGCTACCAACAGAGATCATTTGAACCATGGACTTACCTTATGAGGACACACTGACTGTCGTGGCGCTTCCAGATGCAGCGGTAGCATTCATTGGCCACGGCAAAAATGTGCGGAGGGAGCTCCCCCAGATGGTGCTTGGAGTACGAGTCCACCCTCTCCAAATCGTACAGACCTGGGATCTGTTTATATGGGTTGACAGCAGCCAGGATGCTTCCAATATTGGTCTGAAAACAGCAAAGAAGAAGTGTTTTAAAACTCATCTTGAAGTATTTATACTCCTTCTCAATAATCAACCAAAAGTCTTTGTTCGCATTACAGCTATTAACCCCTTCTCATAACTGCTGACCAGCTTTTTGCGTGTTTTCACATGTGAGGTTGGAAGGCCTCCACTTGCATGCATACTTCCAAACATGACAAACCACGTGGCTCTACCAGCGTACTTACGTAAATGTTATCCTTCTGGTAGCGCTGGTAAAGGTTGTGCATGATTGCAGCTTCGTGCAGCTCAGCCAGCGCCGACATGTCCTCCACCCCATCGATACTGGACTGGTCCATGGCGTACACCCGCTCCCTCGTAACCTCGGCCTGCTGTAGGTAAAAGACCTGCACACAAGGAAGGCACGCAAACTGTCACATATCATGACTCTCAGGGACCCTAAAGTCCAAAAGCAAAATAATAGCTTTTATTAAAACTGACTATTTACACCAATTTTTGTTCTGCTGTCAAACTTGCATTGATGCCAGTGCCGGATAATTAAAGTTAAATCATGTTGTTGTTGGATTGGTAATAGATGCAGGCAATTGTGAGATCCGATGATCTTTGGACCCACATGATGACAACACAGAGCATTTTTCGGTTCAGACCCCAGTCTCCTCCATGCCACCCATCACCATGGCAACAGGACGGTGTAAGGGAAAGTGTGGGTGTGGATATCTGCCTTTGGAGAAGTGGGGGTGAATCAAGAGGGAGAGCGAGGAAGATGAGAGGAAGTGTAACAGATCTGATGTGGTGGGATCTGACAGGTGAAAGCAGCTCGGTGCGTATTCAGGTCAGGCACGCACACCATGTTACTACGCATCCCCACGTCCGGATCACACGCGCACAAAAAAAACGTGTTCTCACTCAGCTGTACAGGTACGCGCACACACACATATCCTTGTTTAAAACACAAAGTGAGAACCGTGCCTTCACTTCCATTGACTCCTATTCATTTTAAACCCTTTCTATGGCCTTACCCTGACCCTAACCCTAAGTCTAACCTTTACCAGTTTATACCTAACCCTAAACTAAACCCAATTGACACCTTAGTCCTAAACCTAACCACTAGCCCAGAAAAAAGGCGAGGACAGAAAAAATGTCACTTTACATCAAAGTCCTTACTTTACTAGTAAAATGAGCATAAAATGTTCATCTACAAGTATAAGTACAGGTATACACACACACACACACACAGGTATTACAGGTAACTGCTGTTCTGTTTCAGCTAGAAGGTCATTGGCTTATTTCACTGGAATCAGCTTGTCTGAAAATAGAAACCATGCCATTTACAATACAGGGTTGCTGATATGACACACAGCAAGCCTTCAGTGTGTGTGTGTGTGTGTGTGTGTGTGTGTGTGTGTGTGTGTGTGTGTGTGTGTGTGTGTGTGTGTGTGTGTGTGTGTGTGTGTGTGTGTGTGTGTGTGTGTGTGTGTGTGTGTGTGTGCGTACGCTGCTGAAACAGATGTGGTAGAAGTCTGTTGAGAGGGGCTCGCTGTAGGCCTCCAGACTACTCCTAAATTAATCTTTCACTCCCCTTACTGATTCTTCTTTTTTTTTTTTTACTGTGCTGAGTTGTTGCCTGGAGGCAACTCTCTCAGGACAAAAACAACAAAAAAACAACATGCCATCATCCTTTGCCAGCTGACTGTGATTATGGAGTTTTTAAGTACATAAGTGTGCATTATTCTGCAGATTGCCTTCTCTTTTCCATTATGTATGTCAAGATATCAAAGATATTTCATGTCCAATCTCTGGGCTAATGCAGATAATGGTCTAACCTATGACGTCGCTAAGCTTCTTCACTCAGCTTTAGTAATTCGACTTAAATTCCTTTTCTTTCACTGGAAAGGAAATATTAACGTTTGCTTGCATTGGTAGCTAAAAGCTATCCACAATTGCAGTGCTTATACTTTCCAGCCTGGGATTTCCTCTTTCAATGCCAGTCTTGATGTGGTGATCTTTGGGTGTTTGAGTTTTGATTTTGTTGTTTCCTGGATCATGCTGTCTTTAATTACTTTTGCTTATTGTGTTTGTTTATATTCTTTTGTGGACCGCTTTGGGCATTAGTGATTTAATAGGTTCTTGATTCTGTCTTGTTTACTGGGTGAAATGTCCTCCCTGTCTGCCTCTGTCATTATTCTCCCTCCGCTCCCTGCATTCATTGCTCTTAGCTGTTATCCATAAACATCTTAATGCTTTCACCTGCTCTCCACACCTTAACTCCTCTCTTCCCCTGTATTTAAGCTGCCTGGTTATAGCTTCCATTTGTCTGGTCCTCCGTTATGGTGCCTCAGGTTTGTCTCTTTCTTCCAGTTCCCTTCTCCACATTTTTGTTTTATGCCCTTCCTTCCTTGTGTCCCTCATTTCTGTGCTTTATTTAATTAAATCTCATAATTCACCATGCAGTTCCCAAGTTCCTGTCTGCACTTTGGTCCAGCTTCAACCTCCACATACATGACTCGGTCATGTTGTTGCAGACTTTATTTTTCTTTATTTGGTTTCCCAGTTTATTCTTGTGTTCTTTGGGTTTTCATATATTTTCCATCAGTTCCATTCTTGTTATTTGGCTTCCTCCTCCTGTTTCCCACGTTCTACCCCCTTCAGTCCAGCTCATTCAGTTCACCTGTCTGCTCATTATTCCTCATGCCACTCACCTGTTTTCCCCCTTATTTAGAATTAACTGTGCTGTAATTGTGTTTTCTGCCTTCATTCCATGGCTCATGCTCGTGGTTTTCTCTGTAAGTTTTCTCTGAACGTCTTATTTTTTCATTAATTATTTATATTCTCTGCCAGGCCGCCTGCATGTCTGCACTTTTGTCCAGCTACAGCCTCTTAGACTATGACGTAATCAGATTTTTTTTCTGCAATTATATCAACAAATTGTGCTTCCTATCCTGTTGCTTTGGTTAAACGGATGGTTCAGATTTTTGAAGTGAGGTTTTATGAAGTTATCACTAGTAGGTCTTTTACTGGTATTTGTAAGTTGTCATACCACCATATATTTAGTAAATATGTTTTCAGAGTTGTGGAAGGCTAAGAGTTATTCAGCTGGACCCGAATATGAGTATCATTTTCTGCCTTGCAGCCAGGAAAAACCACACACACAATAAAAGACACAAATGCTCTACAAAAGTAGGCAAAACACTAAAGAAAAGGCAAAGGAACACATCAGTCCATTATCAATTAAAACTATCGGACTAAAATGACAAGGCAACCAGGAGTAAACACATCTTACATTTATTTGAATATAGGCCTGATTAATGAAAGAGCTTCTCCATCTGTGGGACTGTGCTTTAGGCTGTCTGAATCTCTTTCCAGATGACAGGAGCTCAAATTCACCATTAAGCGAGCAATAAGGGAGTGGAGAATGTATTTCCCATTTTCTGTGACTCTCTCTTTAAAAATGTTTCTGTCAGGTAATTTAGCAACAATAATCCTGCCGGGCCACTTTTACTATGTGCTTCATCCTGTTCTTGTCTCTTAGTGATGGGTTGCTGAACCAGATGATTAAAAGCAAATGTAAAGACGAATTTGATCATACAACTGTAGAAAATGGTCGTCAATTTTTTTTCAGACTCCAAATTGACGTCATTTGTGGAGGAAGTGCAATCTTTGATGTGCTTTTTTCAATGAACTAATCATATTTTTTATTGAGCGTCAGCTTCTTGTCAATGACAACATCCAGGTACGTATAACACTGAGCATGCTCCACTGGTGCCAAGATGAGATCTAAAGGTGGTGGACTGGACTTCTTCCTAAAATCTATGCACACATTTTTTGTTTTGGTAACATTTACTTTTAAGTATGAGTTGTTCCACCACATGTTGGCATAGAACCATTCACCTGGACACACTGGGAGAAAACTTAATACCCATCCAGCATCACATGTCAAAGATGTGGTCTGTGTTAGTAGGCTAACTTTACGTTGATTAATGCCTCCATCTGTATCGATCTTCCAAATCAGCTGATGTTGAGATCGTTTCCAAACACCAGAAACAGAAGTATGATCTTCAATATTCCACAACTGGGGGCCTGATTTCATAATCCAAACATTTTTCAACACACTTGGCGAGCTTTGGTACTGACTAAGTTTCACCCAATGATACAGCCAGCAGCCTCAATAAACCTAACTTTAACATGGTAACAGGTAACAAAACTCCACCAAACCTGTCAATGCATGGTCTCTGTGAAAGTATAAATGTTTTATTTCTGTAATAAAGCATCATACCCCACTAGTATATATGTATATTTTTAATTTTGATTGTTTTAAATTGTTAAAATCAGATAAAACTGGCCAATAGCCTTCTACCATGTATTTATTTAAATTTGAAAAGATGAGCCCCTTGAAATGAAACCATCTTGTTTTCAAGGGGGTCCAAGGATTTTTCTACAAGCTCAGTGTGACACGACATCTTCACACTTCAAGTAAAAGAACTATTAGACTTATATCAAAAAAGCCAAACTACCCCTTTAAACTTTACATTGGCAGACATTTAATCCTTTTCAGCTCAGAGCTTTTCTAATACTGAAAGTATGGGGGGAAAAAACTACAACAACAATACCAAATTGACCAGATAGTTGAAAAAAAAAAGAATAAAGGGTCATTACATTTTTAAACACACTCTAACATGTTGCTCATTAAAATTATCTGATAAATTGAAAGAAAATCATCCTTTTTTTTAAAAAAAAATTAAAGACCTAAAACATTTATATAGGTGTATTTATCTGCCTTTATCTATCGATGAACTAGAAATACATGAGAGCAGATGCTGAATATTGGAGATTTATTCCCCCCAGGGCCAAAAGCAAGAATGAATCTACACTAAATGAAAACATCTGTATTTGACCTTCATCGGGTTGTTGTAGATCCAATTAAAGTTGCTTCCTGAAAAGCCGACCGTCTGTGTGCATTTGTGTGGTGATGTATTAATCAGTGTTTGATCTGCGTGATGTTCGCGGTTGTGTGAGAGACAAGATGCACTGACATGCCTTCCAGTGAAAAGGGGGCTTGGCTGCTGTGCAGATGCATCAATGTTACAGCTGGACCGTGTTTTCTTAATGTGTGTCCATCGTCAGTTGTTGTTGGACAAAGATTTTCCATGCCGCCTTGCTCATTATGAGCTCTCACTCTGTTACATCGTTCTCTCTGACTCTCTGTTTTTCTTTATTTCTGCCTGTATCTCCAAATGTACTTCCAGTCTCTTATCTTCATTTTCGTTTTTGCATTTTATCCTCTTCTTCTCTTACAACTGTACTATAATGGAAATCCCAGTTCCACAAAACATTTGCATTCCTTTTTTCCCCCCATTTTATAAACAAAATTAATTTCCACCCGCTCTCTTTAATCATGTACTGTTTCTTTACCGCCAGACGTCCTGATCTATCGTTCTTTAAATGTAACGTTTGTGGAATATAGACCGTCTGAAAGCCTAATGGCTCAGTCTGGGACCCCAGGGTGTTATTGACCAATCACTCACAGCCGTTTGAATTAGAGAATCAAGTAGCCTTTGCTGTCCAGGGTAATTTATAGAGAGGATAAGGCTTCATGCAATATATCAACATATTCAAAGCTGAAAAAGGTAGATTTGCAGCCTCATGTGGAGATTTTTTTTTTTTTTTTTTTGGAAAATTGCATTGAAAATATTACAGTTTGTTTATGCCTAATATTATCTTACAGTAGTGTTTTTTTTTTTTGCAATTTGCACTTCTCGATGTTTAATATTTAAGTTATATCATGATCTGTGGGTCGTACTGGGATTGTTTTTAGTTGTTTGATTATTGCCTCTAACAGTCTTCCGTTAGAGTTCTTTCTTTTGTGTTCTTCTCTCTGTGCTGATTTAGATTTTTATTTTAGTGTTTCCTTTTAGCCTTTGGTTAGTCAGATTCATTTATGTCCTGTTTTTATTAATCACCTTCCCTAAGTTTTCCTGCTCAGGTTGTCTCCCAGCTGCACTGTAGGTCACCACTGCTTCTCATGTCACTCATCCACTTTCCAGTAGTTTAAGTCAGTTTATTTTCGTTGTTGCCAGAAACTTCCATTGTTCCCTTCTCCATTGTCTCTTCTTTTGCCTCCTCCAACATTCTTGGCTTCAAGGCTCATACTTTGAATGTTGGACCTTGGACTTTGTAAGGTTTAATTTGTATTATTAAACCTTTCATTTTGCATTCATCTGTCCCAGGTTTGTCTACATTTGGGTCTTCGACAACTTCTCACGTAACTGATGGTAAAAATCATGCATGCAAAACTGTTATTTGCTGATGCAATCAACAATTCATTTCCCTTTTAACAATTTAGATTTTTTTAAAGCCTTTTGTTACTAACGGTCTGCAAGTCTCAGTTGAGATGTATGACCATTTTCATCCGCGGCCGGAGATTTATCCGTGAATATAGTGTGACATCTAATTGGATAATTCAAATTCAGAGTACAGAACGATTTGCTAAAAAAAAACCTTTAACAACATTTAAGTAATATTGAATTAGGATTTGTGTGTTCGACGTTCCACAGAGAAGATTTAAACTATGACTGCTATACGATGTAAAACAGGGAACTTTACATTCTAAATCTACATGTAATTCAATAATTAAAAACATTATCTCTCCAAGAGAAATTGACTTTCTATCCTCTAAACGTAAGAGTGACACCAAACTCTACAAGCAGCTTATTATGAGGACATCTGGGCCACATAAGGTCCCACGTTCCTTCGGCACTGTCACGGGGAATTTGTCGTTGGCCACACCGGAGTAATGCTACCTCAGCTGACAGGCTTCCTATCGGTGACAAGCAGCAACTCGTGGGGGAAATCTCTTCACTGTGTTGAACACGCAGCTTTTTCTTGCCATTCATTTTTCATAAATCTGTCGGCCATTTGCGCAGGCACGTTCACACGCTGCGACAGCGTAAGCCTCGGGTCAGTGGAGCCAGATTCGTGATAAAAGGCCAGGGTGGGGTTTGCCCTGGAGATGTATGGGGAAAAGTGGAAAGTAACACCTGTGGAGCTCAGATAGAAAGCCAATTCATGGAAAAACACTGCCAGCCAGAAAATAGTGTAATACTAATAAGATGTTCACAGAAAACTCTGATCATTTTGAAGTATATAGAAAAATGCTTCAGTTGCATTCAATCTAAAAGGCTTAGTAGAGATAACAATAATACCACCAGTGGTTACTTTGTGATAAGTAATTCTGAATTATATTTTCCCCCTCACAGAATAAATGTCATCAAAGTTAAGGCTGGATTAGAAACCTCTTAAATATCAAGCTTGAAAAATTGAAATAACTCAGGACAGTCCTAATGATTCTGTGAAAGAGGACACTTTAAAGTGGAAAAGTATGTCAGAGACTCAAAAAGTAAATTAAGCTGCAGAGGGACATAAAAAGGGATTTCTCTAAAGGTCTTCCTCCATTTGCCCTCAGGTGAGTTTTTAACACACATTCTGTTAACAGTTCCTTGCTTCATTTTAACACACAGAAAAGACACAGGAACTCTAAAACTCACGTAGCCGATGCCTCGCTGCGCACATTAAGTTCTACAACCCAGAGAGTCTAAAAATGAGCACCCTGCGTTTAAATATTTACTATGAAGATGAACAGAAAAATGACTTCAGATTGGTCGGGGGGAAATAAGATAATCTCGAAGTGGAGCATGAATAAGCACCTCTGATCTTTACTTAGTCATAAAGCACACTGTGACTATGATGCTTCCTTTCTTTTTCTAACAAATTGTATTTAAACGGTCCAAATCAAGCAGAACTAACCTACATGTTTTAAAGCCAAGGCAGAGATGATACTGTGGGTAAAAAATAAGTACATACTTTCAAAGAATAGTTCAATATTATCTTTTTTAATTTCATTTTCATTTTATTAGCCAAGAAGAAAAGGAATCCCTGTGATCAAACATTAAAAAGGGACCAAAATGGTGTAGATACCAGTATCCCTTTCTTCACCTACTCCACTCTATTTTTTTAATACATTCTATGCACTATGCAAAAATATTTTTGTAAGTTTACCTTACTTATGCAGCACTGATACATTTGTTTTCATCCATAGGAATTACATAAATTAATGACTGGGTTTTTTTTCCGTCAAGGGGGTTTAAATTAGGAATACATTAAAATATTAGCCAGAATTAAGGGTGTAACAATACATCAATCCACATTGACATATCAATTAAATGATAAACAATCCAATAACATCAATGCAAAATCAAAATATCAAACCATACCGTCATTTTTAGGATACGCCTTTATTTTGAAACTAAGGTGTGAAACTATAGTGAACGGGTGATTTATTATTATTATTATTATTATTATTATTATTATTATTATTATTATTATTATTATTATAATGTGAAAAGGGCTGTTTAAATGCCTGATACATGTAAGAGCTTAGAAATAAAATGGTCAAGTTGATATCAATGTAAATTATAGTGTTAGAGGACCAGATGATATCACATTATATCAATTGCATCGATCAGAAATCCTAACAGACTTTGTGATATCCGTAAATATCGTATCATTATACAAAAAAACCTATATAACATTGTAAATAAATGTCAGACATGTAGAAGTATTTTAAAAATTATTAAGGTGTATATTTTTACATAAACAAAAACTTGACACTTTTATCGAGGGTTTGTGTCATGTTTGTGTTTGTTGAGAGGGGACCTAAGTGCAAACTGACTACACAAGGGAACAAAGGAGAAGAAGTATGGTAACCAGGAGCTTAAATACTGAGGCAGGGGTGGAAGATGACAAAGGAACCAGATGAGCAAACTGGAGGAAATGTGGAGCAGCTCATGCAGAATAAAGGCAGGGAAACTGAGGGAGGGAGACCAATTAACATGAATGGAGCTGAATGAGACACGAGTAAACTATCAGACCAAAGGGAAAAAACTAACAGATAGATCCAATCCAAATGAACAACGAACAAAACACAGGAATAAACTAGGAAACTAAATTCAAAGGAATTAAATAATATACAGTGGCACAGGGGTAGAGCATATGAATGTATTTCCCCTTTCTCTCTCTCAACGCCATTTCCTGTCAGCTTGCTGTCAAATAAATCCCACTAGTGCCAAAATAAAGAATGGACTAATATGGCAACACCTAGAGTACATAAACAGCAGTAAAATGATGAAAAGAGCGATATAAAAGGAAACCAAAACCTACACACCTTAGGATCATAACAGTAATATGAATGTTATATGTTATAGCTATTAAATGCAATTTGATACAACATGCATAATGTATTTTTTTTTTTACTTGTAATATTTCAATAGATATGTGTCGTAGCGTCTTTTACACATAGTTTCAACAGTATTTGGTAGTTGAGTTAAAAAAAAATGTGTTTTTTTTAAATAGCAGGAGCACACAGCGGAAAAAAAGGTCATGCACCAAGGAACAGATTGCACACTGTTGAATTTAATGTGCAGTGATATAGCATGCTCTGCTGTAAAATTTTGTATAAAAAATCCATTTTATTCTTCCCCCTTTTCCTACTTCTCCTTTTCGGTACAATTACTTTGCTCCTAACCTGATTTATGGAGACGCTCATGCACTTTCTGTGTGTGCACTTTTTTTCCCCATAAAGCTCCTCTGATGTCTGAAGCTGCTTTGCATGATTCAGGAGCAGAGCCAGGGGAGACAAGCCTCTTCGTATGATTTCACATATTAGCTGCAGCAAAAGTGAGGAAGCGCAGGCCTGAGAGATAAAAATGGAAAGGCTGAGAGAAGAGCGCTGTGGGCACAGTGACCTATATTCTGCTTAGCAGAGCAGGGATACAGTATTACCCAGTACTGTACACACGGCAGCTCTCATCGCTGACCTTGGACCTGATCCCTCGGACTTCTACCTGTCTGATTAGGACTGAAAAAATCTCATTAGGTTAAACCAAAGCCGCTGATAGAAATACAGCTGCAAGCAGAATGTTTTCATTTAAAATCTAACGCTGCAGCTGTTTTATTTTACTTTTTAAACCCCAACAGGCATTCCTGACTCCCCCACACTGATGAATTGGATTAGATGAAAGTCTTTTCATTAAGCATCCAGAATTAAAGGTGAATGAAACCTCTCCGCCCCATAGCTCCCTCTCTTTCCTTGGGTTTTATTATATATCTGTTTGAGCCTTTAGTTATGCACAAATTTAGAAGAGACTGCATTATCTCATTGTTTGATGCACGACTGTGTAACTCCTAAATTGTCAGAGGGTAAAAAGCAATGAGTCTATAAGGAAAAAAATTGGGTCAGTAGACAAAACAGTGCTAATCTTTATATATACAGAATGAAACTAACAAAGTCATGCATATACACTTTTCATTCATTATATTTCCGGGTGTATCTGGTCTACAGTGTGGTAGTTTTGTCGGTGCACTGGAAGTAATGCATCCTTGCAGCCTCGCCTGTCCCCACCTGGCTCCCTATTCACTGTGGGTTTTTCAGCTCATAACCCGTCACAGCCATAACCTGCGCATGTACATGCATATGTTTACATTCATCATACAATGCGTCTTTAAAATGTTGATGCACAACTTAAACAGCCACGAGGAGAGCAGGCTGATGAAAAAGCAGGATGCCTGATTTTTAATGAAAGCTTGGGAATAAGCTCTTCAACACAGCTGAAAATGTTTACGTATAAAGAAAACAAAAATCTATTTTAATTTTAATGTTCTTCTCATCTGTAAAGCCATACACTGACGATCTTTATCTGATTTAATTTTTTTTTTTTTTTTTACAAACCCAGTTTCATCTCAGGTTATTAGACTTTCCTCTAATCTGATCTGATCCAACCATATTCACAAATCTGTAGGACATATATCCATGATAAAGGAAAGGGAAAAGTTGGCTGTGTGGGGTTTTCTCAGTCTAAAGGAAATGTTTAACCTGGCCAGCCAGATTGATAATGTGCAGTATTCTCCGTCCTGCACATTATCAGTCTGAGACTGCTCCCATCAAATCTGTTTGGGGAAAGGAGGGACATTCAGCAGGAGTTGATTGGGCGAAGCGACACCTAGTTCCCGCCTACCAAAGGTTGGTTTAAGCCAATCACGGTATCAAATAAAAACAGAAGCAGCAGCAGAAACAGTTCTTCTTTCAAAGATGAAATTGTGGATTCTTACGAAACAGATGTGATAGCAGCAGCTACGTGTGTGTCCTCCTGCGCTGCCATGTTTATGTTGGTTTGGCTGTGGCCTCGTCAGCTCTTGCGTTCGTCACACCGGTATGTCCCGCCTCAAACCACAATACTGCAACGTGATTGGCCCGCACCGTTTTTGGTCCAGCAACAAACGGTTGAAGCCGGAGCGGTACAAGATGGATTCTCGTGTGTTTGTGAACGCACAAATAATGCGAGAATTCAGCTATTTTAGTTCTTGATTCACTTCTTTTTTTTTTTTAGGTTTTTACGGCACTAGTGGCTAATTTTTCATATAGTGGGCTGACAGGAAAGGGGGTACGGGAGAGGGGGAGAGACATGCGGCAAAGGACCACAGGTCAGAGTTGAACCTGGGTCGGCCGCGTCGAGGACTAAGGCCTCCGTACATGGGTCATGTGCGCTAACCACAGCGCCACCAAAGCACCCCCATTCTTGATTCACTTCTAAAATTTCTTTCCTAACTGTCTTTATGACTGAGTTTTAGATGATGAAATGGAAATTTAATTTTAAATGAAAAACACATTGACTAAGACTTAAATTCTCCTCAACTTACACAAAAAGGAGTTTAGAGAAGAACTGCAGCTTCACTCTAAAGCCAGAGACAATCACCTTTACAGCCTAAGGAACCAATTTTGGCCTCGTTTCCACTAAATGAAATTTGTAGAGCTGCAAAACTTACCCGATCCGTGTAGAAAAGGTAATCCTATCGGGTTTTAGGATATATATTGTTCTATTATGAAATTAAAATACCTCAATTGCTTAAATGTTTATTACTAGGTTTAGTAACAAACACAAACGTCAACTTGTTAAAAGGCAAAAAGTACCCAATCTAAGACTGAAGATAACCCAATAAGGTAAAATAGCACATCATTTGCAAGCCAAAAGGACTGAACAAGAAAGACTAGCCTTTGCATCATTATAGTCTTTCTTTTGAATTCCATTTTGAATCAATTCATTGATAAAGTAATGCCAGCTCAGAACAAATGCCATCTAAATGCTCTTTACATACAGGTACAGTTGATATTAAGTTACAGCAATGTTTATGCCCCCAGCAGACTTAGACTTCTTCTGACTGGATGTATATTAATGTTTTCCAGCCTCTCAGCCAGAGTCCCAACATGAACCTGATGGAGAATCTGTGGAGCAGGGCGGGACGATATCAGGTAAATTGCAATACCGTTGGTAAACATCGCGATTCTCTTTTTTATCTCCCATTAAGACAATTTCCCTGCCAAGGGCAGTTAGAGACCGTCCAGCTGCCTGAATATATTATTTGCATGTCAATAGACATCCCTTGAAAAATTATGACCAACAAAGTATTGCATCTAAGCAGTTCTCTGAGATTGCACTATTGCAATGTGACATACTGTGCAGCTCTGCTATGGATGGAGCCAAAGATTAGCGAGATACAGAGAATGCCTCCCCACCTCAAAGACATGGAGCTCATACCAAGGGACCACTAAGAAGGTTATTATTGCTGCCATGCCGTAATGAAAAGTTCCTTTGATCATTAAAATGGTTGTAAAAATATTTAGACAAGACCTTTCTTTTAAAAAAAAAATTGTACATACATCCTAATTGAAACAGAAGGAGGCTTCTTGGTTGAATCAGAACTAATCTGAAATCTAAATCTCCCAGGGGTAGTTGTATGATAGTTTTAGGTTTGACTACATATAGAAATCTATTTAGTCCAGGATCAATTAAAATCTATTCAGTTAATTTTCCATTTTCAATCGATCTAATTCTATTGTGGAGTTTCTGTTTCTGTGGGCCTTTTCTTGCCCTGCCCTCGCTAGTTTACTTTACTAGTGCTTGTGTGCTGATTCAAGTGGTTCCTGGGGATTCTGTCATTCGCTCTGCCCTCGCTGGGGACACATCGGCTGCTTTGGTTCGAGTCTGATTCTGCCTACAACTCCTGATCAAACCCGGTTCTGTCTGCTACACCCGGTCAAGTCAGTCTCCACCTGCATCATCGGATCTCCTGCCGATTGATGCCTGCCTGTCTCATCTGCCATCAGCCACCTTTTTAACAATAAACCTTTTAAACGCAGCTCAGCGTCTGGCTTGAATTTCAGGTTCCAAGAGCAACGTGCATTACAGTACCACGTAATATCTCATTTTAACTGGCTTGGATTAGTGTCGTAGTCCAACCAGTAATTTTAGACATCTTTATGCTATTTCTGTGATCATAATTGTTCATTTTGAAAAGAAACGGTGGGTATGTAACAAATGCAAACCAAATTTTGATAAGACCTGCAAAGAACAACGTGAAACTGTTCTCATCCTAAACTCCTGGTGGTTCTAAGTTTCATTCGGATAAATAATTAGAACTGATAACTGGGATCCTCCATTAGCATGTCACTGATAAACTAATGCTGAGGGTGGATTTTGCTAAAAAAAAAAAAAAAAAAAAAACGTAGCTTTAGTTAGCTTCACCTTGTAAGCTAATCATGCTCATGGTTTCAGTTAGTTTCAGAAAAGTAAAAAGCCGATGACAATGACAGCATATTTTTTTTCTAATGCATATTTAGACTAGAGTTGAGTCAAAAGGTAATTTATTTTACTTTTCTTTACTGGACTTGACTGACTTGATTATTTTAAAGACAAATGCATCTAAATTGGCGTTATCTGGGGGGATTTTGGCGCAACCTGCAGCATACTAGACTTTTGTTTAGCTTGTCAAGTTTTTTGTAACCCCTCTATCTACAGAGCGCAGGATATGATGTGTGCGAAGCGTTGAATATGCTTTTGTAAGTACAGCCAATTTGATAGGAGGTTTTACAGCAACAGCATCTGAAGCGCAGAGTGGATTCTGAGGAGAACTGGGTCAGGAAGACTGTAGGAAGAAAGGGAGATAAAATGAATACTGAGACAAATGATGAAGTAACTGCTGCATAAGAATAAATTGTTTTACTCTTTAGTAGCAAGACGTTTGCAGGATTCACATGCCTGTGTGGTTTTTGGAGACAAACATGCATTCACAACCAGGCAGGAGATCGCCAAAGCAAAAACAGCAGGGATGGACCTGGAGTCATGGACTGCATTGCTCAGATCCTGTTGAACCAGGGTATAGCCCCCAAATCCTGCTGATTCCCTATCAAATATTCACCATCGCCCGCAGAGGCAACATTTAAACACCAGCCGCTGGCAGGCAGCAGGAACACGAGGACGTAAGCGGAGCTGGATGGGGGTTGGGTTGGCAGTTTATAATCCACTGCGAAGAGAATGCTTGTTCCCGTAACCTCTATTTTGGTAAATGCCTCTCTGTTCCTGTTGCATCACCAGACAGGACAGTCAAAGCAGCAGCATCAAAAGCTCGGCTTTACCTGGTTGATTGAAAGGCCACAAAAATATGAATTAATTGCACATTAAATAAAATGTTTAAAAAGAGTCTGAGATTCTCTGTGGTATAAAGGAGGGATTGAAGGTCCAGAATTGCGACTTCAAAAGCACTAAATCCATCATTGGCTCGTTCTCTAAATGCTGCCAACTAGAGCAAAATACATCCAAAAGTTAATTCCAAGGCCTAATGTGTACATGTTTCATACACTAACATAGATTATACATGCACAAATAGATACTTTAAAAAAAACATTTGAATGTTCTGTTAAATTACTTTGGAAGTCCTTAAACTGTGGCAGTCAGAATTGTTGAGTAGAAGGCCTTCAAATAAATTCATCATCTCTTGCACTGGCCTGATCTCAGGCTAATCTCAGGCCTTTTTAATATCCGACTTTTAATTTGGGTACAATTGTTCATTGGAGTAAAAAAAAAAATCCCTTCTTAAAAAAATATATGATAAATGTTTGATTTAAATGCCATGTGATGGACTGGCAACCTGTCCAGGCAGTATCCCGTCTCTTGTCCAGTGACTGCTGGAGAATCAGATGGACTCTGACTGTAAACTGAAAATGGGCTTTCAACAGGGTAATGATCCAAAACCTGTAGCCCAATCAACACAGAAATAGTTCACGGCACAAAAAATCAAACATCCTCCATGGCCATCAAGGTCCCCGGTTGGAAATCCTACAGAAAACCTGTGGGATGAGCTGAAGAGAAGAGAGAAGAACCAGGTCTCTGGAGGATCTAGAGCGATTATCCAATGAGGAATGTTTATGGTGCTGAAAAACATCCTCATATAGGATTTTCTTGCAAAAAGGGGGCTGGGTGTGAAGTGTCTCATGTGGATTTAAAGAGACAGCACCAAAACGAGTTGCGAAAAGATGGGCTGTGGGGCAACAATAACCAGGAACTCAGACCAAAGCATTGCAGCTCCACTTTATATAGACCACAACTGAATGATTTCAATGTGAAAAGGAAGAACTGAAACGTATGGTGTGATTGCTGCATTTACAGCCACACAGATGTGGTAAAAAATATCATTTATGATATTTAGTTTCTTTTATATATAGGGTTTCATTTACAGAGCCATTTCATTATTTGGAATTTATCACCATTACACTGCATTTCAAAATGAGTGTGCACATTTTGGTTTATCCTGTTTTGTTATGACTCTGTTTAACTTGTACTCTGTTTGAGTTTTTCAGTTGCTCTAGTCCCTTGGCTGAGGAACCAGCAGGTGGCCAAAGGATTGAGCTGATTTGGGCCATACCACATCAGTGCTATGGGGGGAAATGGGGTTTTGCTTCATTTGGTTTAGTTAGGTTTGTGTATGTTTTGCCCCATGTCTTTCTTTTGTGGACTGATTAGCCACTATTTAAGTTCCTCTTGGTGTCATTAAGGCAGGTCAGTTTGTTTGAGTTATTTCTGTTACTAGTTATTTTGAGTAGTTTTTTGTTCCTTTGACCTCTTTTCTGGATCCATTTTGTACTTGCTACATTTTATCTTTTTTGGGTTAAATAAAAGAACCCTGTTTTTTGAAAATATAAGTGTGCCTGACTGTCCTTGCTGCTTGGCCCATCACACATGGTGTCTCCCCTTTAAAAGATAATCTTGCACAAGCTTCATTTTATGTTGGATGCAAAACTATGACCTCAACTTTTTCAACACTGACTTCTTGAAATACATCAAAGTTTACCCAAATTAGTTTCTTTGTGCCATAGTCTTGAGTAGCAGCTTGTCTTTTCTAGAATGGGGCTTTTTATCTGTCGGAGCTCTCCTCTGAAGCTTGAATGTGTGCCAGAGATGATTTCTGAATATGTATGAGGATGAAGAGGCGGAGCAGGGAACTGGGGCAGAAATGTGCCGCATTAAGGCCAGCAGTTTGTATTGATCAGTGAAGAAGAGATGAATCTGCACAGCCGTTTCAGCACCACATTAAACATTCTGTAAATAAAGGTGCAGGAGGTACACTTCCAGCAATCGAAGCAGCCATGACTGAGCAGAGAGGGTCTCTGCCACAATACTGTTGTCTGCATATTCCTTACCTCTCCATAGTCTGTTGTGACCACAAGGGTTCCATCTCCACAGGAGTTGACAGTGGCTGGAAGCAGCTGCTCCTTCTCCCTGACCCAAACCCGGGCCCCCTGGATCACACAGAAACATACAAATACTGAGGTTAAGCATTGCAAACAGGCACAAAACAACCCTACGCAAAGTTCCTCCTGCCTAGGTTAAGTGCC
This sequence comes from Fundulus diaphanus, assembly GCA_037039145.1. NCBI lineage: Eukaryota > Metazoa > Chordata > Actinopteri > Cyprinodontiformes > Fundulidae > Fundulus > Fundulus diaphanus. The sequence goes on from CM073138.1 coordinate 25,994,333, forward strand.
GCATCATCTGCTGACAACAGAACTCAACCGGAAAGCAGCACAGCCAGTGAGTAAAATCAAACAAAAGCCTGGAGCAAGTTTGATGATAAGCAAACTGGTGTGTTCCAAGGATTGAGTCAAAAGAGAGAGCTCCGGTAAAAATGGAACAACAGAAAACGGAGCAGAGGACGGTTGACTGACAAAGCGCAGTGAGCCGTAAGATGCTGGTCATAAGCAGAGGGAGACAGATGTGCAAAATAGCAAACTACAGACTAACATCTGGCCAAGCAACAGCATTTAAAGTGGGGCGGTCTTCACCTGTGAATCGGTTACTGTTAGAGGAAGCGGGATCGTCTCTGACCTTTAAGCACAGAAGAAAATCCCTGACCTCTGACCGAAAGCTCCCGAAAAATGGGTGCAGCATAACAGGAGAGGTAAACATTAAGGGGGCAGGAAATAGGAGACTAAACTCAATGAGGCAACTGGAGCTGTGCAAATAAATGGCTCTTATGTAGTTTAGGGCGCCGCACCAGCACTGAATCTTTTATGCTGCTCAATCATGTGTCACAAATCGTGTCAGATAGTTTCAAATTCAGATTTTGGGGGCAAAACAAACACGAGTCTTATGATTATTTGATGCTGGAAAACTAATTTTGGAAGCATAAGATGGTCTTTATTGATCTCACAATGGAGAAATTCACTGTAAATAGTAGTTATAATATTTTGCATAGTGAAGTACATTCATTACATGAATAGAAGACAGACGTTTAAGTGCTTATTCATGTGGTATTTATTGTAATTATAATTCAGAAGGAACTGGGTCCTGCTGTGGGGATTCAGTTGGAGGTTTTTGTGTATTTCAGGATTCATTCTGGGTCAAAAAGGTCATTTTGGGATGCGCACTGACATGTTTTCCTTTCCGTAGGAAATTTCATCTTTTCAAGAGAATCACACATTATTTTAAATAGTAACATCATTGATCAGGAATTAGGAAAATGATCAGCTTGCTGTTAATTCAAAGTCAAATTTTAAACTCATTGTTTTGATAATAAAAGAAAGTCAATCACATTTTTTGCAGGTTGTTTTGCACAATGATGCAATTAATTTTGTTTGCAACAAATAATTACGTTTTTCATAGACTTTAACCCTTTTTTTCATTTACATAAAATACTTCATTTATTTAATTCACATTATTGCTAATTGTGGTCTGTTCACCAAATATTCTTCCTACGTGTTTTGATGAGAATATTATTGCTGTCCATAATGCTAATGGTGGAGGAGCTGCACAGCTTAGGTGGAAAGGACTTTTATTCACAGATCCATAAAACTGGCCTTCGTGGCAGATTGTTAACAAGAAAGCCATTGTTGAAAGACAATGTAGAGACTAAAATTTAATTTTTGGGCCCGCCTGAAAAATTCTGTGCAGAAGAAACCCAACACTGCACATCACCCTGATCCCCACAGTGAAACCTTATGGCAGCATTGTGCTTCGAGGATGCTTTTCAATCCACTCCTTAAAAAAACTGTTTGATCCTGTAAAGGACTTTACACAGGATATCCAGCCAGAGCTACAATAAAATGGTGCAGATCAAAGCATATTAATGCATTTTACTGACCCACTTCAAGTCCTGACCCAGATTCAACTGATAATTTTTGGAAAGCAGTGGAAATGACGTAGAATAGGTGGAAATATGCCAGAGAAAAACATGTGATGTAAGTGAAAGGTGGTTCTACAAAACATTGGTAACTGAATACCAATGTGTGCTCCCACTTTCAATTTATACTGTAAAAAATATGCTGTAAAACTGTATCTTTTTCCTTCCACCTGAGATCGATGTACTCTACTGTGTCGTTTATCACATCCCAAATCCTATTGAAGTTTGTGGATGTAACCTCAATCTGTAAAACATTTGTGTATAGGAATACGTAGTACTAAAAGGCCATCCGTAGTATTCTTCTAAGCTCATGAAAAACTCCAACAAACATGTAAAATACTCTCAGAGGAAATCAGATGTGTGCTTCTGAAACAAATGTGCAGCAGGGGAGTGAACTGGTCCCACAACTGCCTCTAAAGCTTTTATTTCTTTCATTTCCCCTCACTATTTCTATTCTCTAGGCCCTTCTCTCATTTTTACTCCCATAGGCACTGCTGTTATAGAAGACTAGATACGTTCCAGGGCATTTAATCCAACTATTCTGATACCCGTACGTGTGCAAGATGATTAGGGTAAGAGGTGAAAGGATTGAGAAAGATAGAGTTTATTCAGAGGCTTACTTTTTACAAAAGCGTGACCTCCTCTTGTTGATCTTTTGTATTTATAGTCTCTCCTGTTTCCTCTCTCTGTTGGTCTGTCCTCAGCATCTCTATAAATACTCCCCCCATTGCTCTTCTAGATCCTTTCAGCCTCTTGTTGCAGTTTGTCGGCCGGCTGGTTGCTAATTCCGTCTGATCTGTCAGATTCCAGCACACTGACCCGTTACAGTGACCCCGTGATCTCCACTGGCTCTAATCTCTCTGTACTTCACTAACTTGAAAGGCAGTGACAGTAAAGACATAAACACACAGCGTAATAAAAAGTTCCAGATTTTAACGATAAACCAGGATTTTAATGCACAGAGCAGTTTTCTGCCTCACTTGATCTGGCTCCTCTTTCCGGATCGATGTGCTGTATCTTGTTAAAACACATCTGAGCAGAGACAGAAGGTTATGAACGACCTCCACCCACCTACACACCATCTTCCTCCTCCTCCTCCTCCTGATGGGCTCAGCCCCTCCCCCCCCCGACATTGCGCACTCAGACAGGCAGGAATGGCCGTGCATAACAAGAGACCCTTTTTATTTTCTTTGCACTCAAATGTACAGCTGAATCCTTATGCTTGTCTTGTTTTCTCCTCTCTCCGCTACTAATGACCAAACAGACAGATCAGGTCTTTAGCTTTGTTCACCAAGCATTTCCTCAAGCCTCATAAAATCTTAATCAACCTCAATTGTTTCAAACATGACCCCTGACCTCCAACTAACAAGAACTGACTGAGTGTTAACCATCCTACTAAAGCGATGTTGTCCAGGGAGTTTCTTTGTGCCAGAGGGAAAAGTCAATTGGTGGAAAAAATGTAGCTTCATATATTTAACAAACAATGGTCTTTCACCTAACTAAGGCCCCGATCCACACGCAAAGGAGTTTGGCTGTATCTGACAAACTTTTCAGCTGAATAAGGGGTCCCGTCCAGACGATGAGGCCACGAAACCAACAACATTTGAAACCGGATCCCAGACTGGGACAGGTTGAAGCCGCTTCCTGCAGTGGCTCCGTTTGTACGCCCCTATCCGCATAGCCGGCTACAGGCTGGCATGTTTTATCGTTCGAGCCAATGCAGACCTCGCCTTTCGCAAGACAAATGTGCTAGCACAAACAACAACAATGGCAAGCTTCGGAGTTGCGGCTGTGTTTCAGACACCATTCAAGTTTTACACTAACACACTTTGCTTTCTCTCTCTTCCGTTAGGTGTTTTTGCCCTGCTCTTCTTCTTTTTTTAACTCTGTGGCAGCATTACTGCGCCACTCACTGGTGTGGCATAGGTATTACAACGCCTATTATGGCTCCTCTGGCTTGATGCGGTTTTATCTTTACGCTCAAACTCAAACATGTGGATGTAGCCTACATTTTAGCAGCTATCTCACAGCTATCCCACCATCTGTTCACAATCTGCATGTCATGTTCTACAATCATTTAAAGCAGTTTCAGTTTCTTGTAAAAGTATTCCTACCTCCTGAACTTTTTCACTTATTCACAACCGCTATCATGAATGAATGTTATTGTTTTATCGGAATCTTAGCTTGCCTGTTCCTGCTTGTGGAAGAGCATCCTGATAGCATGCTGCTGACACCACCATGTTTCCCAGTGACGAGACATTCAAAACGCTGTAGGTGATGCAGTTTGCTGTGCTAGATTTCATTTTGAGGTTATTTAAAACACACTTAATTTGTAGAGGTAGCATGTCAAAATGTGAAAAAATGTTCAAGGGGTATGCAGCACTGTTTGCAGTGTGGGGTCAAACTTGTTGATTAAAATTCATGATAATAACTGAAGTGACTTCTAAATATCTTGCCTAAAAAGTTAAGATTCAGTTTTGTTTTTATGACCCAGTAACATGGCGAAACCATATTTCCAAAGTAAAACATTCAGCTAAGAATTTTTTTCATGTTGATTAAACTTATATTCTTGATAAAGCCTGGTGTACTTCGTAATATAATCATTACCAAACATTAAAAGCTTTCAATCTCTAGTATGTCTTAACCATGAAAAACCATAAAAATAAGCTGTAACATGTATGTCGTCTCCTCAAGATTTAAACAGAAACTAAAATACAATTAAATTCTTTTAAAAAGTATCCAGAAACAAGTGTATTGTTTGTTGACTGAAATCACACTAGACAACAAATCTTTTATCTACAGTTTGAAACAAAATTATACTATTATCTACAACAATAAATGCCCCTTTGCAGAATAAAAACTTCAAGCGGTGATTATACCAAGAATAAAAAAAGAACTGCTAATGAAACCCTGCTCAACTAATAATCTTTCATTACCCACAATAACACAAAAGGCAGCCTTCTTCCTATAAGCTTGAACAGCTGTGTGATAAATGCCTTGTTCTGCTCAAGTAATTACATAGTTGCCTGTGCTGTTTCATCGAGGCAACCTACCCATCCCCCTGGAGACCTCCCTTCATAAAGGACCGCTCTCCCTCAGAGACGCTGCCCTTGCTGCTGGACGTAGAACATGATCTCCATGACCTCGATTAGCGCTCGAACTAGGGTTGTCAAAAATATCGAAACTCTGAAAAGTATCAATACTCAAATTCTGTATCAGGATACAATACTAATTTGGCATGGTATCGATACTAAATATTTTGCACACGAGGCAAACGCAGAAGGGAAACCCAAAGATCTTGACAAGCCTGTGTGCAAACAGTGCTTTAAAGTGGTGGGAATGAAGTTGAGCAGCACTACAAACTTGGCCAAACATCTCAAGGACCGAGACCCAGGCCTCCATGATGAACTCTGACAGGTTGATAAATTAGCGTTACGTCCATAATTGAATTTAATACAATAAACGTATGACTGGTGTTAGCGTGTCCAGTGGTCAACATTAATGTTGTGAGATTAGATATGGCTAGCATGCTACTAGGCATGTGTTATATTTGGGTTATTTATTTAGCATTTATTTGCACACCTATTTAACTAGCATTTGTTATTCTGTTGAAAAAGTATTTTAATAAATATTTTTTATGCCTTTAATTATTTGTCTTTTTTTTATTCCTGTGGAATCGAAAATGGTATCGAGTGGCGAATATGTTCCTGTGTATCGATATCGAGTTTGAGATTTTAATACCGTGACAACCACAGCTCAAACATGGATAAACTGCGCCAGATTTGGAAAACCTAATTCCAGTGTAAACTTTGGTGCTGCGTATCACATCTACATCTACAGTAAGACTTCACAAACGACATAATTTCCCCCATGTATATATGGGAGGTTTCCGTACCTCCACTATCAGTTTCGGCCTTGCCGTGGAGGAGCAAAGACCATGAAATATTTAGTCAGTTTATCAGCAGCGTCACTTAACGCAGGTATGAGGGATTTTCAGAACACAGCACTGCACATCACTGAGCAAGTCATTCATAGCAAAAATGTTCATGTGGTGTAGTGTTCTGTGCATGTATCTGGGCAAGTGCAGGAAGCTCAGGAAGTTACTCCTCCTACCTGCAGCAATAACCCTAGATCCCGGAACAGGGCACACAGAGGAAATAAATCATCTACCCATTGTTGGTTTATCCCCATCCCCATTTCAGTTCTAGTAAAGAGACCTTACTAAACACAATGGCTAAAATAAAGGACAACATTTGTGAGACACAGCTTTGTGTTAGACGGATCCCCTTTACTGATCTTTCCGGCCAGTGCAGCCCGCCCTGTGTCAGAGACCTAAACTGTGTCAGCCATATTCCATTAAAGGTGATAATACAATCAGGACAGCGAGGTTTTAAGCAGATTATGGCAGCTGGAAGGAGAGCAACATCTGTTTGTGTGTGGATGTTAGTGTGCGTGGGTGGGTGGTCATCACCTGGCTGTATATAAGTCACATCTGTCACAGAAAGAGATTACAGATTATTGAAAGATTATTTAAAAAAATAAAATAATGTGCGCCATGACTTTGCTGTAATTATTATTATTATTATTATTATTATTATTATTATTATTATTATTATTATTATTATTATTATTATACTTTGAGGCATAGATAGATTAAACCAATTTATGGCCTGGGAAGGTAATTTACTATGTGAATTTAATTACACATTGTTCACAGAAAGACTGAAACTCAGCTTTCTCTTTCTGCTTGCCAATCTGTGAATGATATGATACAATCCTCTTGTACTCAAGCTGCTTCCTCTGTCTTTGCATCGTGTAGTTAAAATTGCATTTTCCATTTGGAACTTCATAAATTTACACTTGCAGGTTGCACAAGAAGAATTTTCCCCAGAGGGAAAAAGAGGATTTCAGCACTCCGACACACATTAAATGTCTCTACTTTTCAAAAAGAAAAGTTACTTTAAGATAACTGCAACAGGAAACTTGTGTTGTTCATCTAAAGGCTGAAGATCAGTGCAAAAACAAACTGCAAGCTTTATTATTAATCCCCTGATAGATGACCTGTCTGTTTTTGATGCGCTGAAAACTTTTTAAATTAGAATACTGAAGAAACATTTTTAGTTACTCATTTTAGACAATGAAACTCATATATTATTTAAAGCTTACACATAAAGTGAAATATGTCATAACTTTATTTTATTCTTTGTAGTTTTGATGATTATGGCTTACAGATAAGCCATAATCATCAAAACCCGCTTGTCTGTGCAGGGTCGCATTGGGCCTGGGGTCTATCTTCAGCCATTGCTGGGCGAGAAGCAGGGACCCTGGACAGGTCGCCAGTCCATCACAGAGCCAAAATTCAGTGTCTCAGAAAATTTGAATATTGTAAAAATAATAAATAAAACATGTTAAATACTGCAAAGTCATGGTCTCACACACCTTAATCGTCTAATTGACTCAAAACACCAACAATGGTTTCCTGAGCCTCTAAATATTCTATGAACTTGGTCAAGACTTGACCAAGAAGACTTGTCCAGAAGACAGTCATTGAGATCCTCCACAAAAAAACACCAAAGCTCATTGCTGAAGCAGCTGGTTGTTCACAGAGTGCTTTGTCCAAGCATATTCATAGAAGGTTGAATGGAAGGAAAAATTGTGGCAGAAAAAGGAAACAGGGAGAACAGCAGCCTTCAGATGATTGTCAAGCAAAATCCATTCAAGATTTTGGGGGAGCTTCACAAGGAGTGGACTGAGGCTGGAGTCAGTACATCAGGGGCCACTAGGCACAACCGAATCCTATACATGGGCTGTCATGTAATATTAAAACTTTTCTGAGAAAGTGATTTTTGAGTTTTCATTATCTATAAGCTATAATCATCAAAATTATAAGAAATACATGTTTGAAATTGTTCACTCTATGTGTAATGAATCTGCAATCATGTTGAATAAATTAGAATTTGGGTCAAAGTACCTTTTGAAAGTAACAACCTTTAAGCAATTATCAAACATACTTTTCATTAAGCCCACATGTCCGTATTAAATGTTATTGTTTATCGGTTTGATGTAATATTCTAATCTTAAATGTGTTTTCATTGTATGGAAGCAAAAACATCATCGTTGTTGACAGAAATGAGGGCTTTAAACATCAGTCTGTGAGTAATTATTCTATATAATGTGTTTACCTTAGTTAATTGGGTTACAGAAACAAATGCCTTTTTAATAATATTCCTAATATTCTAATTTATTGAATTGTATTGTTTATGAGTTTAAAAACTATTGAGCTTTTTCACCATATTCAACTTTTTTGAGACGTACCTTTGTGTGCACAAAGTCAGGAAATATAGTTATAAAGCCATATGGCGTTAAGATTTCTGTATGTAGCCAAGTGGTTGAACAGGGCGAGACAGCTCTAAACTGCAGCTCATTGGACCGGTTTCACATGAATGTTACATAGATGTGGGCTCTTCAGTATAGTCTTAGAGTTCAGGAGATTGAAGGTTCTTGCAAATAGAACGCTGTCACCTCTGGTGTAACGTCATTCCCAGCGCCGAGCCCTGATTCAAAGGACAAATCTCCTGCATAATTTATGACCAGTCATCTAAATCTTACTGGAAGTCAGCCGTTTTGGATTTTAGTCCTTACCAATCCCTCACCACCAGACAGGAGCTAGATGTAACTTTCTTCTGGTTCATAACGGATCTTAAATGAATGCAGCTGAATATTGTTTTTGAGGCTCAGAAACAGTGCCAACTACAAGCCACAAATATATACAGTGAGAATGGGGTTGAAAGCCTTGAATTGGCGGTTCCTAAGGCCCTTGGTCACACCACAGCCCTGAGCCAGAGTGCTGTTTAATGCTGATTACAGCTAAAACAAATTGATCTTCCAGCAAACAACTTTTCTAAACATGACATTGTGGTTGTGCATAAAGAGGGGAAATTCCTTTTCAGCACAAATATTAGTTTGAAAGCTGAAAAGCTGATTTTTTTGTGTTTGCTCAGATGGGGTTGTTTTTTGAGAGCTTCATAGTGTTGCAGTTATTAGTACTGTTGCCATGTAGCAAGAAGATCCTGGATTTGAACCCTGGCCTGGAGTCTCTCTGCATGGAGTTTGCATGCTTTCCCTACCCATGCATGGGTTCTCTCCAGGACTCCGGCTTCCTCCTATGGTCCACAATGGTAGGTTAGTTGGTCTCTCTAAATTGCCCTTAGGTGACCTGTGATGGACAGGTGACCTGTCGAGGTGTAACCCGGCCTCTCGCCCAATGACCGCTGGAAATGGGCAACAGTCCACCCCGCAGACCCGGCGGCATGGGCGGGCATTGGGGGGCCGTGCCCGCCCGCTGAGCCAGCCGTGCCCGCCCTGGACTGGAAGCTGTTTGTTTGGGTTTTTTTACTTCGGAGTGGCCATCGTTCTATTAGTACTATCTTTGATTTGGCAATCATACAATTCAACCAATCAAATCCACGACAGAAGGCAACATGCTAGCCAATCACAGCTGGAGAGGGGCGGGTCGCTGGGTCAGACGTTCATAGCCTTCAGAGACGCCGCGGCTCGGCTGTGGTCACCATCGGTGTCGGTAGAGCGGGATGGCTATTCGGTCTGATTACCAAACAATTACAAGAAGTGACAACAAAGCAAGCGAGAGAGAGCTGGAAGTAGCGCTACTAATTTCTGTTTGAAAGCATTGAAGCAAACACTGGAGTAAACATTCACGCTAGAAGGGTTAGCTAAACAGCTAGGAGCACAAGGAGCAGAACCAAGCAGGAAAACTGCCAACCTGAAGAAACTTGGATTACTTCAGGCAGAAGGGAACTCTGCTTTGTTCTGATCCTTGTTCTCCTAGCTGATGTAATTACTGAACCTCTGCTAGTATGAATTTTTACTTCAGTCAGTGTTCAGCCTGACACCAGCGCTCATGTTTATCAACGTGTAGCTGATGCTGGACTTTTGAGTCCAGACACAGCTCTACAGGTCGTTGTATCTCGATGTTAGTTTCCAGCCCAAACCTGCATAAAACCTGCCCAACTTAAAAGAAAAATAACAAGCTCAAATCTCAAACTCTCTCATGTTAAAAGCACAGAACTATTAAACACATCAGAACATGCCATTAGCACACAACTGCGCTGAAGCAAAGAAAAAAACTTTACGCATACGGACTCCGCACAAAATGTACAATCAGACAACCAAATAATGCACAAGATCACTTTAACAATCATGATATATCAACCGGAAAAAAAATACTTATCAGTAGCTTCCCAACATGAGTAATAAATCTACCTCAATATAAAATTAATTTACAGAATATAGCTCAATCAAACATTTCTCTTTCACACAGCCATGAAATATTTTTAAGTTGATCAGTAGAACTCAACTCCTCTTGGGGCGTTTACATTGACCAATACAATTTCATAGTGACACTTGATTAACCATTATTCTTTTCCTGTTTTATTATAACAATCAATATTATTCATTATAACTATTATTCATTGATGATGTCAGATTCAACTTATTTAAAAACTAAATTTACCAGTAAAATGTGTTCAAGGAGATGGCATTTTATTAAAATGGTTTTAGTTTTCTGTCAGACCTAGACGACTATTTTGATATATTTTTGTTGGTAATTCTTTCTAAAAGCCCAACAAATGTGAAAAGCTTCCCAAATTTTTACAACCTGCCCATAAGCTATTTTTGTTCCAGCTCAATATGTTCAAAAGAAGCCTAATTGGGTAGAAACCTGCTAAATTTGGCAACACTGACTACACTATTGCTTTTTGTTTGTTCGTTTTTTTAGATTTTGAGATTTTATTGAGAATTTCTTTCTCAGCGCTGTAGGAGTACAGAGCCACTGTTCAGCCTGAAGCATCTAAAAGGTTTTTTTGAAAAAGTGTGCCCCCCTGAAAAAATGGAATGCTCCCCCTGTAATTTGTTTCTGCAGCCGGGTCTGCCACCCTTTACAGATAAGTTTTAAACAACGAAAGTATGTCCTGTTCTTTCATTTCTCATGAGGATGATTAGTTAGTATTAGACAAAGACAGAGAGCATAATCAAAGCGCTGTCCCATGTCTAGTCTAGTGTGTTACTGATATAGAAGATCTATGAGTTTGAAGAACATCTACATATACAGAGCAGCCAGTCCGGCTTCATTGTACAAATGTTATTATTATTTTCCATCTGTGGAAAGATGGTCTTTTAATCTGTATTACAGGGAGAAACAAATTAGAGAATCATCAAAAAGTAAACCAGATCACATTGTGAAAACTGCATTTTGTGTATAAGTGTATGCATGTCTACGCTCAGCATATGGCCTATTTGTGTTAAATGCACTACAAGCCCTTCAGAATGCTAATTATCATGTTCTCTTTCGTTTTGATTAAAATACAGTCGCACACCCCCACCAATGTCCTGGCAACGACACTCCACAGAAACGGTGTGGAAACTGGGCTCCATGGAAACAGTGCTTTTCCACTTAGAATAGGGGATGCTGGGAGTTGGTGTTTAAAAAGCAGAAAATATGATGTCCTGTATTAATTGTATTGAATGTGTCTTAAAGGTATGCACCATCTATATTGGTGATTTTTATAGAATAATTACATGAATTGCTGTCAAATGATTAAACATGCCAATTTAAGCTCACACTGCTACACTTTAATCTTAAGAAAAACACTGCAAATATTCTTACGACCACTGCACAATACACTGAAAAGTGTATAGTCACGGAAATATTAACAAATAAGGAAGCAATAAATAACTTTATTTATATAGACTCTAAAGGTGCGTTCATACTGAACACGAATGAGACAAACTGAGCGAGGGATTTCGATCACGTTAAGGGTGCTCCTCGTCCACTTATTTAAGCACAAAAATTATTTTATATGTTACATATTTAGACATTGCAATTAGGCTATATTTCTATTGAGCAATGATGGATTTACTGTCCAAAGATCCCTGAAGTTTGTGTTCCAGAGGGAGACCCGTCCCCAGGCCCCCGACGCGGTCATGTCTGGGCCAGGGGACGGGTCTCCCCGCCAAGTTTTCTGACATCTTATTAAAATACTTTAAACCATATGACAGGAACATTTTAGCTGTTGTAGTGGTGATCTTAGCTTTTTAAAACAGTACACCTCTAAATCAATAGCCAGTCCATTCCTAATCCCATCCCATACATGAGATGTAATCCAACTTCCTTGGTGTGTAGTGTGGCATCAGCCTTTATATTGGCTCTGTCTTTCATTGAGTATCCATTGAAGTCTTAACTATAATTGCACTACGTGTAACAGCTAAAGAAAAATTATCTCATTCTGTCTCTGTCCCTTTCACACATATACTGCCAAGGTGCTATATTGAACAAAGTCCTTACTAAAAATACATAAAATCCGTTGAGTATTTTAGGTACTGTAGTAACCTATGGTCTCTGCAACCACATGGCCCAGCTAAAAGGACAAAATTAAGACTACTTAGAGGCCGGAAGAGGATTACATCTGTGTTGAAGCCAGTTACTGACTACCATCCAGCTACCATCCAGCTACCATCCAGCTACCATCCGACGATAAGCTGAGAAAGGAGAAGATGACTGCCCTTGCGTTTAACCCAGTAACCCACTGCATCAGCAACAGCCCAGCTACTGCAGCATGATAGGGCTCAGGGTTGTGGTTCTTGTTGCGTTTTTGTTGCCAACATTTTCCATTTTAAGGGAACAAATATTTACGTCATACAATATCTAAATACCTTTAACAATATTCGGGGGGAAAAAGGATTCCAGTTGCACACAAAAGACGAGCAAGAACGAAAAATGAGAAGGAAATAAAGAGAGAAGATGGAGACAAGAGAGCTGCCAGAAGGGGGAGGGAGACGGGCAGAGCAGCACTGAGCGTGGTTCGTTGAGTGAGTTGAAGAAGCACCGAGAGAGTGGCCGCAAGCAGAGACGGAGCATCAGAGGGAAGGAGAGAGGAGGAGAGAGAGGAGCAGAGCTGATGGAGCTCCTGAGCAAAACAAATGTGTTCGGAGCTGCTGAATATAGGTCACACATCTCCGGTGAATGCTTCCCTCCCTCTGCTGAACCAGATTCTCGCAGTAGCAACACACTTTACATCAAATATCATCATATACAACATGCATCAAAACAGGCTCTCCTTAATTCCCCTTTCTTTTTGTTTTTCACTAAAATTCTGAAAATAAAAGAAAAACAACAATGAGGATGCTTGGATATCCGTGAATATACAGTATAAGCTTTTTGACAACTATGCATGCGTTTTGGCAGATAATGCATAGTAAACATTCGAGTCTGCAATCGACGTGACATGGTTCTGTTTAACCATATCAAGAACATGACAGAGGAGGGGGGGTATATCTCCAGTGTAAACAGGCTGACATGAAGACCAATGCTGTCTACTGAAACTAGTCGGGATGCCTAATGCGCCCCTGAGACCAAATATTATCTATGTTAGTCAAACAGAGGGTCTCTCTCTTGAAAGCCCATCTGTTTACTGTGCGCTACACACCTGCCTTCTGCACATAAGCCCAGGAACAGTTCCAGGCTAATAAAGGCGTCTTCGATGGAAAGGTTTAGTTAAACGCTAACACATCCATTTGCATCATTACAATCAGTCACAAATTCCTGGTTGCGCTTAGTGCAAGTGAGGGTGATCTTTTAGTCAATTTAGAGAATAATTAGAAATACGTAGATCATTTCTAAAAGAGATTTAAAATTCCTAAAAGATGGAAGTGTAAATGTTGACAGGATGGGTGGCCAGGTGGGAGCCACTGAAAATTTTGAGGGGAATGCCTAAACCAAAAGCCACATTCTCAGCTGCTCCTTACTTGTACCGCCTTAGGGCACCGAAACGGTTTAATTCTTGTGGCATAAATTCAACTAGGTGTCGGAAACATTAATCAGATACTTTGGTCCACATTGACGTGATAGCATGATGCAGGTGCTGCAGATCTGTCAGCTGCGCATCCAGTCTCCCATTTCACCAAACCCCAAAGTTGCCTAATTGGTTAGAGATCTGGTGACTGCGGAGGCCATTTGAGTACAGTGAAATGATTATCATGCTCAAGGAACCAGTTTGAGATGATTTAAACCATACGACACTTTGCATTTCTTGCTGGAAGTAGCCATCAGAAAATATGTATACTGGTCAGAAACAATGATCTTGTGCAGGCTGTGGCATTTAAACAATGTTCAGTTGTTTTTAAAAACAAAAAGAAGAAAAAACTTCAGATTTTCCCAGTCTGTCATTGTCCAACCCGTATCATCCACGTTTCCTGTTCTTAGCTGACAGGAGGGGCAGCTGGTTCAGTCTTCTGCTGCTGCCTCGAGATTCAGCATGTTCTCCATCCAGAGATATCATTTTGCATGCTTTGCTTGTCACAATTACAGTAGCTACCGTTGCATATTATCATTCTAACCAATGTGCCCAAGCTCCTCTGACTTCTGACATTAATAGTCCATTTTCATCCACACAGCTTCTGCTCACTGACCGTTCTCTGTAAACCTGAGAGGTGATACTGTGGGAAAAATCCCAGTAGCTCAGCGGTTTTGATACAACAAGCAGGCCATGTTTAATAGGATTTAAACTCCCTTCCGTCACCTTTCTGATGCTCACTTTGATCTTCTGCATGTTGTCTTCACTAATAAAACCCTACAAATGTAATATTTATAGTTGATATACATTATACTTATTTTTTCCCCTGTTCCTCCTACTTGTCTATTCCTTTACTCACCGATGATTCCACCAATACCTGATTAGATAACATTTATTCCACTAAACTGCAGACATTTTTTAATCATACACCACCTTTTAACGTATTTTTTAACAAATCTACATTTTTATTTGAGTTTTTATGTTGGTTTTAAAATGCCACTAAGTCAGAAACTTAACCAGGGGAAATTTTTGACATACAGGCAATTGCCCAGGGCGGCATCAGAAAAGTGGGTAGCACCAGATGAAAGCAAAATCTTTGTTGTGAACCTTAACAAGTTTTCTATTGCTTTCATGTGCAGTCAATGGGGAGTTGGCACCTCCTGCTTGGTGGTAAAAACTTGGAGACTAAGCTACGTGATTTGTGTGGAATTTCACTGCATCTTATTCTGACTCACCGGTGACTCCCTGAATGTTGATTAGTTGGAGGGGACGTGAAGGAGAGGTTCGCCCCGGGTTTCCATTCATAGAAGAAATTAACTGTCCCAAAAAGGTCGAAGAAATACTTTGCAAATAATAATAAAACCCTAAATCTTTTCTGAACCAACAAGAGCAGATGATACCTAGTAAGTTGCTACTTTTATATTACTTTTATAACTATCTTTAATGACTTACCTTCAAGTGTAACATTGCTTCCATTTTTAGTTTACAGTGCACATTGTTTCAAATCTGTCATAGTCCACTCCAAACCAAAGCAGTCTAAAAATATGCTGATTATAATGTAGTTTAATGCCACCTGACATTTCATGCTTGACTGGCAGGCCAGCCATCACATTTTCTGCCTGGGTTGAGAGAACAGCAGGGGGTAGGGTTCAGCTGTTTCCCCTTCTCGGGTTTTAGGGAACAGAGCCACAAATGGAGCAATGCAACAAGATTAAATGATGGAGCAAAGGGAGGAAATAAGAGGAGGAATCAAACTAAGTGGAGACTGGACATACAACTTTGCTCAGTGCTCAATCCTCCTGTATGAAATCAGACTTGTGGGTATCAAACATGCAGCGTATGCAGGGCTCCATCATAATTCAATAAGTCACTCCATTTTCATGTCTCACAGAAGCTTTCAGCATGTGGTGTTGGGGCTGCAGAGCTGACTGTATGGTGGTCTGCCAGTCAATGCTGGGATCAATATATTACAGACAGACTGATGGGAAATAAAGCAACAGAGATGGTTGTTGCATGTAACTCGGGTTGTATGATGAGGCCTGTGATGGTCAGTCATATTTAATCGCAAAGAATTATCATAGAATTTCCCTGCATGGAGAGCGCTGACGTCTCTGATGAGAGACCGTAGTGACAGACAACAGTGCACAATCTAGAAGTGAAAGGAATATGAGATAGAGTTTTCAAAATAAACCAGCATTTAGATCAGGTTGTGTAATCGTGGCACCGCTGCAAGGTGAAACGCCATCCAAGTCTCCAGGGAAAAGTAAGATTGTACAAAAAATTAAACATTTCCTTCAAAGGACTATTTTTTTTAATAAAAATTGCATGAGAAAAAAAAACAGATGGTTTCCAACATGTG
Organism: Fundulus diaphanus; assembly: GCA_037039145.1. Classification (NCBI taxonomy): domain Eukaryota; kingdom Metazoa; phylum Chordata; class Actinopteri; order Cyprinodontiformes; family Fundulidae; genus Fundulus; species Fundulus diaphanus. The sequence continues at coordinate 26,010,193 of CM073138.1, forward strand.
ACAAATAAATATTAGGTGCAATTTTAGTTTAATTCCATAGAGGCCGTTTTCTTTTTTTTTCTTTTTTGCAAAACAATGTGCAGGAAATACAGAAAACCTGATAAAATTAGCTTTTTGAAATCACATTTAAGTTTATTGCTCGGCTCTTCATAATTTTTGGACAAACTTCTTTAGAATCAATGTGAAGCGTCTACAGAGCCAATTGTGGCTCTGGAGCCACAGGTTGCAGAACCCCAGTTTTGGCAAATAAGCATAACTTGGTTTGGTGTTCTGCCACAAGATTTCCATTTTTGCATGATTGAACGGTGCTGTGTGAAATGTTCAGAGCTTAAGAAGATAAATCTGAACCATGCTTAAAACTTCACCACTAATATTTTACATGGGGAGCTGTTCCTGGGTCCTCGTGATGCTGTCAGGTCCCAAATGCTCTCTAACAAACCTCTAACCTTTAAGATTTAAATACACAAAGGTGGACTCAATTTAACAAAATTAGTGCCATCTGCAGGCAATTGACTGTACCTGATTTTATGTAGGGGCACTGGAGTAAAGGGGACTGAATAGAGACTACATCACACTTTTCAAAGTGTGATTTTATGGTTTTAAAATATCTGTTTTACCTCGTTTGATCATTTACACTACATTGTGTTGGCCCATATAGGACATGCAGGGGCTTGTGGTTGTAGCAGTGGTATATATGGAAGACATCTACACAACCAGCCGCACACACTCAGAGATTGAATGACATCACTGCCAAAGTGACCAGGATTTAAACCCATATCAGATTAATTTAAAATGGGGGGGCGGGGGTGCTAAGTAGCTTGGAGAGGATAGATACTGGCACTAAATATTTTTCATGAATGGCTGATATAAAATGGGACACCAGCAACACAAACACTGAATGAAGGATGCCGTGCTTCACCTAACTGATTAATAAACCAGATTTAGTCATTTAATGCATACAGAAGCTTAACGTACTTTTCATGAGCCTATTGGCCTATTGTTCAGCGAGTCTTTGATACCAATTGCCACATTCCATGTAGACTACGGATCCATCCCCCTCCTCGTCTGTTCTTCTGAACCAGCCCATACCCACCCATGGATGCCACCACCGTCCCATTCACGGCCCAGTCATCAACGACTGAAAGCTTCTCTCCGGTGCCATATATTCTGAGATGACTGTTGCTAAACACTATCGCTGTCTGTCCCTATCCCTTCACAGACTGGACGTAATCCCAAAGCCTTATGGATACAAATGCCAGAGCCATCCCTCCGCTAGCCAATTTCAATCGCTCTGACTCCACCAAGCCGACAGCCAGGCCCCGATGCTCTGCAGTGATAATAAAACGAATGAGGCTTTATTAATGACACATGTGCAGATCTGCCGTGGGATCAGCTCTGTCTCGTGTGCTTTCGCGAGGGAGATGGAGCCGAGCGGTTCCGACCCAACACCTGCCACAAACATGAGGCGAATCGGAATGAAAGAAAATGAAAGAAATAAAACGCGTAACGCATCTCGCAGCAGCCTGTAAACCAGCTTGGATGCAAATGTGCGCTACCTGCGCGCGTAGGTGCGCGTTGGTGTCGATCTTTGATGGAATGACACAGATTCTGAACGGCTCACCTCTGTGAAAAACGACTCCATCCCGTCTACTCCTCCCAGACGACGCGCGCCCGGCCCGGCTGAGCGCACACACCGGGTCCGCTCTCGGGTGCGCAAACCTCACCGATGGAAAGGCGCACGTGTGTGTCGAGGTAGGGGGGAGGTGGCGATGGCTCCGTGCGTCTGTTTCCCATTCACCGATTGCCTATTTCAGCCAGAGTGTGTCTCGGTTCGGCATAGATAAGCACTGCCAGGGCGTTATGCGCCAAGAGGGACACATGAGACAGGTCTACCGAGGCTGTGATGAAAATAAAGAGGAAGAACAAAAAATGTCCACGCCGGGGATCCGTCTGAGGAGCGCAAATTGAAGCGAGCACCGTTTTCCAGGTCTGCCTCGTTTAAATGACCGAGTATGCGTGTTTTGCGTGTTTCGGCGTGTGGGTATGTGTATGCGTGTGTGAGGGATGCTTGTGTGGATGTTGGAGAGGACCAGTCCAAGGATGAGCTTGGAACTATGCACCGCACACACCGGTGGGGCGGTGCAGACCCAGCCTCCGCCAACACCGACCACGGCTGATGCGTGAACTACAACGACGTTTCTACTCTTCATAATGCCGGGCTCATGATGAGACCCGCTTGTTTTGTGTCAGAACCTATTAAAAAGCAGCTGTTCCAGTGATCCTCTTGACATAGTGCAAGGAAAAGGAAAGGAGCTGAAGAGCATCTGTTCCAAACGTCTCTAGTAAACTTACTGGTGTTATTTTACTGTATTTCTCTAAGTAACCCAGAAGTTGTTTTAAAGAACTAATAAGTCAGCATCAATCTAGAAATTAAACCAAGTGACAAAAAGTGTGTCACCCAGAAGGGCTGCTTTGATCCGGATCATTGTTGGTGTGTCCATATCACAATGGCATGGGCTATCAAATGCTAAAATGTCTACAGCTGGCAGACAGTTGAAAACCAAGATATTTATATGCGTTTTAAAAAGTCAAAACCTCTTTATTTGCTGTCAAACATTTCATCAAACTCCTGTTTTATGTGCTTTAAGAAAATAATTTCTATTTGCTAAATGTTAGAAGAACAAGAGGGAACATTTTATACAGACATTCAGTAGTTTTCCTCAAATTCCCTTAGTATTTGGGAGATTTACGTTTAAACTGACTTGGGCCAAATGTTTTGGGTATCCTTCCACAAGCTGGTTAGAAGCTTTGAGTTTTGTCCCATTCCTCCTGACTGAACTGGCGTAACTGAGTCAGGTCTGTAGGCCGCTGAGATCAGGGCTTGTGAAAGCCACTCCAAAACCTTGGCACTGTTGTCTTCAAGCCCCTCTGTAACTAATTAGGTTGCATGCTTAGTGTCATTGTTCCTCTGGAAGACACCTTTAAACCCAGTCTTCAAGTTCCAGGCTTATTTCTTGAGATACTGCTTCAATATTTCCACATAATGTTCTTTTCACATGACATCAGCTCTGTCATGAAGTGCACGACTCGTCCCGCAACATGATGCTGCCACCTCTGTACTGTATAGTAGGTGTCCTTCCATCATTTTCATCTAAAGGCAAGAATGGTTGTTGCCAGATTGGCTGGGTTTCTGCCCAATTGGACTTCTGCCCAATTGGACGTCTTTTTCTCCAGCCCAATTGGACTGGAGAAAAAAATAGCTTTGGGTGGGTTGTTGAAATTGGGGCTGCTTTTCACAACATTTGGTGTCTTTTTAGGAAGTCTTCATTGGCAAAAAAAAAGATATCAAAATTATACTTTATATAGCGCTTCTTCAGTCATACTGACCACTCAGAGCACTGTACATGAGAGCCACATTTACCCAATCGCACACACATTCATACACCGATACGCAGCTCAGTAGGCAACTTGGGGTTAAGTGCCTTGCCAAGGGGCACATCAACATGTGACAAGAGGAGGCCAGAATGGAACCCACAACCAACCCTCCAATTGCAAGACAACTACTCAACCCATCAAGCCACAGTTGCTAGTTCAAGTATTAGTCACTGGTTAATCAAGTGCCACTATGAAACGGTATTGGTCAATGTCAATTGTAAACGCCCCAAATGTGGTTAAGAGTTCAATTGATCACTTTAAAACATTTCATGGCAGTGTGAAAGAGAAACATTAATTTAACCTATACTCTATGAAAGAGAGAAAGAGAGAAGGAAATGTTCATTTTAGTTAGATTTATAACTTATATTGGTAGGCTATTGATAACGTCTTGCAATTGCTCAGACAACAGGAATAGGATTATGATTTTGTGAGCAGGTTATTTGGTTGCCTAACTGCACATTTTGCAGGGATCCTGCACTGCAACATTTTTTCTTTGCTTTAGTGCAGTCGTGTGCTAATGTCTCGTTAAATGGTCTTGGACATTCATTGTGCTTCCACAATATTTTGACCTCCACATAGCAAATCTTGCATTCCTTTCAGGTCTTATACAGTTCATTGCTACTTTCGTGTTTTTTAAATCCAAAGATATTTCCAGACATCTGCTTTTTAAATTTGTTGGTGGTGCTTTCAATGCTTCCGCCATCTTGTTTTGTTACGCTACTCGTGTTTTAACGAGATCCCGCGTCACACGAGAAGTCACATGGGATTTTGGGGACATAAGACATATTAAAAGGATTAAATTAGGGGTTTTATTAATCAATATTTCAAATGAAAATCGATTTAAATCAATCAATCAATCAATTTTTAAACCCAGCCCTAGTATGCACATGCCTTCTAATTTGAACCAATCTTCAAAGGAAACCTGGACTCTGCACACTTTCAAAGAATTTTATGAAAACAAGTTAGTATATTTTATTGCTCTTCTAAACAAAACAATGACAACTGCTGCTAATTAGGGCATTACGTACCCTGTAGAACCACAGAGCAGTCTGGAACCTAGCACATTTATGTAAAATGTCTGTAAACAAAAGAATTTGTTCAAGAGACAATTTAGTTTAGTTAGATCCTAGGATTTAAAAAAAAAATGAAAGATCCAATTTTTACGACCGCTTTCGTCTCTGTGTTTCATTAGAAATTCAGAAATTTTGAGAAGCCATGCTTCTATCAGAAAATTTGAGATGCAGTAATGATGACACACATCACTGCTGTCCATGATTACTCGTCAAAAAGTCACAACAGACGCCTCCTCCAACACTCACACGCTCACTGAAGCGGACACATGTTGAAATGAACAGACATGAGAAAGTCTGAAAAAAAAAAAATGTTCTCGCTGCCACAAGAATGCATTGATTGAGTGAATCTCAGTGGAGATATCCTTCCCCGCTCACTAACACTGACATGAGCGCTCGTGTTCACGATCATGAGCTTCAGTCTCATGCACATATTGTAGAATCAAATGTAGCTATAGTTTACTCTAAGCATTTAGCACATGTATCTCAATGAGGTCTGAGTGAGTATGTCAGTAGACATCATATGCTGCCTGTGCTAAAAGGCATCACTCATGACGCCACAGGCAATCAGTTTTACGACCGCAGGAGCCATAAATCGCTCCTCATTTATTACCCTCGTCTTCTCCAGTTTCTTGCCTTCTGTGAGCCTCCTTGTTTTTCACTACAGGCACATCCATTAATGAATGCGCCTGTAGTGTCAAATGGCTTTGACACAGTTATTTAAAAGATGGAAGAAACCTCAGCGTGAAATGTCTGAAATGATCATCAACTACTTTTTTTTTATTATTTCTAACTTGGAAACCCAGACTACTTTATGCAAGTCCTAGAAGATAAATTTGTTTTCTCTAAGTTTCCAAAGTGTTGCCCAGGGGCCATTTGCGGCCCCTGGACTGATTTTGTGTGCCCCCCCCCCCCCCCCAACTGCAATTCAAGAATAATTTGGTCTACCAGCACATGTGGTTGATGCAGATGGAAACTATTTGTTTTTCATTAGGACAAAATTATTACTGACAAGGTAAAATCTTTTTCCAGTTGAAAATGTTAGGTACAGCACAAAGTATTTATCTTTTAATAAGCACACTTTCCCCCATTCTTTTTAACTTCATAGTAAACAGGACCATATCTATCCAGTGACTTTTACTCTAATCCAGACTTTGGTGCATCAAAAGTTGCTTTATGGTCATTTATTTAATTGGGTAAATACAGAAAGCGTTTTTTGACCCAGATCCTATTCTTATTGCTGAGAATATTCACTTTTTTTCCTTCTTCAATTGAGCCCAAAAGTATAAGTAACTGGATGACCATCTTTTACTGGGGCAAATGTGCAAAAATCCTTTTTTCAGGTTTTAGATCTACAATGATTTACGCATCTCGGTCCTACAGAAAATCTGAGTAACTTGTTTAATTAAAATGTTGCATGCTCATATTTTGTGGAGGAGTGGCCCACACGACGAAAAGTTTGGACACCTCTGCTCTAAGTGATTTAACATTTTCAAGTCCTCCATCTTAGGTCTGGACATGGACTAGATCCATTCTAACACATATGCATATGTTTTTTAAATTTAATCTATTAGATTGTAGCGCTGCTTGTTTGTTGAAGGTTGTTATTCTACCCCACGTATCGTTTTGCAGGAAAGCCAAAAAGTTTTAAAATGTGGCTTAAAATTGGTGAAAACCATTAGCAGGACATTGGATCTATAACTGCTGCTATGTAGATAGATATGGATATTGGGGAGGGGTGGCGTAGTGGGAGAGCAGGGCACTTGTCTCCTGGAGAGGCTATAAGGTTCTAGGTTCAGCTCCCATACACCATGCCACTTTGGGTCCCTGAGCAAGGCTCTTGGTCCCAGAATTCACACAGTGGCAGCACACTGCTCCCTAAATAATGGGTTTGATGCAGAGGACTAGTTTCATTCAGATATTTGTTAGGGTGACAAATAAAGATAAATACATGGAATTATTTAAGTGGTCATATATCAAAACTGAAACAATTTTTCACCTTATAGGATCAGTATTTATTAGAGCCTTGTGTCAGACAAAAATTTGGTCCATCACTCAAACTCTAAATGAGGGAAACGTGACTGGACAATCCTGTTATAGGAAGGAGGGGTCCATTAGCTGGAGCGTAGAAGGGAAGCTGACTGGGACTTGCTATTAAAGGTCCATATCAATAAATTAAAATATTATTGAAAAGTTCCTTCACTTCAGTGTTCACCAACTAAACCACATCGTATAGGTTAATCACAGACTGGTGTTTTCAACCCTTTATGTCAGTTTTCTGTCTGTTAATTATGAAAAACAAATTTATACAGAAATGTGGTCTTGATGAAAAGTTGGTTTAATATAGTTGTTATTTTCTAAAGGGACTTTTAATCTGACAAATGAGCAAATTCTAATTTTACTGAGCTGCCCTCTCTCCCTTCCTTTGCCCCAGTTGTCCACCATGGTCCCATAGTGCTGCCCCATAGACGGTTATGTTTTGGTTGGTTTAATTTGCCATATAACATTCGACATATTCACTCATACACATTGAGATGACTAATTTTAGTGACATCACACATTGTCCTGTAATTAGTTCTTGAAATAAATTTTTGTAAACCATTTAATGTGTCCTTTCCTATTTTTTTCCCTCATATCCTCTCAGACAGGCTGTGGCAAAAGATATGTGAAAAATCAAATGTTTTGGACCCTTTGGCTTGCCACACTAATATCCTTAGGTTTCATTTCTACATCCTGAAAGGGAGCTGGTATAAAAGTGGTTCCATCTGCAAACATAACTGCATGTATTTGTCGGTTACACAGTTAAACAATGAGAGAAGGGAATTTTGTCTTAACAGGATAAAACATCCAGGACAACCAGGCTCTGGCTGTCAGGGTGCCAAGCCCTGCCAGGAAAGAGTTGAGGTTGAAACAAGAAGAGTGTGTGAGGAAAAGATACATCGTGTTCATCCCTGGAGTGTCAGACTCAGAAAGGTAAAGAGAGAACAAATAAAAGTGACAGTAGAAAAACACAATTACAGGACAGAGTCCCCAGTTGCTACATTAAAGTATCACCTAGGCCTCTCCTGACTTTGAAAAAGAAGGTTACAGTCTTTTGAGCTCACTCTGGAAGCTTCTTTCGTGGAAAAGGAACTTGAAAGCTCATTTTACTCCTTAAAGGTCTTTAATGACAGACTTTAGTAATAAAGACGTTTCACTTACTACAGATAATTATGGATTTTGCAATTGATGGAAAGTGAAAAGAGGAAAGGAAAAAAATCTAAGCATTTCAATTTGTGTGGGACGACATTCAGTCAACATGAAAGAATTAAAACACAAACATGTCTTGCCCCTTATTATTTAATAATAAATTTAAAAAAAAGTATAAAAGACAGGGTGAAAATGTTAGGTGACTTTTGCATATGACCACCAGGTGGAATTTGTTAATTAGACAAGCTTTAGTAGGATTGCTACTTTATGCATGTCATAAAGCAATATCTTAAAAACTTAATCATGTGGAAGTATTTTTCTAATCATTCTATTTTTTCCGTTGATAATTAAAACATTTTCTTTTGAAAGGAAAGGCGCTACTAAAATATGTATATTTATGACTGGCCCTCGGTAACAAATTTTGGATTGTTTAACTTTATTCACGTGAAAGTGTGACAACTCGGTCTGCCTAAGAGGTACCAGCATTCAAACTGAAAAACTTACAACGATTAAACTTATTTTTTTTACGGTAAATGGTGCGACGTGAACTGCGTACCTGCAAGGCGATTTCATACCTGTTTTGTTATATGCAGCAAAAGGCTCAATCTGATTAAACTGCTTTGGAAAGATGATGTCATCCTGATTCTCTAATCCGACAAGCACCCCCACATGCCACACCCTGCCCCCGCCCGCACCACCCATGGCTTTTAGAGCAGCATGACAGTCATTGAACCAAAGCACCTCGCAGAACGACCCCCATAATTCCCAACAGGCAGCGGGGTAATTCAATCAGCCAGCTATAGACTGCAGCAACGCACACATGCTTATGCACACACCCAGACATATGAGATCAGAATTACTCTAGTCTATTGTGAGCACATAAAAGAAAGCATTAATCTGTAAAATAAAAGTAGCTAAAATAGACAACAAGATGTAGTACCTTGGAATTACTGTTTAGATTTTATTGGCTGTAACGACAAGAAAACCCCGCTGGATGTACTTGATTAAAGCCTAATCCTGATCCGAATGGATTAAATTCCCCAAATCAGTATTTAAGTGGATTACACAGGCTAACCACCCAACTCAAGACACCTCAGCCGTTTTTTCCTTCTAATACATTTTCTTGAAGAGAAATACTTAGAAAATGATATCTAAGCTGTGCGAGAAACGTGCTGATGTATTCCTAAAGATCATTCAAGGTTCGTGTAGCGAGACCAATCAATGAAATCCTCAAGTTTAATTCTCAAAGGTAAAAACACTTTCAGTCATTAGCATCAACAGTGCAGCAGCGATACAGCGAGCGAAGCCTAGCTGTCTCTCAGCAGGTTTAACACTCAGATATCCATCGAGGCAGAGAGCGACAGAAGGTGAGCTTGGCTTTGCAGAGACCAATGCTTTTGTGCTGGGACTTACCTCCTGGACCTCGTTAACTCTACAGTCATCTAAACATGCACAACACAGCCCAACATTTAGTTTAGCAATATCCCAGCTGCCAAGACATATGATTGTGAAACCTTAAAGACAAATATGCCAGGCCAGATTTAGCTTTGTGACTTTATGTCGTTTAATTTCAGGAGTCGCTACTAACTTGACTTTTAATGGACTTGGAGATTTTTTAAAAGAGAAATAAGTACTGATTTCAGACATTTACAGCGGTCTCAGGATTATTCACACAAATCAGCACATACTTATGAAGTGGAAGGAAAATGATATGTGATTTTCAACTTTTTTTTCCTTTCTAATTTTCTTTTTACAAACAAGGAATTTGTTGGTATTTGCCTCCCTTTGGTCTGTTGCTCCAAATAAGATCCAGTGCAACCAGAAATGACCTAATCAGTAGAGACTACCTGTGTGTGATCTAATATCAGCAAAACCACAGCAGTTGTGAGGCCTAAGAGGTTTATTAGCAAACATTAGTGAACAAACAACGTCATGAAGACCAAGAAATACAACAAAAATGATCAGAGACTAAACTAAACAAAGCTAAACAAAGGGCAGTCCTGGAAGAAACCCAAAACCTGTTAGAGGATCCAAAAAGACTTGGGACAAAGATGAAGGTTCATCTTCCAGTAAGGCAACGATCCAAAACATACATGAAAATTCCCTCACGTTCTTCTTCTTCCACTTTACAGTTACGCACAATTTTGTGTTAGTCTATCAAATAAAATCTCACTGAAATGAATTGAAGTTTGTGGGTGTAACATATTAAAATGTTAAAACGTTGAAGAGATGTAATTACTTTTGCAAGGTAACATACTTATCTCACTTTATGGAAGAAGTTATTTCTTATTGAGAAAAAACATAATACGATCAGTATATATTGCTCAAATAATTTAAAATACATGGCCTTCGGTTCGGCTGGCCTTTGGGTTAATAACACCAAATTGAATCTACAAAAATTAATTTAAACAAAGTTGCAATTATTTGTGAAATCTTTTTTTGCCATGGTTCAACACTAACAGCTTACATCCGTAGGTCCAATGTTGGTCTAATGTTGTGGCTGCCTTCTTTGTCAGCCTTAGCAGAAACCCTTCAACCAGTCTATTGTTGGTAAAAGCACCAAAACATCACCATTGACAGAGTTAAACATAGACACTTTGACAATAAAGAGAGATGCATACATTTTTCTAATACTTTATTGTAATTTTTTTACAATAATGACATAAATATAATGTTAGATTTATTTTATTAATCTAACATTAATTAAATTAATTGTCTTGTCTTGTTTTTTTATTTTTATTTCAATTCATACATTTTTGGATGAAAAACGAGACAAACAGAATGCACTTAAATGGGATATTTTATTCATTAAAATAAAAATAATCATTTGTATTTTTGCTCTTGTTACTGGGTCTGATTACCTTCCAATTGGCAGCTTTAAAAACCATTGCCTAATGGCTAGTCTCAAGTTCTATAACATAAAATAAAGGCAGCTATAAAGAAATTAATATTCAATCTAATGCGTATTAATAAAATACCTACTAATTGGGATTGTACGGTGGCCGCCACCGTAGGATTGTCTGGAAAATGTGTTTACATTTAGCCGCATCATCATTCATCCTGGCAAATGGCACTTTGAAAGTGTTGTAGTACTGCCAAGTAACCAGGTGGTGGTGCTAGATACTCATATCAGATGATTCAAAGCAGCGCAAAGGGCGAGGGACCAGAGAGAGCCCGCCTTTGTACAAATCTGATTGGCTACTGCTGATTTTTCGCCTCAGAGATACTCTATACTGATTGGACAATGTTTCTGCTGGTTAGCTGCGATAGACGTCACACTGCTAGGTGTTTCGAAAATGAAACTGGCTTGTGCCTGACTTCTAAAGGGAGCCGAGAGAAAATGAAAATTACAGCAAGTCGTCGGACATTAAATAAAGAGGGATATCACAGTTAGACCCGAACTCGAGCGGAGCAAGGGGGCGTTTGGACTTCATGCTGCGGGAACCGATAGGGGGACATGTTTTTGGTGAGGTAGGCAGGCCTGTGCTGTCAAAGCACGACAACACACCGTAGCCTCTAGTGTTGTTTCTCATAAAAACCTAACACTGTGTCAAACAACTCATCGCTTGTTTGGGATATTTTACGTACACGTAGCTGATACCTGCTCGGCCTATTGCTCAATATGGTCATTTCCGTCAATCTTTCGTTGTCCTATCCACCAATAAACAGGCAGTTTTAGGGAGAAGACCCTTCTTTTATATTTATGTCGCATCTGACTCAAGCATCTATTTTTTTTCTTGATATTGCAGGGGATGTTGACTAGCCTCCGGAAGAGGATGGACCACATTTGGCTGGAATGGATGTAAGTCTGTTTTAGTTCGTTTGTTTATGATTTTTAATGTTTTTTTCTTACCTGTTTTGGTCTACCGTGTTTGTCCGTGTGCTCATACCGCTTCCTGTGACAGGATGTCAGTCTACCTGCTTTACAGACTTCCCAACAGAACAGAACCAACCCCCTCCTTACATCGCAGCATGGGATGAAATGCTATTTCATTGTGGGCTATTTAAGGCTGAGTCTCAGTGGGATCATTTCAGTGCTTCTATGGTCAAATGTTTTAATTGCCGTTTTATGTTTTTATTTTTTATTTTTTTTGCCTCATTAGTTTTTTTTTTTTCTTTTAAAATGCTTTAACGGAACCACTTCACGATAGATTCTGATTGTTTGCTATGCTTTGCAAGACAAAAGGGAAACTTGCGTTGGCAATTGAAAGTGCAGGTTGTTCAGGGTGGCTGGTAAGAACTGGGCGGAACAAGATGCGATTAGATATGAAAAGTGAAAGCAGTCAGTTGATTTGGTTTGGGTATCTGATCAGGATGTCTCCTGGGCGCCTCCCTTTGGAGGTTTTCTGGGCACGTCCCACTGAGAGGAGACCCCGGGGAAGACCCAGAATTGGACAGAGAGACTATATAACCCGTCTGGGATCCCCCAGAAAGAGCTGGAGGATGTCGCTGGCAGAAGGATCTCAGGGTCTCCCTCCTGGGTTTGTTGCCCCAACGACGGAAGACGATGGATGGATGGAAAATGATAAGCTTGATTAAAAATAACAAAACAACGCATAATATCAAAGAACAGACACAAAGATTTTGAAACAAAAATGTTTAACGTGAGCTAATGGCTTTAACTTTATACAGCTTGCCTACCAGGTTGTCCCTCACCGGCTGTAGCATTTAAAGGTTTTAACTTAATAGGAGTGATTGATGCGGCTGTTTTACTTTCCACAGCTTGACTGTCTGGATTTTTTTTTTTTTATGACCAGAAATATTCCCAAACAGCCACAGCAGTCATTTTCTCCAAGTGTGAGGAAAAAAAATGCCCCGACCTTCTTTGAGCCAGCTGGCCGACAGTGTCCAGTAGGAGAGAGAAGGGGCAGAGCGGGGTTTCGCCTTGCTCCATTTAAAAAAAGAAAAACCCACTCTGGTGCTTTCTCTGGCGTCTCATTAAACAGGCTTTAAACCTTGTTGTCAGCAAGAATTCTGCTTCCAAGTTGCTGTTTTCAAAACAAATGTCTTCCTTCTTTTTAATGAATTAGCATCAGAGACTTAAACTTCTTCCCTTTTCTTTGACACTTTCCTTTTTACCCTTTTTTTTTTTTCATCACTTCTCCAGGCTTCAAGCAGCAGAGGCTTCTTTGTGAGACTAAACCAGCTCTACCACCATGGCGCACTTTCAGACCGAGTACCAGCGCCTGGAGGCGTCCTACAGCGACTCTCCTCCTGGCGAGGAGAACCTGCTGATGCACGTGCCTGAGGGCAGCAAATGTACGGCCCACATCCCAAGCACACGATTAATGCAGTATATTATGCACTGAAACCCTTTTTCATGTCACCGAACACGTTTATTAGTTTAAAATTCTTCTCTCTTTTTTTTTTTTTTTCAGCCCAATGGCACCACATAGAAAACCTGGACTTGTTTTTTCAAAGAATATCCTTTTTGGCCTTTTTTTTTCCCCCTTTCTCCTTTAAGAACTTGTGCACTGTGCTGAGAATACAAACGTCTACGCACAAATAATATCTGACATCTGATGCTGTTGCAATTTGTCCTTAATTTTCATCACGTCTATAACCTGCACCAGAAGAATGGCTTCACCTGCATGCTGCTGGGAGAGATCTTTGAGCTGGTGTACGTATCCCACCCACCATACCTTTCTATATAGGTTTAACTAGCACTGTGTAGTGCGCCTCTCAGTTTTGTTTGAACCCCGTGCATTTCGTCTTCCCTCTGTCTCTACAGACAGCTGCTGTTTGTGGTCGGTTTCACAGTTTTTCTGGCTAACTGTGTGGATTATGACGTCCTCTTCGCCAACAAGTTTGTAAATCACACAGATTCATCCAAAGTCACCTTACCAGATGCAATCCTCCCAATGGAGGTCTGCAGTGCCCGGTGAGTATCATGTCCACGTTACACCGCTCTGCGTACAGCGTTTGGCGCCTCGGAGCATTTCCACATTTTGTCACGTTACAACCAAAAGCTTCGACGTATTCTGTTGCGACTTGCTGTGGTTGGCCAATACAGAATCGTGCGTAATTGGGAAGTGGAAGGAAAAGGATGCGTCGTTTTCAATTTGTTTACAAATGAAGAAAAAACGTCAAAAGTTCATTGATATTCAGCCCCCTTTATTCACAAAGTCGGTGGCCGGCACAGCCAACCAAAAAAAAAAGTTAGCTTCGCAAACTCATATCCCACACAGAAAAATATTAGCGCCGCAGCCGTTGAACTGAAGATGAACGGGGAAATTTGAGGAAGCTAACCGCTGAGCAACGGCTGTCGCTCGGCCTGTGTAACACGTGTTCAGACAAAAGGTGCTGCACGTTTGAGGGGATATCAGTTTTAGTTCGTGATAAATGACTTTTAAACTTCAACCTTTACATGAGAGTGGAAGCTTATGAGAAGAATGTTGTATCCCTCTGTGCCCAGACCGCAGCATTTAGGAAAAAAAGAAAAACGGTGCGTGCGTACACCCTGGACAGGTCGCCAGTCCATCACAGGGCAACACTGAGACAAACAGGACAAACGCACACACTTTATTTTTTTGGTGGAGTCGTGACTCCTACTACTGTAGAGAAGTCTGTGTTGATGTGCGTTGCGAGCCTGGACAGTGACAAAAACGGCGGATGAATATCTTGCTGTGAACGTTACCGTAGTTACAGTTATCCAAACCAATAAAATGGACCAGAACCAGTCCACAGACAATTTCGAAACTTAGCTTGAATGATAATGCGATGAACAAAAAGCTCCGCTGTCAACTATTTTCATAGTATCGCGATATTATGCCCACCGCTCCTCAACATAAAATCCAGTGTGACCACTTCCCCTCCAAAGTTACCTAGCTAGTCAGCCGTGGCTCATTTGTATTCCTAAACCTTTTGTTTATTCCGTTTCACAATGACGTGCTGCTCTGGGCTGGTCTATCTCACGCAGGCCCTTTAAATGCCAAGAGGTTTTTGGCTGTAACGCGACAAACCGTGGGGACGTATTTTTGTCTGGTCATAATAAAAGTGGACCGTTTCTTTCTCAGTATCCGAGACAACGCGTTTGTGATATTCTTGCTGATCATCTCGGGGGTGTTTTGGCTCCATCGATTGGTCAAATTCCTCTACAACGTCTGCTGTTACTGGGAGATCAGATCTTTCTACATCAACGCCCTGAAGATGACCATGGTGAGGCAGTTTGTCGTCTCTTCTGACTGATGTCGGCAAAGGTTTCACCGTGTTGACACCAAATACAGCCACTGATGTTTACGGCGGCCGCAGACATTAAAGCCTGACCTGTGACCTTTTATTCTCCCCCTTTAGTCAGAGCTCCCGTATGTGACGTGGCAGGAAGTTCAGGCCAGGATCATTGAGATCCAGAAGGAGCACCAGATCTGCATTCATAAGAAAGAACTGACGGAGCTCGACATCTACCACCGCATCCTCCGCTTTAAGAACTACATGGTGTGCACATTTGTCATTTCACAATATGGGAACCATTCGTTTCCAAGCAATCAAATGCGGTGACCTCATCCTGAACGTGTCTCCCTGTACTTCTCAAGGTTGCTATGGTGAACAAGTCCCTCCTTCCTGTGCGGTTTCGGCTCCCCGTGCTCGGAGACTGTGTGTTTTACACCCGGGGACTCAAATACAACTTTGAGCTCATCTTCTTTTGGGGACCAGGTGCACGAAGCGTTTAATTTCGACACGCCTTTTGCATTTTGGTCCAATATGGACGAACTGGTGTTTGCTTACGTGCAATGTTCCAACACACGTACGTGGTTACAAAAACGGCTTTCAATTCCTGCTGAAGCTTTTGTATTGTGGCTTTCCCTTTATCTCACGTAGGCTCCCTCTTTGAGAACGAGTGGAGCCTGAAGCCAGAGTATAAGAGAGGCGGTAACAGGCTGGAGCTTGCCGATAGGCTGGCCTCTCGTATCCTGTGGATCGGCGTTGCAAACCTGCTCCTGTGTCCGGTCATTCTGGTGTGGCAGATTCTGTACGCCTTCTTTAGTTACACTGAGGTAAATAACTGCAACACCCACGCTAGCAAAAGTCGTTTGTCCTTTTGCCGTGCATGACAGTTGTTCGTGACGTTTGTGCGCGAAGGTAATCAAGCGAGAGCCCGGATCTCTGGGGGCAAGATGCTGGTCGCTTTATGGCCGATGTTACCTGCGTCATTTCAACGAGCTGGACCATGAGCTCATGTCCCGCCTCAGTAAAGGATACAAGGTCGGTGCATCGTCTGATCCCTCAAACGAAAAGTCTGAAGACATTTTTATTTTTTACAGCAGTCATTCCCGATCCTTGTCCCTCGGACCCGCTGTCCTTCATGTTTTAGATGTTGATCTTCTGCACCTGATTCAAATGATGCCGTTACCTCCTCAGCATTCCTGTCCATCGCCCATTAGGTTAAGCCCGATGTGCAGCAACCTGGAAACGATTAGAACAAGCAGGACCAGGGTTTGGAATCGCTGCTTCACAGCGAAGAACAAGGCGTGGAGTGAAGTTAATAATTAATCCCGTTCTCTTTTGTTCTCTCCGTCCTCCTCCTCCGTTGTTTATCTTTATATCCAGGCTGCATCCAAGTACATGAACTGCTTCCTTTCTCCACTGCTGACGGTGGTTGCCAAGAACGTGGCGTTTTTCGCCGGCTCCCTCCTGGCCGTTCTCATCGCTCTGACCATCTACGACGAGGACGTTCTGGCGGTGGAACATGTTCTCTCGTCCATCACGCTGCTTGGAGTCTGCATCACAGTCTGTCGGTGAGAGTCACTGAAGTGAGCCTGTTCAAACGCACACAGTTACCCGTTTTACTTTTACGCCGTTAGCTGTTATTGATGGATCTACGGTGCTTTGCAAAGGTTTATTGTTGAAATTATATGAATGAAGTGGTTGTTTAATGAGAACTTTTACAAAAACCGCAGCCCCCCCCCCCATTTTAAAGTTATACTTTGTTATTGGTCTCTCAAATAATAAACTAGTAAATATTTTTAGCATCGCAGCATCAAATTATTATTAGGACTTTGAAACGATTGTGCAAGCATCTGTGAGACTTCATTCTCCTAACATTATGACTTTATTGTCATAATGAAAACATGGTATTGGGGCCATTATAGATTAAAGAAAATAAATAAAGGCCACTTAGGAGTAAATTTCCGCACACACAAAAAACACTGACATTTCTTTAATAAATTTCACATATTTTTGAGAAAAGGTTATAATTTATAATTAGGACATTCTCTAACATTGCAAAGTCAGAAATCCGGAGGGTATTCCACAGAGTGGATTATGGTGCGACCTCCACGTTGGGCATCCTTGTTAGAGAACGTTAGTCAAACAAACAGCGTCACGAAGACCAAGGAACACGGCAGACAAGTGCAGAATAAAGCTTTGGAGAAGTTTAAACCAGAGTAAAGGTACAAAACACCTTAAAATGGAAAGGGTACGGCCCAATTAAAAACCTGCTGAGACCGGACCGTGGCGTCCACCTAATCCGACAGACTGAGCAAGGAGAGGAGTAATTGGGTAACTCTGGAGGAGATGACGAGGTCCACAAGCTTGGTGGGAAAATCTGTCTACAGGACAAACGATTACTTCTGCATTCCACAAGAAAAGTGCGTGAACTTCAGCCTGAACACACCCTTTCCCATTGTCAAACAAGCCGGTGGCTGCAGCATGCTGTTGGGATGATTTTCTGTCAATTTACTGGTTTAGGTCATGCTATATGCCTGTGTTGCAATGTCCTATTCCAAGCATAATTTAAAAAGAGAATCTTTGAAAATGACATTTGTGTTCACGGGTTCTCTGCTTCCGGTCTAACTTGGCTTAAGCTCGACAGTTGGTCTGTAGATGTGCAAACTTGGTAGCGTCCTAAAAGTCTGGTTTAGCTGTTGCAAAGCTTGGTTCTATAAACTGCTAATTGTTGTGCACGATCACCTAGCATCGCGTTAAAATGCAGCGAAGTTTTCGGTTTGTGACGTGACAAAACGTAAAAGAGCTTGCTAGCAGGTGTACGGACGTCTGGGTGAATTCGGGTCCTGACAGGAAAAAAAACGAACTGAGAGACAGGGAGAGGAAAGGAGTTATTTCAGTAAGTCTGCTTTGTGCTTTGGTGTCTGCAGCAAACGGAAACCCAAATAAAACGATGAATAAAACTAAGACGGTTTTCTTTAGTATAACTAATCAGCCAATGCACCGTGTTGCGGGGGGGAAACTTTTATCTGTTGTTTTTATTTAAGTTAGTCTGGCATGGCATCTGTTGACGCCTCAGTCCTGTTTTAATGGAACCTACTAATCTTTTCCTCCCGTTTGTCTTTCTCCAGGTCATTTATTCCTGATAAACACATGGTGTTCTGTCCTGAACAGCTGCTGCGGGTCATCCTGGCCCACATCCACTACATGCCTGACCACTGGCAGGGCAATGCGCACCGATACGAGACCCGAGACCAGTTCTCCCAGCTCTTTCAGTACAAGGCTGTAAGTGAGAAATAATCCCCACGATTGGATGTCCAGTGTCAGAACTCACTGATCCAACAGTAGGATGTAGGGTATTCTGGCTCAAGGACACGTTGTTCTGCTCCAGAGTTTGATCTGATGCTATTTGGGTCTCAGGTGAGAAACTTTTACTGTGTTCCCAGATTTACTCATCTACCTGCTGTTTTCTCCCTTCCAGGTATTTATTCTCGAGGAGCTGCTGAGTCCCGTGGTGACTCCCATCATCCTCATCTTCTGTTTGCGGAGGAAGTCCCTGGAGATCATTGATTTCTTCAGGAATTTCACGGTGGAGGTGGTTGGGGTTGGCGACACCTGCTCTTTCGCCCAGATGGACGTCAGGCAGCATGGACACCCCGCGGTGAGGCCCGGCCTGACGCACGCCTCCGCAGTCCTTGCGGCGAGACAAACCGATTAATCGCCGTTCGATCTCAACCTCTGCAGTGGATGTCGGAGGGGAAGACGGAGGCCTCCATCTACCAGCAGGCCGAGGACGGGAAAACGGAGTTGTCGCTGATGCACTTCGCCATCACCAACCCGCACTGGCAGCCTCCGCGGGAGACGACGCACTTCATCAGCCAGCTGAAAGAGAGAGTCCACAGGGAGGCTGCGGGGGCCTCCTCTGACACACATCCGCTCTCCTTGTCAGAGTCTGAAGTAGGGCCATTAAGAAAGCGTTATCTCTGTGGTCACGTCTGATCTCTCCGCGGTTAATAATTAATTTGCTCTTTTGCCCCTTTTTCTCCGACCTGCAGCCAAGGAGTCTGGTTGCGAACATCTTGGCGGGCCCCTCCACCCTGGCGTCCGTCCATTTCGCCTGCGACAGCTCTTTAACTAACAGCGGCGTTCCTGAAATGCCCGGTGGCGCCGCAGCCTTGCGCTCTCTCTCGCCGATCAGCAGCAGCCTTCACCTGAGAGGCAGTCTGAGCGCTGCTCACAGAGCGAGCGGGTTCACTGGCAGAGCGATGACGGGGTCGGGGTGAGCGAACGTCATCTTCAGACTCGTTTCCAAAACGGGTCAGAAAGGCTAATGTTTACAGCGCCTTGCGAAAAGTGTTTACACCCCTCCCAACGTTTCCACGTTCTGTCATATTACAATGAGAGACTGCAATGTATTCGAATGGCTTTTTATGTGGAAGACCTTCACGAAGTGGTGGATCACTCTGAAATGGAAACAAAAATACCCAATTTGTTTTAGAAGACAAAGCAGGAAAGTATTTCTGTTTTTCAGCAACTTCACTGCAAAAAACGGAACTAAGAATAAGTACAATTTTTTTAAAATGAGTGTATCTGTCCTTGATTTGAGCAGTTAAATAAGATGATCTGCCAATGGGATAAGAGTTTTGCACTTAAAATAGGAGCAACTCATCTCCATCATCTTATTTCAAGTGCAGGATGTCTAGTTATCTTGTTTCAGGGGTCAAAATACTCGTTCCATTGGCAGATAATATTATTTACCTGCTCAAATCTTGGATAAAAACACAAATTTTAAGAACATTTTACATATTTTTACATCCGTTTTTTGCAGTGTTGGCCTTTTATTCCCTCATTTACGTCTTATTTTGTCCCCCTTTATTCGCCCTTTCCTGAAGAACTGATGCCCGAACTGTGAGCTCAGGCAGCAGCGCATGGGAGGGTCAGCTTTCGAGTTTAGTCCTGTCAGAGTACGCCTCCACCGAAATGAGCATTCACGCTCTTTACATGCATGAGGTAAATCCGTACGCTTGTCCGTGTTAAGACGTATCATTATGAATCAATTATCTCAGTCCATTTTGACTCTGCGCCGTTTTTCTGCTCCACGAAGCTCCACAAACAGCAGTCCCGCGGCGATCTGTCTCGTCACACGTGGCACCGGCAGGAGAGCGACGAAAGCAGCGACAGCATCCCCGACGAAGTGCGGAGCGAGCCCAACGCCCACTCCCGACACGTCCCACGCTCGCACACCTTCCCGACCACGCTGGCGAGTCCCGGTGCCGGGTCCGCCTCGGCCGCCAGCGGCACCGCCGTGGGCCGGGATGGGGCGAAGGCACAGAGCAGCAGTCAGAGGCGCCACAGTGGACCCGCCGCAGGTGTCTGTCGTCATCCACAGTTCCTTCTTACAGTAGCCAACGAGCGGAGTGAAAAAGATTGTAATGTGACACTTTCTGAAGTGTAGGACCTTCATGCAGCAGTTTTTTTTTTTTTTTTTTAGGAGCACAGCTTGCAAATCCAGTAATAGGTTTTGCATGTTGTTTTACTGAGCTGATCGTCTCAGCGCTTCCCACCTTCCCGTGTGGGGAAAGACGCGATCACAGAACAGAGCGCAGCTCGAAACCCGTTCAAAGACAAAGTGCTACATTCACAAAGCGCCAGAGCAGCTTTTTGTGCTAGTTTTGTCCACTTGTGATGAGAACAGACTGAAATCTGTTACAAGAGGAAGCATCAGCAGATCATATCACACTAGAGGGGAAGTGCACCACAGTTGGGCTCCTAGCTGTTCCTTTTTGGCTATGATCTATGCGAGATACCTCTTGGGGGTCACAACATGATTTGATGCTGATGTGCTAAAAGAAAGTTGAGTATTTCTTTATTTGTGAAACAGATACCAAAGTATAACTTTACAAGATGCTCAACATTCCTCATTTTAACGTAAGGGCAAGGATGCAAGAGTTCTTATAAAAAAAATACTACTTTATTCTCATTTTTTTTTTTGTTCTCACAATTAAACAACCGGTCTGTGGCACTGTTTTTTTGGGGGTCGTAATCTGAAAGGTTTGGGAACCTTTGTGGATACACATCCGGTTTTTAAATTTCCTCGCCCAACGTTGCAGTTTGTGGCTCACTAGCTGTCAGACATGCTGAAAAAGAAAAAGCGACGTCGCCTGTCCATCAGGTGAGGTAGGTTTAAAGAATTTGGAGGAAGAGCGTAGCTTGCAGCTTTGACCGGTGCAGTGCAGTCAGTTCTCATTTAGCATGTCTTTTTTTTTTTTTTTTTTTCCCAACTACCTTCTCTTTGCTTCTGCTTTTAAGACCCTTTCGGTGCCGGTGGTGCAAAGGTTGTGAGGACGCCGCTTGTGCCAATGGGTGGATGGGCTGAGGACGGTAAAGCGTCATCGAGACATCATGAACCTCTACAGGAGGAAACCTCGGAGGACGAGCTGCCTCCTCACATACAAAAGGTAATCATAATAAATGTGTGGCAAAAGTCAGCCGTGTCATTTTTCTTCAATTTGTGCTGCCTTTCTAACGCATTTGTCTTATTTATGTCTCGCTTTAGGTTACATAAGCCATATGAAGAAGTACTATCACAGAGCACTCATCCTCATCCTTCTCCATATCTGCACTTTGGATCGAGCTCGTCTTCGGCGCGGCGTGAAAACAGAAGTGTGCCGCAGGGTTTATCAGAACCCCTTTAAACTCTTCAGAATTCAGCTGGATGCGTTATGTTAATAAATGCAGCTGGACATTGACAACCTGCAGACTTTTCTGTTTAAACAGGCTGATGGCATGAAACTGTACCGGTCACAGGAGGACGGGCAGGGTCCAGTTATTCACTGTAGCAAATGTCACTAAACATTTTCTGATGTCATATGATTACAAAATGAAAGTCATTGTGTTATTGCGATGTAGGGAAAAAAAATGTAAAAACTCAGGACTGCAGGAAGTATCTAACTGTAATCCAGACCTCGTTCTTAAAAAAACAAAACATCAATTGCCTAAATCCATGATTAAAAAACTACAACAGAATGATACAGGCATCACCAGGGTTTAATGTGTATATATGTTCCTGTACTAAACAGCAGGAAGATGAGCATCGTTTGCGTTCTGTTCTCTGTATTTTTAAAAATGTTTGACCTTTTTGCAAAAACTAATGTAAAATAACTATTAATTTCGGTTATATTTCAAATTCTCTGGACAGGTGTGTTTTCACAATTTCATTTTTCCCTAAAATGATTGAAGACTTTGCTCCTAAATGTGGTTTAATCAGATTTATGATCGTTGGAATAATTCTTTATACAGAGCAGCAGCCGTCTCCGTGAACATACGCACATTAGAGATAATTATGAGGTTATTCCACAGAAAATAGCATTAAACTCACACAACCCTTAAGCCAGTACTGTGGGTTATATGATGAATTGTGTTAATGTTCTGACCTGATGTGACCCAACATATTTTCTTTTTTTTTATGAGGGCATACATTAGAACCTTGCATGGCTGTTCTGTCTCCTTAACATTTTGGAAATATGATAAAATAATAATTGCACTTTAATCATTTGTTTTAATGCCTCGGATGTTTCTGTATGGATTGTTTTTATATGCCTTTGTATATTTTAAGTTATTTTATGCATCAAAGGGATGTGCCATGATGAGTGACTGCTTTGAACTAAGTATGTGTGCCTAATGTGCACCGGCATTGAAAAAGAACCACTGTAATTCTAAGGAAGATGTATAGATGATGGTAAAATTAACTAATAACAGTTGATTTATGTTTTATAAATCCTGTATAGTAACGGTTTGTATAGTTGTAAATGAATCTATTAAAGACACAGCAATTACTCTGTGTGCCTCCTTAAACATTTGTTCGCAGTTGATTATTTGTGGGCTGCAAAGCTAGTAGCCACGTAGCCTTATATTGCCAAAAAGTATTTACTTGCCCATCCAAATGATCAAAACCAGGTGTTCCAATACTGTCAACAGCTACTGGTCTATAAAATCAGACACCAACATCAAATCAGCCACAAAGTGGTAGGCCAAACTTCCTGTAGCCTTCAGATCAGCTCAAGAAGAGTGGAACGGGTTTCCATGGCCGAGCAGCTGCATCCAAGTCACCATGTGCAAAGCGAAGTATCGGATGCAGTGGTGTAAAACACGGCGCCCCTGAACTCAGGAAGAAGGAAGGCGTGTTGTCTGCAATCTGATGGACCAGTCTGGGTTTGCCAAGCAAGAGGGGTTGTGACTTTATAGTGCTAAGTGTAAAGTTTGGTAGATTCTGGCGTTCGTGTTATCGGTCTTGGCACCCCTTAGTTGCAGTAAATACAACTGAATGCTTCAGCCTAGCTTACCAAGACATTTTGGACAACTCCATGCTCCTGACTTTGTGGGAAGACTTTGGAGATGGGCCCTTCCTCTTCCAACATGATTGGGCACCGGCACACAAAGCCAAGACATGGATGATTTTGGTGTGGATGACCTTGAGGCCAGGGCTTCTTGTCCAACATCAGTGTACGACCTCACAAATGCACTTCAGGAAGAATGATCAAAAATTCCCATAAGCACTCCAGAACCTTGTGGACAGCCTTCCCAGAAGAGTTGAAACTGTCTGTTGGTGAAGATTCTCAGTCATCCAGGTCATGATCGATCCAAAAAAAATCTACTTGCGAATCTAAGCTCTAATGAGGCCTTTCTGGTAGGTTTATAACGCTTGGAACGCCACACTACTCCAGACATTTTGAATTGAGAAAGCTTCCTGGATGGGAACCGAAACCGTCTGAAGTCCAGTTGTTTTGTTTTGTAACCTTTTTTTTTTTTCGTTGAAACTGTCATTGTTGAAAAGGTTGGACCCAGTGGATCAACAATTTGAATGTTTCTTAAATTCATATGTGAATCAACGCAGGTGAGCGAATACTTTTAGCAATAAAGTGGATGATTGATGAAGCTACATTAAAAACGTCGTAGACTATGAGAGTTTTCTTGATTCTGTTTTTGCTGACAGTCAGAGCCCGGATAGCTCAGTCGGTAGAGCATCAGACTTTTAATCTGAGGGTCCAGGGTTCAAGTCCCTGTTCGGGCGGTAATACTTTTGAGTTTTTGGCACAAAATTAAATTCCTTTTTTAGTTTGAATCAACTTCACTTACATGGAGCATTCTCACAGACGCTATTCATCTAGTGCCCCCACCATATACTGGCCCGCTCGGTCCGTGTACGGTCCGTGTACCTTCAGGCAATTCGATTTTTTTCCGGAAAACCAAAACGGAAAACGGAAACTACTTCCGTTTTCTCGTTTTTCCATTTGAAATAAAAAACGGAAAAATGGAAAACAAAGCCGTTTTTCCGTTTTTCTCAACACAATTTAAAAACGAAAAACCATAAAAGCTAAATGAAAAAAACGGCCCGTTTTTCGATTTCGCCAATTCTTTTTTTCCATTTTCTTTTTAGGTTTGAAAGACGAAGACGCTTTCACGGATGGCCCGGAAGTGCCGGAAAATATTTCAAAATAAAAGCCTAAATGTACGCGTAACATAATGCAAGCCTGAAAAAAAATAATGAAGCGGAGAAATGTCTTTTGAATAAAAAGAGGACCTTTTTACGTTGCAACATGATAGTTTATTGTAGATACGTGAGCTTTATTACATTATTGTGTGTTTTATTGTTTAGGGGGGGGGGGTAATTTCTGGGCAGGATGAAGGTTGAGATGAAAACCTGTTGCTGTTAAATGTGACAACAAAGATTATGTAATGTAAAAATCTAAAATAGCATGAGTATGGGGAAAACTCAGCAGAATTAACTTATTTTTAATCAGTTGAATGATTAAAATTTGTTTTTTGAAGCAGCAACATCTCTACCAGTAATATAACGTCACCTTGTGGGGATTTGGTATAAGCAGTTGTTTAAGTAAATAGTGTAACACTTCAATAAAATATTAACCACTTGGTCTCATATAAATGTGTGAAATAACCACAAATCTTCAATATTTCAAGCCAAAATAAATATTAAAAATTCTTAGTACCTTAAGGGAAATTTAAATATATTAAAAAAAAAACAATCAAAAATATAATAGAAGAATGTGCGCTGCTGGCAAGAAGGATCTTGAGGAGCTATCATCTTAAAGAACATGAAGACGTCCCTTGCTCTGTTGATTCTTCACTGTGTTTTGGAGAGGAGTGAAGTTATTCATCATCTTCGGCAGCATGCAGCATTCTTTTCTGGACAATCAGCTCAGCGGTTCCGGTAGAGGATCCTCAGCACAGGACCAGCTTTCTGGATCGGTTTGTTCAGCAAATGAGCAAAGAATTGCACTTTCTAAAAGAGACTTAGAAAAGCTAGGCAATGCAGCTTATCTAGCTATTGGTTAGATTGGATCTCAGTGTCCTTATGAATAAGAATCTCCATCTATAGGCTATTCAATAAGGGAGATTGTAACACTTGTTTAGTAAAAATGTAATCAAAAATGTCCATCGAGGAGAGAGGAAGCACTGAGGAACTCCCGTGGAAGCTGCTATAGATGCTACAAACTAGACGCCTTTCTAGTCCAGACAGGGAACAGTTTCACTTTTTAATTAGCATCTTTTGTATGACAAATAGGAAATACATGAGGCCCTCTATCCCCGTGGCAGTAGGGGAGACCGGGGCTAGTTGTCACACGGGTAAGTTGTCCCATTGCAATTATCTTCTCCATCAGAGGGTGCAACCAAAAAGTGGAATACTAGTTTTCTTCCTTTGCATGGTCAGGTCTCACGGACTGAGTGAGAAGAGGACAAGACATTGTAAGTTGAGATGAGCACCAATTGACCATTTTCCACTACCAAAAGTAAAAAAAAAAAAAAATAACTCTATATTTTTTAAAATTACCTTCATTCAGAAAAAAATGATAGCAGTTATACATATGGACTTGTTAAAGTAGATATTAAGGCATCCGGTCATACCTCAGTCATTGTTCTGATTAAGCCTAACATTAAGATAGAACTATTCAATTCAATTTTATTTATATAGCGCCAATTCATGAAACATGTCATCTCAAGGCACTTTACAAAGTCAAATTCAATCATATTATACAGAGTGGGTCAGATTTTACAGATTGGTCAAAAATTTCCTATATAAGGGAACCAGTTCATTACATCAAAGTCCCGAGAAGCAGCATTCACTCCTGGAGAACCGTAGAGCCACAGGGAGAGTCGTCTGCGTTGTCCGTGGCTTTGCAGCAATCCCTCATACTGAGCAAGCATGAAGCGACAGTGGAAAGAAAAACTCCCCATTAACGGGAAGGAAAAACCTCCAGCAGAACCAGAACCAGGCTCAGTATGAACGGTCATCTGCCTCGACCGACTGGGGGTTAGAGGACACAGAGCAGAGACACAACAAGAGAGACAAAAAAGCACAGAAGCACACATTGATCCAGTAATCTGTTCTACATTAGATGGTAATAGTGGTGATCTGTCCTCCCTGGATGATGTCACAGTTAACAGAACGTCAGACCAGGTGTACCTACTATGAAGAAAAAAGAGAGAGAACAAAAAAGTTAAAAGCTGAAATGACAACAGTCATTTCAATGCAATGCAAAACTGGAGAACAGTAGAAGTCAGTAGAGTGAGAAAATAGGCCCTGATGTCCTCCAGTAGCCTAAGCCTATAGCAGCATAGAGGTAGCTCAGGGTAACATGAGCCACTCTAGTTATAAGCTTTGTCAAAAAGGAAAGTTTTAAGATTAGTCTTAAAAGTAGCATTAGAAGAAAAAGCTAGCATTAGCAAACATGGTCATTTGGGGCAACTTGTCACAGTCATTTTGGGGTAAGTTGTCACATGTGACAACTTACCCCAAAATGATCATTTTTAAAAATAATTTAAATCCATACATCCTACTAAATATTTTACTTTTTTTTACAGAAAAAAGAGTGATTTAAAAGAGAGGACTAAGTGAGAAGACAGTCAGGAGTTATAAAAGAAAAACAGAGCATGGCCGTGCAGCACCTGACGTGATGCTGAGGGCAGTCAGGCAGGTGACCCTAGGTCACAAGTCGAACAGGAGTACAGCGAAGGACTTTAATGCCAATTGCCGTACTTTGAGGTGATACTGTAAAACATTCACACCAGCGGAAATTCAGGGACAGACAGCTATCAATCAATGTTTCATAATATTTAATTTTATTTCATGTTATTTCATATGATGCATGTGCTCCTGGCAATTCAATCTACATAAGCTATGCCAAAACTGCAACTCAGATGAGGAGTCTGACTCGTGAGATTTTCTTTTGTTCTTTTGTTTGTATTCAAAGTTTAAGTGTCAGTTTCGTAATGCATGTTGCATATTATTTCATGTTATTTCATAAATAGTAAAAGTGAGTTATTGTCATTTATTCCCTTAACATTAAAAAATAACAACAAAATTTATTTTGCCCTTTTTTTATTGGTCGCAAAACCCTGTGTGACATCTTACCCCATACAGTGTGACAACTTACCCTTTGGAGGGGCAACTTGTCACATTGTGACAATCTCCATTAGATCGCTTATAACTCTGCACAGAAATAAGATATGAAAAATACCCGAATACAAAATATATACCTGAGACTTTGCTCTTTCATCTGGTACATATGTTTTTTATATATGCTGTTTTGATTCCAATATTTATGTATGAGTGAAAAAGTGTGACAACTAGCCCCGGTCTCCCCTATTTGTTTTTGTTGTGGGTGAAGATAAATCAATTAAATCAATAAAAAAAAAAATCTTTGTTTCTCTGTTAGCTTCAACAATATGTACTGTTCACTAAAAACAAGACACATATAGACAGTAATCCTATGCGAAGGTGGGTTTTGCTTGATGAGAAAAATCTTCATCAAATAAACTTTGCTTCTATATTTTTGGTTTACAGCATCTGATCATCCTTTGTGTTTCATGTTCCACCAATAAAACACACAATAATGTAATAAAGCTCACGTATCTACAATAAACTATCATGTTGCAACGTAAAGGGGTCCTCTTTTTATTCAAAAGACATTTCTCCGCTTCATTATTTTTTTTTAGACTTGCATTATGTTACGCGTACATTTAGGCTTTTATTTTGAAATATTTTCCGGCACTTTCGGGCCATCCGTGAAAGCGTCTTCGTCTTTCAATCCTAAAAAGAAAATGGAAAAAAAGAATTGGCGAAATCGAAAAACGGGCCGTTTTTTTCATTTAGCTTTTCTGGTTTTTCGTTTTTAAATTGTGTTGAGAAAAACGGAAAAACGGCTTTGTTTTCCATTTTTCCGTTTTTTATTTTAAATGGAAAAACGAGAAAACGGAAGTAGTTTCCGTTTTCCGTTTTGGTTTTCCGAAAAAAAATCGAATTGCCTGAAGGTACACGGACCCCGGCTCATACCGACGCACCTCAGTCACGTGAGTTGGCAACTCTCCTCCAATGAGCTTCGCCCCTCTACGTTCTCACGTTGAATGGTTCAGCCGTTCTTGTGCCGCCTCACAACCGACCACCGAGCTCACTTTGGAGGTCAGCCAATCAGGGCGAAACCCTTCCAGGAAAAACGGTACGAAGTCGCGAGTTCGATCCCACCCGTCGACGTGTTGGATTTTAATCGAAAAGTCCCCCACATTTAAAGTTTAATGTTATTGAACATACCTTATCGATTTTTTTAACAATATTTTTAAATGATTTGTGCAAACAGGCGGAAAATAAATAAATGTCAGCAGTGTGGTACTTACCTGTAAATTGCATTGCATTGCTTTGTGGTTGCTTAATGCAAAGCTATGCTCAAGGTGTGAAATTCAGCAACTTAAAACAGTTAAAAACATTAGTTATACAGACAGGCAGCAACAGAAGTGCAAGAGGAAAGAGCAGTTCAAGGAAATCCAGCAGTTCCTCCAAATGCAAGACCTGGCCCAAGTCAAAGAGGAATGTCTTGTATGGAATTTACAATAGATAAGAATCAGAATCAGAAATACTTTAATAATCCCAAAGGGAAATTACAGATAAGCAAATTATATTAATTTCTTATGTTATTAAACACACCAATCAAGTGAAACAAAAGCCTGGGGGGGGGGGGGGGGGGTCTAAATACTGTAAAATGTGCAGAGGAATTCCTAGCTGTGAAGGACAGAACTGAACAATGCTCTCAGGGAATCAAAAATCTCATCTCTAGGGAATGCTCAAATTTCTTATTTTCAGTCATTTTAGGAATCATCTAAGAATTTCTTTTGTAAGTAGGACTGGGAAAAAAGTATTTAACCTAAAGCCTGGAAAGAAGCATTCTTATACTAACCTGACTCTCGCCAGCTGTATGGCGCTCCGCCTAGCTTCACTCACATACATCTGGGACATCTCCATAGGAATTGCCTTTATTGAAGGCTGGGCCTTATCAAAAATGCTTGCATATGATTGGATAAGCCACTTGTCTGTCATCTTTATCGACGTGCTATTTCAACCACTCACACCGAAGCTAACCCGCGACGCTGTGAGAGCGACGCAGGAAAAAAAAATGTGTTTGCGGCTCTAGTGGCACGCGTTTTATTGACAGTGAGCTGACAGGAAGAGGGGGGAAGACAGGCGGCAAAGCGCCGCGGGTCGGAGTCGATCCCGGGCCGACCGTGTCGAGGACTAAAGGCCTCCTAATATGGTTCGCGCTAACCATCTGCGTCCGATGGGGACGCGCCCCGGAAAACAAAACTTGCCAAATCCGGTCGGGAGCAGGGCGAAAACATGGTTTCCACCAACAAAAGCCTTCAGAGCCGTTCTCTGATGTTCTTTTAATGAAACAATATTAGGTAGATTGGACAACACGGAAGAAATAGCAGCATCAATGTTAACGCTTGCTTCCTCGATGCGAGCCGCCATTGCTATCAAAACAGTCTCACGTCATGGTCGCGTCTCCACTACGTCACATCTATGAAACTCCAGCCCTGCGTCCTGATTGGCTGGAAAATAAAATTGGTTGGAGAAATCATTCTCTATCGGCGGTGTCCCAGATGTATGTGAGTGGAGCTAGGCGGAGCGACATACAGCTGGCTTTTGTCAGGTTATAGATAACATGCAAATTCAACAGAAACAGGTCCACCCCTTTAGTAATGGGAAGTCGTTAAAGTCATTAAGGCAGCAGATTGACCCGAAACTGGTCCACTCCTCTGTAACGGGGAGTCGTTGGCCTGGTTTACAGGAACGATCGTTCCTGCAAGCCAGGCCGTAGTATAAAGCCGTAATATAAAGACTCCAGACTTTTTGAATTGAGAAAGCTTCCTGGATAGGAAGCGAAACGTCTTCAACTTCAGAAAACAAGTCCAGTTGTTTTGTTTTTTACTTTTTGGAATGACCATGACCTGGATGACTGAGAATCTTCACCAGCGTAAGCCCACAATCTTAGAGGACATTTTTATTTAATAAAGAAATGAACAGACTTTTATATCACGTGGTATTACAGTGCTGCAAAACATTCTATCACTGAGGAATAAAACACAAGAAAAACCTCTTTGCTTGCTCCAAAGGACCAAGCTCCTTTGTTTTGTATTTTTACAGACCAGTTCAATGGGGTTTTTCCAAGAGTCCTAAGTATATTTGTTTTTTTTAACAGCACCTGATTGATTTCCTGGAACGTTAATGGGAACTGTATGACACTCAGACAGTGATCGGACTATTTCTTCAGTTTTTCTTATATCGATTTTAGTAGGACTTTCATCAGTCCATTGAAAAATGTCAACACCTTGTTGGTGTAGCCCCGGGTTGTCCGAGGCATCAAATAAAGTGAGGAAACCTGCATTGTCAGAGTCTTTTAATATTTCACTTGATTTAGTGTTTATACAGCATTCATTGGTGTAAAGCGTTAATAAAACAGCCAAACTCACATATCCATAAGGAACCACAGAGTTGGTTTGATAACAGATGATACACGTTTTGTTTACTTTAATTATCTGGATTCTGATCAATTTTGGATCTTTTGGTTTTATTAAGATCTCCACTTAAAGATGATTTTCAACTGATAATTTTCTTGAACTTCCTTTCCTAAAACGGCTATTATCTGCTAAAAACATTTTTCGATGTGAGATTATGACGCATTCAAATCTCTTTCCACATGAAAAGATAGCTTCTGCATAACTAATAAGAACAGGAAATATGCAGCAGGATATCATTGTTTAATAATTTAGCAGATAATAAAGGTCTGCATTGCCAGGGGAGATTAATTGAT
This sequence comes from Fundulus diaphanus, assembly GCA_037039145.1. NCBI lineage: Eukaryota > Metazoa > Chordata > Actinopteri > Cyprinodontiformes > Fundulidae > Fundulus > Fundulus diaphanus. The sequence goes on from CM073138.1 coordinate 26,041,211, forward strand.
CATGCTTTTCAATCGTTATTTAGTTTAATATAATCTGAAATCTGCATTTTTGTTCCATTCTCTTTACTCTGAAACCCCTCAATACAATTCACCCCAGCCTGTCAGCTTCAGAAGACACCCAATTAATAAGCAGAGTTTGTGTGTATAAGTATATTTTAGTATAAATACAGCTGCGCTGTTCAGGGTTTTAGACATCTGAGTGTCGAAATCCTACTGAGGAGTGTTCAGGCCACTGTCCAAAAACAGAAACAGTATGGCAAAGCTAAAAACCTGCCAACACATGAAGGTGCTTTGGTCATGAAAAGTAAAACAGAACGTTCTACACATTATGTTTAAGGGGAAACTGACACAGCTCGTCATCCTAAAAACATTCAGGTGATGAAACCTACTGGTGGCAGCATCATGCTGTGGGGAAACTTTACTTTAGGTTCATGTACGCTGTTCAGTGCTAAGGAGAGCATGGATTGGGGCTAAATGGAGGGCAGTTTTGGGGGGGGGAAATGTCTTAGGCTCCAAAAAGACACACGACGAATATTTTTTAGGTGCAATTTCAGTGAAAGGAGGTTCTACCAAGAACGGGTTCTTCTTTTTTTGTTTGTAACATATCTAAAAAAACAAAACCAAAGACATGTCATTCTCTTCAACATCACAATTTTTCACCATTTAGTGCTGGTCTATTGCTGAAAAAAAGAAATCAACAGAATAGCCATTATCAAACATTGCAGGGGTGTGAACACTATGCAAGACACCGCTTTTTATTTTATCTTTTTTATTCAGTTGAGTTTTTATTTTCTTAAATGCAGATTTTTAACTTTTACATAGAAACACAAGAACATGAAACTGCAAATACCAGACGTTTTACAAAAACCAGCTGCAAATCATAGCAGAAAGCCTCAGAAAGACAGAACTTGAGCATGCATAAGAGTTGGTATTAACTCTGGTATTTAGTTTTTTACTGTTTATGCTGGCCTTTCTGATAAAGCTCATTCTCTGCTGTTTTAGGACTGACTTTAGATTAGATTAGTTTTCCGTTACTAAAAACTGTGTGCAACTCTGATTTTGCCACTGTCATGCCCAAACTTCTCCATTGCAGGACAATAAAGGAATTTCTTCTCTTTTTCTTTCCACAGTGACACTGTTTTTCGGTCGTAAGGAGAACTGCTACCTTTCATGTTTTTTGGGATTGAGGAAATGGAAACAATTTTGTTTTTCCAGAATGTTTCTTTACCCTTCAAATGTGAGTCACTTACATGGCATAGTGTGATATAATGGTACGTTTCAGTTTGTCATAAAGTTTGGGAACGTGCGGCGACACAGAAGCGGCTGCTGCCCTCCCCTCCACCTGTGGATCAGGTCGTCCAGCGGACCAGCACCCGGTCTCCGTCCTCGATGGAGTAAAACTGCAGCGTCTTTAAATCGCTGTCGATGTCGAACTCTGTCCCCAACATCTTGGGGCTGGTGTAGGTTAACCTGAGGTCTGCCAGTGGGACATTCAGCAGCCTGTACAGCAGTCCTTTTACTTTCTGAATCACCATAGAGGCTGGCAGTTTCTTCTCTATAGGTTTCTGCTCAGCATGGTCAGGAAAGACAAACGTGATCTTCAACAGACGGTTTTTCAGGGCAAACGAGTCGGGCTTCTTCAGCTCGCCCTCATCTGGGGCGCCATACTTCTCAATTAGTGTCTGGTAACGTGGGTGCTGGCGAGCGAACTCCGTGCTGGGGTGATGCAGACCGCCCGCCTTCAGCCACTCCTCGCCAAACATTTTGATGTAGTCGAGCTCCGCCCCCTTCCTCTCGTTGGCGTCGATCTTGCAGTTGTTCAGGCAGACCAGTCGCCCCAGTTTGGCAATAATCATTTGCTTGGCGGTACTTGGCTTTCCGTCGCTGCTCAACAGTTTGTTGCCCTGACATGATAACCTAACTAGGCAGGGGAGTTTGGCGAGGTCATCAATCACACACCACTCAGAGATGTTGTTGTGATCCACAATGAGACTCTCCAGGGCTGAAAAGGGTGCTGAGCAACCAGCTTGAGCCGCATCTCCAAGCTGAATGAATGACAGTCTGGTTTGAGACAGGTTAAGGTGCTCCAGTCTGGGCAGAGCAGACAAGCTGCACACGCTTTCCTGCACCAAAGGATTACAGTGCAGATTTAGATGCTTCAGGGTCTGCAGGACGCCCTCTGGCTTCTGCAGCTCGGTTATGTTGTTATTTAGCAGAGACAGCTCCTCCAGCTGAGGCCACATTGGGGCACACTCCAGGACCTGCGACCAGGTCAGATCACAGTCCTTGAGGGAGAGTTCTTTAAGGTTGCAGAAGGCTGGACGGTGAGCCCAGGGGTCAGAGGTCAAACTGATCCTGTTGTAACTGAGGTTTAGTCTTTCCAGCTTTTCCAGTTGCTCTGTAATCGCGGCCACGTCTTCCCATGTGGACATGAGAGATCCACAGAGTTCCAACCACTTAATACTGGGTGTCATTTTCCGGATTGCTCCAGCTGCTCCTGGTCCGTTGACTTCTTGGTTGTTCAGCAAAACTGAAGGAAGATTCTCAAGCCTTCGCTCCTCAACAGCGTACCACTGAAGCTTCTTGCCGGAAACGGAGACCTCCTCTCTTAGCACTTCCTCCACGTTGTACTCGTAGACTATATTAAGAGCAGTCAGGAAATCCACCCCGAAGCTCACTTTCGGTGGACGGACAAAGGACCCTGCTTTAGGATTTCTGCACGTGAAATACTGCACTCCTTCATGGCTGCCGTCATGTTTTCCTCGCTCCGGGTTATCCCACTCCACGCCAAGCCACAGACCTTCGTACGGTGGTACTTGCCCAACATAGCGCACCGTGGCCCGTTCCCCACCGCAGGCTATCCGCTTACCCACGGGGTCCGTAGGCATCTCCGTTCCGGTCCGATCGGCTCTCATCAGTGGGCGGTTTCAGGCCAAATCTTCCAGAGGTGGCCAAGGTGGACTCACTGTTGGCAGAGAAAAAAAAAAAAGAAGAAGAATGAAACGAAAAGGGCAATTAGTTTATTTAATAGTTTATCGTATGTGAATTTATTTAGAGCAATAAAAAAACTGAACTGAACAGTTTTGGAACAAATGAACTTGAAATTAAATATATCACACACTGCACATGTAAAACAATAAACATTGGTACAAATTAGTTTTTGTACAGCAACATTTTTTTTCGTCGGATGTAAGAACACTTCTTTATTTGTGTAGGAATGTCACCAGGGTGACGTGTTTCAGGGATCAAATATTTCCTAGTCATTGATGATGACTGGCCAATATACCGCTTTAGACTCCGAGCTTTGCATTTTTGCTATAACCTACAGGGGGAAGTGGCTACTGGCTACACCCGCCTCCAGGTGCTGAAAGGCCGGTCTCCAACCCCCAGAGCAAATAATAATAATAATAGGATCATGTTTTCCGTGACACCCAGTGCATCTAGTTTTTCAGCAGAATCAAAAAGGATAAAAACCCTCCTTGATTGTTCCATTATAACGGCACCAGCGTATAAATTAAATGCGCCCCCGTTTTGAATCATGTGTTTAGTCTAGCTGTAAGATCGTTTAGATATAGTCGCAGATGTCTTTATCCTGTTTACTTTGTTAACGGGGTTTCCCAGCGTTGTATTAGCTTTGACAGCCTCTGGTAGTCCCTCCATGCTATCGTTGCTTGCTCTATATCTGTCAGACTTTGCATGAACCCGCAACCTCCTCCTCCTCATCATCATCATCATCATTCTCCTTCACCTTACGCTGTTCTTTGTTAACAGCGGCAAAAATGACGTAATGGCCATTTTTTGTTTCTTTCTTTGATCCCTCTGCTGTGAGGAAGCTTTAGAAAGTATCTTAGGGGAAAACTGTGATCCTACCTCCTGAATGTAGCTGGCTAAAAAGATAACCGCTTCCTTTTTAATTTTCAGTTTTTTAAAGTAATATTATATGAGAAAATGAAATCAGTTCCTAACATTGAACGGACCAGATTAAGCGTATGTTTAAAATAAATATAGCCTGATGATTTCATTGCAGTACACAACTACACGCGACTATTAGCCAAACATTGCGTCAAGGAACTTACCTCCGTCTCTTTTTCTAAAAAAAAAAAAAAAAAAGTCTTCTTCTTCTTCCTCCTCCTTTTCTTCTTCGGGTGCTTTGTGGCATTTTGCCACTATAGCTCAGTGCATTTTGCACGCAGACGTTGCACGCGGACCAATTTAAACGGCTCATGACCGCCACCAACTGGATTGGAGTGTAGACAAGGGATTAACGGGGGGGGGGGGGGGGTTCTATTTTTCAAAATAGAGAAACATAATTTTATCTTTTATCTAAATTATATCAATTCCAAAAAAATATTTTCAACTGTAAAGTTGACGTTTTTTTTGGTAGTGCATCTTCAAACTCTCTCTCTGGTTCATGTGTGTTGCAAAGCATTAACACATGCCGTACCGATTCAGGGGAATTGCAATGATCACATAATCCTGTTGTATGCTTTCTACTAAGTGTTCCATTAAGGTCTGTGTGACCTTTTCTAATTCAATGATAATTAACTCAATTTTTTCCCTTGTTTTCCTTCCATGCCCTACACATTTTTGAATGCTGTACAAGTGTCTACCAATTCAATTCAATTCAATACCAGTATGACTTATATGCCAATTTTCCTGACAGATTTTTCTAACATTATTATTAATAATCATTTTGAATTTAGCTTTACTCACTGAAATCTGCCACTCTACATTTTTAGATTTCAGTGGCTGTTTAGCAAGAATGTCTGCATCTTCAACCCTCCACTCCTATATGTGCTGGGACCCAAACAAATTCAAACTTTCTTAATGTAAAGTTTGTGCACAATATGAGAAATCCAATCAAAAATAAATGTCCTTGTTGAGTTATTTGATTTAAGACACATTTTAATGTCCGACAATGGGGACATTCGGGCGTGACGATGGCAAAGACACAGACAGTTGCACACAAGCTTGTCTGATCTAAAGTTAGTTCTAAAGAAACACCAAGAAACAAGTCAATGCCAGAGCAAATATTGCACAATTATTTGTTATATGGTATACTCAGGTTAAAGAAAAGAAACATTCAAGTTTAACAGTGGGAAAAAAAACTCCAGCCTATTTACAGAACTTGAGATAATATAATACACAATATGCATGATAGTTCAGCAGCATCTCGAAGAAGCTAAGGCGTGTGGAAGTTTACCTTAGTATCTGAGAGACAGTGTAAACGGTTCATGATCAGATCAGAACCCACGGAACCATTAGCATGTCTGTAAACAGTTATTGAGTCTGTTGTGGGCAGCAGAGATAGTATAGTCTAACAGCAGCCATGAGAAACAACCTGGAAAAGAGGCCCTTGGAGCATCTCGGATGCAGTAGTCTGTAAATAAAAGAGCTCTTCAGCTCTCCAACAGTGCCATGCCTATGGTGGGAGACATTGTCCATCAATGATATTTTTCTTCCAGTCCTTTTATCTCCCACCACCTGCACTGGGTCCAGGAGGCTTCCCAGGACAGAGATGGCCATCCTAATGAGTTTATCCAACCGCTTCCTCTCAGGTACAGATAAACTGCTGCTGTTCCAACAGACCACACCATAAAAGATGGCTGATGCCACCACAGAGTCAAAGAAGGTCTTCAGGAGCACCCCTTGCACTCCAAAAGACCTCAGCCTCCTCAGCAAGTAAGGTCTGCTCTGACACAGAGCACATGCACATTATTCAAAAAGGGACTTGGGGAAACTGCCGGAAAAATTGCCAACTCAACATTTAAAAAGAGTCCACTATCTCCACATCAGTTCCCAGGATGTTCACCTGTGTCAGTGAGGTGGGTCCACCACTACTAGCTAGTAGCTCCTTTGTTTTCCCAGCATTTGACATGAGGTGGTTCTACTGGCAGCAGTCTACAAAGCTCTGGATCCACTGTCTGAGACCAACTATGGCAGAGTCATCAATCAATTTCTGAAGGTGAAAACCTGGTGAGCTGATGGAGAAGTCTGCCGTGTAGAAGGTGAACAGAAATGGTGCCAGCACAGTTCCCTGCAGTGCAGCAGATCAACCTATCAGAAACACAGTCCTGTGTCCTCACATACTGCGGTTGACCTCTAATCCAATATCCATTGTGACAGGAGGTGGTCCTCTCCTGATCGCTCCAACTTGTCCATCAGGAGTCTTGGGTGGATGGTGTTGAAAGTACAGGAGAAAGCAAAGACTATGGTGATCATTTAATGCTCAATAAAGCTGACAAACTGACACTATGATGTATTTTTGATCATTCTGTTCTTTAATCCAATTTAAACTCACAAGAATTGCTACGAATTCTACAGCATGTACTGATAAGTTATCTGTAGTTCTTTTCTTCAGCCATATGTTTTGATAAGGGATGTATATTGTTGCTTTAGTATGTCCTGATTCTGGGTCTTTTGATCCTTCGATAAATAAGGAAATTAATCTCCAGCTCTGCAACAGCTTTGTCACGCCTTTAGTGTGACAGACTTTAGGAGCTAGACTTTATAATCTCTGCTGCTCACGAGAGACTCAATGAGAGTTTACAAATATGCTACTGGTTCCACGCGTTTGTTGATCTGATCAAGAAACGTATACACTGTCAGATGCTAATGCCCATTTGCACACATATAAGCATTTTCTCTGGGGGTGTTTGCTTGTACAGTCGTGCATAATGCATAGTTTTCTTACATTGTTCGGTAAACCGGCTGCTTTCTGTCCTCTATTTAACTTTTATATTGCGTTTTTCACGCAATGTATGCTTTTTTTTTACTTGAATATGTCATATTATCAATTACTTGCTTGCACAGTTTTCCCTGTCAGATAATTCTCTTCTGCACAACTTCAATTCAATTCAATTCAATTTTATTTATATAGCGCCAATTCATTAAACATGTCATCTCAAGGCACTTTACAAGTTAAATTCAATCATATTATACAGATTGGGTCAGATTATACAGATTGGTCAAAAAATGTTCCTATATAAGGAAACCAGTTGATTGCATCAAAGTCCCGACAAGCAGCATTCACTCCTGGGGAACCGTAGAGCCACAGGGAGAGTCGTCTGCATTGTACATGGCTTTGCAGCAATCCCTCATACTGAGCAAGCATGAAGCGACAGTGGAAAGAAAAAACACCCGTTAGCGGGAAGGAAAAACCTCTAGCAGAACCGGGCTCAGTATGAACGGTCATCTGCCTCGACTGACTGGAGGTTAGAGAAGACAGAGCAGAGACACAACAAGAGAGACAAAAAGCACAGAAGCACACATTGATCCAGTAATCTGTTCTACATTAGATGGTAATAGCGGGTGATCTGTCCTCCCTGGATGATTTCACAGTCAACAGAACGTCAGACCAGGTGTACCTACTATGAAGAAAAAAGAGAGAGAACAAAAAGTTAAAAGCTAAAATGACAACAGTCATTTCAATGTAATGCAATGCAAATCTGGAGAACAGTAGACTGGAGAACAGTAGAAATCAGTAGAGTGAGAAAAATAGGCCCTGATGTCCTCCAGTAGCCTAGGCCTATAGCAGCATAACTATAGAGGTAGCTCAGGGTAACATGAGCCACTCTAACTATAAGCTTTGTCAAAAAGGAAAGTTTTAAGATTAGTCTTACAGTTTTTATAGATTGCTTTGACCTGTTTGAAGAAGCTCGCAACCTCTCAGTTTTCAGCATCACCATCTCTGCAGAGCAAAAGACACTTCTTGCAAATGAGTTAACCCATTTTCATTGGTTTGACTCATTTTCCCCACCCTTTTGCAAAACAGTTAACGCACATGTCATTCAAGCAGTCCAAACTCCATTGCTTTAGCTGTGGTAGCAAAACAGAAACCATATTTCCCAAGCTCTTAGAAACTTCTTGCTCAGAATGAAATCACTGAAGCACCTGATTGACACTTCTTTACACAATTTTTCAATTTGCAGTCAGTTTGCAGGCTTTATGGAAAAGGTGCCATGTTGTGTGTTGTTCTTTGCAAGCATGAATGGTCAACGTAAGGCAGATGAGAGTCAGAGTAAGAGGTAGACAGGTCAGGGGAAGAAGATTATGAGGAAGATGAATCCATGTGTGAGGTGGCAGTGTAGCTGGAGGGGCTGAAGTTACAGATGAAATTCAGGCAACTATGATTGATCATGTGGTAAATAATGGCCTTTCACTTAGACGGGCGGGACAAAGAGTCCAACCTGTTCTCAATAGAAACAAGGTTGCATCCATGGTAAGAGTTTTTCGATGGGACAGCAGGTATTGCTGCTATACAGTATATACATCTCTATTCCTATAGAGGAATTCTTCAGTGCATGGAGATGGAAGGTATATGATCACTGCCCCAATGTGCAGATGCACATTGGGGCATTGCTCAGTGCAATGTCTGCTGCTGCACAAGATGTAGATGCAGAGGCATGTCAAGGATGGATCAGGCATGCAAGAAGATGTTTCCCTAGGTGCAAGGGAAAATAATGTGACGTAGATGAGGCCATGTGGCCTATTCGTCAGGACAGAATGGACTAGAAGGAACAAACGGCCCTAGTATTTTCTGTTGGAATCTTTCATTTTTTGGAATCTTTCATTTGTTTATCTGGAAAAAAAGAGTGAAGAATCAATAAAATTTGCATCACAACATATTTGCTTCTGGATCCATTTTTTGCAAAAAGGCAAATTTGATTACAAATGACACTGCCATGTAAGCTGCGTACAGTCTTTGGCTACAATGAACCAGCAATGCTGCACTGATTCACATTGAGTGTGGTGTTTTGTATTTTGTTGCCCCATGTGTAACGAATGATTGGAAGGGCTCAAACATTTGAGTGCAAGTTGTGTTGTTTGAGGGCAAAATGTGCTTTTGGATCATATGTTAAATATTTTGGCAGAGTTGGAGCCTTTTGCAAACAAAATGTTTAATTTTGACCATTGGTGCCACTGTTTAGGCCTCTGCGTTAAATGTTTTGAAAAATGTGGGTTTTGAGTTGACTGCTGCGTCAAAGCAACCTATAAAAACTGTAAAAGTAGACAGGGTGTCTTCCTCACGGACCAAAACTGGGAGTTGGTTCCACAGGAGAGGAGCCTGATAGCTAAAGGATCTGCCTCCCATTCTACTTTTAGAGACTCTAGGAACCACCAGCAGACCTGCAGTCTGAGAGCAAAGTGCTCTGTTAGGAACATACGGGGTAATCAGAGCTCTGATATATGATGGAGCTTGATTATTAAGGGCTTTATACGTTAGAAGAAGAATTTTAAATTCTATTCTTGATTTAAGAGGAAGCCAATGAAGGGAAGCTAAAATTGGAGAAATATGATCCCTCTTGTTGATTTTCATCAGAACTCTTGCTGCAGCATTTTGGATCAGCTGAAGACTTTGAACTGCATTTTGTGGACTTCCTGATAGTAAAGAATTACAATAGTCCAGCCTTGAAGTAACAAATGCATGGACTAGTTTTTCAGCATCACCCCTGGACAGAATGTTTCTAATTTTGGCGATATTCCGGAGGTGAAAAAAGGAAACTCTGGAAACCTGTTTAATATGGGATTTAAATGACATGTCTTGGTCGAAAATAACACCAAGATTTTTTACTTTACTACCAGAGACCAAGTTAATGCCATCCAGATTCAGTGAATGGTTAAGAAGTTTATTTTTTGAGGACTCTGGTCCAAAGATTATAACTTCTGTCTTGTCAGAATTTAAGTGCAGGAAATTTAAAGTCATCCAGCTTTTGATGTCATCAAGACATGACTGCAGTCGAAGTAATTGATTGGATTCATCAGGATTTATGGATAAATATAGCTGAGTGTCATCAGCATAACAGTGGAAATTAATCCCATGCTGTCTGATAATTTTGCCAATCGGAAGCATATATATAGTAAAGAGAATTGGTCCAAGGACTGAACCCTGTGGTACTCCACAAGTGACCCTAGAGCTTGAAGAAGATTTATTATTAACATGAACAAACTGGAATCTGTCCGACAGATAAGATTTAAACCAGCCTAATGCTTTCCCCTTAATCCCTACAGTATGCTCAAGTCTTTGTAGGAGAATATTGTGATCAACTGTATCAAATGCAGCACTGAGATCTAACAGGACAAGTACAGACACAAGTCCATTATCTGAGGCCATGAGAATATCATTAGTGACCTTCACCAGAGCCGTTTCAGTGCTATGATGAGCTCTGAAGCCTGACTGAAACTCTTCAAGTAGGTCATTACTTTGTAAATGTTCACAAAGTTGATTAGCAACTACTTTCTCGAGAATTTTAGATAAGAAAAGAAGATTAGATATAGGTCTGTAATTTACTAACTCATCTTGATCAAGAGATGGTTTCTTAAGGAAAGGTTTAATAACAGCTACTTTAAAAGCCTGTGGTACATATCCATTTACTAAGGATAGATTAATCATGTCTAAAATAGGACCACTGATCAAAGGGAATATCTCCTTAAACAACTTGGTTGGGATTGGGTCTAACATACAGGTAGAAGGTTTAGATGAAGCTAATATTTTAGATAGCACAGAAAGCTCTACTGCTTCTAAACAGTTCAGACACAGCGCAGTTTCTAAAGATTCCTCCAACGCTGCCTCACTTACTGAGGACGAGGTAATCATGGTTGGGAGGATGCCAATTATTTTATTTTTAATGGAATCAATTTTATTTATGAAGAATCCCATAAAATCATTACTGCTAAGAGCTAAGGGAATGGATGGATCAACGGAGCTATGACTCTGTGTAAGTTTGGCAACTGTACTTAACTTAACTTTAAATACATTTTTAATAACTCCTGTTACTTGATCTAGTGTGTCTTGTCTACAGGTTTTTGCCACTGTCCTGCCCTTGTGGGACAATAAAGTTTTTTTTTTTTTTTTGCTGGCAACCCAAGATTGTGCAAAAATCGAAACTCAGCCCTTCCATTATAATACATTTCCCCCGATCATACTCGTCTCTAATGATATTTAAGCGCGATTTGGGACCTTCTTCTAAATATGAGACAGCATTGTGGCAGTAACTACACCCGTTATTGATCATGAAAATCTAAATAATCCTTGTGAGAATCAGAATAATTGAATCTCGAGATGTAATTCCTTCAAGCGCTCCTAACTTCAGGCAGTGAGACGGCATTTTCAAACTTTCATGCTGACAGGTAAATCCATGAGCCTTATTTAAATGGCTACAAGACCCGTCAATTAACCAGTGGCGACTAAAAACATCAATATGATTGGTCAGCCAGTTCCAGTTTTCAGTGACGTATTTGGTAGGCGGAGCTTTAAACGCAAAGTTCATTTGTCAAAAACAAATGTCCAATTTGATTGGACCGTTGGCTGAAAGAAAACTGGCTAAGGGCGGCGTCAACGCGACTTGGCGGCCATACTGAATGTTGTCTGTTGACAGTTGCTCAAACATTTCACTGAAATAAGTAAGTCTCGGACAAATTAAGCAAAGCGGCTTTGCGTTCCGGCGCCCGGACGGATGGCCTAGACCGTCACCGACTGCGCTGCCGAGCTATGGATGAAGCTGAACGGCAGAAGAAGTTAGAAGCTGGGAGAGCCAAGGTTTGTTGCTAACGTTCTGATGCTAGCAGTTAGCACACTCTTTTGTCATAGCCTTGCGTCTCTTCACAGCCAGCTGCGGCCACTTTTTGAAACTGTTTTACTTTTCTCGTAGTGCATAATTCATACTTGGTATATATAAAAAAAAACCTGCCCTGGCCATGTATTTTGGTTATGCCTGGTTATTTAGAAAACGCAACATTAACCAGCTTGCCGCTATTAAGTTGAATCTGCGTCTATATTCATATAGTAACAGAAAGGTGTGCGTCTTTATGGTTTGGAGACAAACCCATAAAGTTTATAATTCGCAGCTTACATTTGAGGCAAGCTAGGGTAAAATGCGGAGGTGGCAAATGTGTCAGACTACATTTGCGAGGGCCTTTTAGTTATTTTCAGTGTTTGTTGTCATTAGGGTCCTTAGAAATGTAGGTCCAACTGCTGAATCTGCTTCATTACCTTCAGCAACCTTCTAGGAGCCTAATAGTTCATGTTTTCAAGTACCTAGTCCACACGAAATCGGGTGGTTTGGTGCTTTTGCACACACATTTTTTTAACCTCTGTAAAATTTAGTGTCTATAAAAGTTTGCAAATCTTGGTATACGTCTCAGTTTATGGTCTTTCAAATGGATTAGAATAGCAACAAAGCCCGTATGGAATTGGGTTTACATGCCTACAATCTGTCTTGTTGTTGTTGTTTTTTTAAGTTGAGGACAAACTTCTTAAGTAATTCACTTACCAATGACCAACCACTTGGAGATAAACTGGCAATAACAAGCCATTATTTTTTTATGCTGCTATCCTTTCAGAACTTGGCTAATCAATACGTTTATCCACGGGTGACAGATTGAATCAAGAGCACGGCATTTCTGGCCTGTTTAGGGGAGTGGATGTTTCCACCGCTTTAGGCTACCACAGTTTGTGTATTGGTGTGGTTCAGGTCACCTCCGTTCACCTTGATAACCTGATCCAGCAGGCTCACTGAAGGTTACGACGCAAAATGTAAATGCTTCATGTCCATAATCTAACAGTGAATTAGCTTGATGCAGATGCAAGCAGCCTCTTTTGCTAAACGTACAGTGTCTCCATCATGGCTGTCTTAAAGGTCACCAAATAGCCTGTCTGGTCAGTTCAATCCTCTAAACCTGGTTGAACACAGACTGCCTGGCTTTCAACTACCACCATCAACAGAAAGCATTCTGCAGCCCCAGCATTTAGGAAAGACATAAACAACAAGTGATAGGGGTATTGATGGGCGTTTCTGATGGACCAATAACGCATTACGTTTGGTGTTGTTTAGAGCGATGGAGATCAGGGCTTAAATAATTAATCGGCTCAATCGTGATTAATCGATTACTGAAATAATCGTCAACTAATTTAGTAATGGAATCGTTAACTGGAGTCTACAGACTCTAAAATGTGTCATTTGCAGAAAGAACAATCCATTCAGAGTTGTAATTAAGCCAGGACTGTACAAAATATATATACATTTTGCCTTTAAGGTGAACACCCATCTTTGCCTGTTAATATGCTTTATCCAGAGCTCCTCAAGAGGCATCCTTTAACGTTCACCTGGTTCAAATTCTGTAAAAAAAAAAAAAAAACAAACACAAAAAAAACCTTTTTGCAATTTGATTATTAATCTTTTAATCAAAAAATAGTACACGGGTTAAACAATTAGCAAAATAGTTGCAGTCCTAGTTATATTGTTTACTGTATTGCAAAGTAGGGATGCGTAGATTGAACAGATGAGAGATAGACAGATATAGACTTCAGTTTGTAAATTACCAAATTGTCAGCATTAATTAGGGTTTCTGTTTCTGCCATTAACAAAGCATTTAAAATATACAACAAATAATAGCTTTTTTTAGTTTAGTATGTTCATTTATGAAGAATATCTCTTAGATTATTCTCTTTGTCGAAAAATAATCGCTATATTATTGAATTGCTAAAATAATTGACAGCTGCAGCCCTAATGGAGATTGACTCATATTTTCCTTTGTCCTCTTCTCCAGTCATCAGTGTCCCCACCGCCGTTCTTGGGGTTTAACCCCTTTGATAATAACGTCTGTATCAGTTCTGGACTCAGAAGGCAATGAACGTCCACCCAGCTGACCAAAGTTGGAACGCTTATAGCTAGCAAAATATTGCGACCAATGTTTTCTTTGCAAATACAATATTTCTAAACGTTCTGCTATGTTGATCTGATATGTTGGTCATTGGTTAATGAATGTGTTGTTGCTACTATGTTTCCAGCATCTTCACATAGCTGTTTTTACACCTTAGTAATGGGCCAGTTAGTATGAATGACTTGCTACATTGTAAAGAAACAACAACATAAAACTGGGTCATTGGTTTGGATCAGCTAATTAGATAATATGCTCTGGCAAGCCTCTGTCGGGGGCTCATATCCTCTGGCAAATATTGCTCAGGATTCAGTGCAGAACTACATTTATTATGAAGCAGAAAACTTCCCAAAAAAACTGAAATGAATTATTGGTATTTCCTGTAACAGAATTCAGCCGCCATGCCTCGAAGCCAGTCGGTAAGTATTGAAAGTGGGGACTAGCCGAGGCTTTTTGCTTTGTGTTGGGGGCTGATGATTGCTGCCGTTTCGCTTTTACTGATCTCTATTGTGTTTTTTTTGGGTGGCGGCCTGTCACTATATTTCTCTTAAGTTATCATGTGAGTAAGGGCTGTTTTGGTGGCTTTGAGGGAAAAAATTCTATGGTTTTACAGAATCAAACACATTTTTAAGATGAAAATGTTGATCATGGTTTATTTGCTTATACTTAAACTAGAAAAGCAACAATTATTAATACCGCCGCAAATGTTTATTTAGAACAAACACGACCGCAATGAGCATGTTTGCTTGAAAACTGCTTCTAATTTTAACCGCTGTTTGTTCTGTTAGTTTTTGAAACAATTACTGCGGAAAAAATGAAGGCGGAAAAAATGGCAGCACAATTTGGCAAGAGTTTTCAAACAAACATGGCTTAAAATGCTGAATGATGGGGCGTCTCGGGATGATTCTGCTGTTTTCTAGAGTAACACAAGCTCAACAAGTGAAGGTTGGTTAACCGGTTGGACTTTCTGCTCAGGTGGACCATCGGAAGCTTAACGGACCCGCCGCTTTGTGGCGATTGGCAATTAACATATCGCTCATCGTTACTGCGAAAAGTAGTTGTGACAGAAATGAACCGTCCTGTGGTATTAAACCAAACTCCAGTTGACAAGCTCAAAATACTGTTATTATGATTGAGATTGGTACCTTTTTTTGTAATCAGCTGTTGGCTGAGCAGCTGGCAGTGGGTATAAACATAATTCTTTATATTTTTATGTGTTGAAAAATATGAATGTGATTATGGTGTGCCGTTTACCATCACAGTTGCACCACTGTTTCTGACTGATGTGAAGTAACCGTGTAGATAATGAATATTTTTACGGCAGTATTTGTGAGGCTCTGGACTGTAGGCAGTGATTAATTCATAACCAAAAGCCTGAATTTTAAAATGGTTTTTAGCGTTACAGTTATTGACATGATTAAAAACGGCACGATAATGGAAGCTAACTTCAACTCTATATTGCCCTTCCCTATACCTTTTTAGTATTGCTTGAATAGGACTGATGGGTGACCCCCCCACCCCCCATTTCTACACCATAACTGCCCGTTTTCAGTCATGAAACAGCCGACGGCGTCTTTCTTTAAGTCATGCAGGAAAACGTTGGATCCGTGGCTCAGCTACTTAAATCTCAGTGTGCAGCAACAGGTGGGGTAGGGACAGCGGTGTCTTACTGTCTGTGCTTGCATGTGTGAAAAATCTTGGTTTATTCTGATATGTATTCTGGCATCTCATTAAAAGGACTTTCATCCACTAGAATTGATCGATGGATAAAATAAAAAAATAGTTTTCAGTCTGTAACTTTTCAAGACTAGGATACTGGTAACCGTCTCATGCCTTTTAGCAGAATAAATAGATAATGGGTTCCTGTCCCTTTATGTCAACCTAGGTAATTAAGTATTTTAGCAAAAATTCCTAGGTTTTTGCACTGACTAGACTTTGTGATGGGCCCGGCCGTCGCGATTTGACAGCATGTCTGACTGCTTCACTTTTGAGACGTAAAGCCTTTTGTCGTTGACACAAATCATCCGCTGTTGTGAAAAATGTAAATCGTTGAGAATGTCGAGCTAAAACGACACTTCGTGTTTTTTGAAATGCGACCGGTGCTCACTGCCACGCTTGTCGAAGGCCACCCAGTCCTGGAGATTACAGAAGCTTTGTTATGCTCCTGTTTCGCGCAGGAGACGTTGCTATGGTAATGCTTTGCTGTCAGTTGCTCTGATTTTCACATGTTACCACACTGGAAGCACTGTGGGTGCAAAGATTGAACACGAATAAGGATTGGGGGAGGGAAGGGACTTCTTTAAGCCAGTCGCACGGCAGGTTTTAGTCTTGGCTATACATTTAAAGCATTTTCCACCCCCCATTTTCAGTGGGGAAGGCTCCAGCCTCGCTGCTTTAGTCAGAGTCTGTGGTGCAGCAGTGGCCTTGGGCTAAACACAACTCATCTGGCTGATGTCTTCCTGAGATTTGATGTTCTGTGGCAGGTAGAAGCACCGAATAGCGCTATGGTAGCATGCGATTTGTGAATGAGCACCAATTTGCTAGTATGGGGGTAGATGCTAAAGGGGAATGAAGCTGAAGAAGCAATCAGTGATTTCAATCAGCCTATTGCTGTATGGGAGTAGAAAGCAAAGCCTACCACGTGATTTCTCACAGACACCGAAGCACTGACACGCTTGCAACACGCAGTGAAGTCATGCATCATGTATGTGAGTCATTGCACAGAGCAACAAGTAGGTCTCCAGGGAGTGTGTAATCTGGGATTGAATTGAGCACGCACGCTCTGATGGCGCTCGCCACACATGGAGCTTTGTCTCCTCCTCTCCGTGTGAATGCATCTCCAGACTCCACCCTCTATCCTTGGTCCAGACGTATCCCATCATCTTTCAAGAGTTTGCGGATCTCTGTGCTCTGGAGGATGTTCTAGGATGGCGGGTTCAGCAGAGTGCCGCGCTGCCAGCGGAGTACGAGACCATCAGGACCATAAAGCAACTGACCCAATATGAGGAGGTGGGGGGGAGAGAAAGGGGCAACTCTTTTCTGCAGGAAAATAAGTCGGTTGCACACTTTTGGATATGGATGGACGGCACAGGCGGGGTCTCCGCCACCGAGACTGCTGCTGTGATCCGAGCAAGTCTGCTGAAGGAAGAGACGGAGCCGTAAGAAGAGGAGAGGGTGTGTCGCGACCAAGGAGTGGACTGAAGAGAATTGGCAACAAAACAGGATCCAGAAGGAGTTCACGCTAAGTAAAATGGCTCAGTCTGGAACATTATGGAGTTATAGCTCACGGAGTTGCGGAGAAGACTTGAAGATGTTTCTAAAACTTTTGCTTGAGGAAAAATGCTGAGTAAAAGTAATGTTTTTTTACAGTGCTCCGTTTCTGGTGTGCTGAGGTTATTCTGAGTCATTAATTCTGCTCGTCTCACACGGGGCTACCGTTCTCCGGAGATCGGAGAATTTTTAGCATACTCACATTACTTTGAACTCAGCTTTCTGGGCAGGTTATGCTGTTCCCTATTTTGGGTGCGAGTTTGGGATTTCTTGCTTCACTGGCTCCCCCCTTTTGTATCTAACTCTCCAATATGGGTTCCTGTTCCTTTCTATCAACAAATTCTGCACAACTCTTTATCCACTTTGTGTGCAAAAAACCCCTTTTTGTTTTCATTTAGTTCATACCTGGACTGGAGTCTTTTTCTTTTTTCTTTTTCTTTTTTTCTTCTTCTTTCATATTTGACTCCTGAGTTTTACAATGCTAGTGGTTTGGTGCTCGGTGATCCTGACCTACGTGTCCGTCTACATCACGCTGTCCTTCCTGCGCAGCTTGCTAGTTTCAGAAAGAAGCGGGCGAAAGGCGACGGTGCGGGGGCGGCGAAAAAGACGCAGAAGGGGAAGGGCCAGACTGTCACGAAGAATGACGGCTCGACGCAAGACCGTTGCGTAGATGCACACCTGCGGCCGGCCGGCGCCACGGGCCCGGAAGTCAAGACCGACCCGGAGGTATAGTTGGCTGTAGTTCTGCTGCGGAAATCAGATGTTTCAGATTTTTGGGTCAAATCTTTCCCGCCTGACGTCACGCAGGTTCATCCACACCACTGTCTCTGTATTCTTTAACGTGTTCATGCCCTCTGTCTGAACATACACTTTAGAGAACTGGGTCACTAACCATCACATTGCCCGTAAGGCCTGTTGTCATAGCAACCTGACCAGGATTAACTAAAGCATCTGCCTTTTTTTTTTTTTTCCTCTCTCCTCCTTGTTGTTTACTCTTCTGTTTGTGTTCAGTCTACATGAAGGAAAGGTTTGTTAACGCAGCATTTGTAATTTTCTTCCATTTATTAAGGGAGCCTCAAACTCTGAAAAATCAGAAAATCAGCAGAATGACCAGCAAGAGGATCAGTCCTCCAGTTTGGAGGAGCAAAGCCTTTCCCCCGTGGAGGACCTGAGAGAAGAGGAGCTGGCTGCACTTACCGGCAAAGAGCAGCTGCAGGTACACGGCTGGATGTTAGGGTGCCTATGCAGTCCAGAAAAGTACAGAATTATTCTCCAGGTCTGAATACTGCAAGTATGAAAATGGGAGACTGCTTTATTTCCTGTGCTGTCATCTGAATGACGCATCCATCTATCAGTCGACTCATTATGTTATAAAAAGGGGAGGGGGGTGCAAATCTGGAAAGTGATGCATCTTTAAACCCACTCCCCTTCTTCTCAAAAATGAAACTCGCCCTCAAAATTTTTGACATATAGGTTTAAGCCAGAAATTAATCCTGACAGATGGAGATCTCTCAAACGATAATAAAATAATGCAAAAGGAGCAAATGACACACGAAAATGTAATTTTACTTTATTTATTTTTTACATTTTTCAATTGTCATCTTATCTTTTGTTTCACTGTTCAACACTGATAAGGATTAAAAATAATTTTAACAAAAAGCTCCGGGCCTTTTTCATGGCCATTTTGTTTGTTTATCTTTGGCAAAGAGTTTGAAGGTCTTGAGGGCTCCTTGCCATTCAATATTTGGCTCTGAGTCAAAAGTTTGGACTTTGGCAGGACAACTCCATAAAATTATTACTTTCAATCACAACAGACGTGTTGATAAAATGACTTTGAACCTAAATCTACAAGGGGTTTGAATAATTTTTGCCCTAACTATGGGTTGGACTACATTCACATTAGTTCATTCAGGTTCACGGTTACCAAAGCCAACACTCAGGACTCCAGATGTACCCGGCTATAGAAATGCAATCTGTCACCTCTCTGGAAACCAAGATTTTGAAGCAACGAGAGCCTCTGTCATGCTTGTTCCTAAATTTCTCTGTGTCTGCAGCTTTTGCAGCAGGCTGTCGAGAAGCGGAACGAAATAATAGCCAAGCTCAGCCACAACCTGCAAGACGCCCTCGCCAGTAGAGACCAGGTGCAACTGGAGGCTCAGTCTCTTGCCGGACAGATTCAGGCTCTGCAGAAGCAGCTCCAGCAGGTGAGCACCTCTGAGTCGAAGCATCGTAGGCTTGAGTTATTGCTGCCGTCCAAAGCTTCATGTCGATAGTTTATTTTCTTTTAATTTCATGCAGACCAGCGTGGAGTTCATGCGGATAAAAGGTCACTCTGGGGCCGAAGCCTTTGGCGGCACGGATCATCACCCTGGCCTTTCCTCCCGAGCGTCAGAGGGATCAGGAAACGCAGGTCACGGCTCCCAGCAGACGCCTGAAGGCTTCAGTACCGACAGCGACACGGAGGCCGACACCGTTCTGCACAAGCTGATGTGCGAGCTGGAAGAAGAGAGGAAGAACAGCCAACGCCTAAGTGCCGAACTAGCAAAGGAGGTAGAGAAGAGCCAACACGTGCTTTCGCTGTTGGAGGAGGAGAAGCAAGGGAGGGAAGAGGAGCAAAACGAAAGGGAGGCCCAAGTGCACAACCTCCAGACCCAGCTAAGCCAAGTGCAAACCCAGTGCCTTGTCATGCAGCAGTACAAAGAGGAGAAGGAAAAGCTGAACGGCGAAGTGCTCAGGCTGAGAAAAATGCTTCAGGAGGAAGAAGATTCAGAGAGGAGATGGGACTCGGATACCGCCAGCTCTGCTTTTTGTCCCCGGGCTCTTGAGGAAGAAAAGGGGCGACTGGAGGAGGAGATGAAAAGGCTCAAAGAGGAGGTCGAGCACGTGAGGAAGCTGTTGGATCAGAGCGAAAGACAACTTCAGCAGAGGGAGAGAGAGGTGGAAGGACTCAAAGCTTATAAGAACCGGGAAAACCACGCCAAAGCTGCTTTTACCGCCGAGGTTATTAGCATCGAGGAAGGCAGTCTGGCAAATGGACCCGACGAGGGAGATCTGGACACATCAGAACAAGGGGATATTCTGATGGAGCGGTACTTTTCCTCGGTTCCCCCAGCACATTCGCACTCTTCAGTGGTCAACGAAAGTTTCGAACAGCCCAGTCAGCTGGATATATCTGCAGACTGCAGGTGACGGATGCGTCTGGATTATTGCTTTTAAATCTATTGGTTCCTTTCTTTTTTTTTTTTTTTTATAGCAATAAAATTTCCTCTTTGTGCCTCTCTGCAGCTTTGAGCTCAACAGCGACGTTTTCGGCGACCAGCCCCTGCTGTCAATTTCAACCCGTGTCTGCGAGGAAGACGAGAACATCAGCAGCTCCCGGCCCGGTGTCGCAGAGGCGGGCGACTCCAGCGACCCCTTCGCCCCACGGTGGCCTCACAGCCCAACATCTGGGGACATGGGGTCGAGTCAGCTGTCCGAGCCGCAGTTTGAGGAGACCAACCTGGA
This sequence comes from Fundulus diaphanus, assembly GCA_037039145.1. NCBI lineage: Eukaryota > Metazoa > Chordata > Actinopteri > Cyprinodontiformes > Fundulidae > Fundulus > Fundulus diaphanus. The sequence goes on from CM073138.1 coordinate 26,061,644, forward strand.
AAAACAACTGCTGAGCCAGCAGTGTTGGGAGCTGCGCGAGGAGCTGGCTCTGAAGGAGCGGGACTTGGGTGTGTTGAGGGAGGAGGTCCTCAAGAGTTCAGAGGAGTTGGAGGAGGCACGGAGCAGGTAATGGAAACCGATGGGGAAACGGTCTCCTTTTTAATTACATGGTTTTCATTTTGCATTATTAATCTAATCTTGCATATTTAACTGCAGTTGTGTTTATAAAAGATTAAAACATGTTCACAACTTCCAAAAGTGTCACTACGGTTTAAACTTGTCTGATCAAAGCCAAGTAGAGCATGATTGTGAAGTGGAAAGAAAATGATGCATGAAATGTTTAGTTTTTTACAAATTAAAAGCGGAAAGGCGTGACATGAATCAGCATTGAGCTCTTTGAAACCCCTCCTTTTTGTTCTGTAAGGGGTCTATGAATGCCATGCTGGTATAAACAGACTAAAGCTTTTGTTCCTGTTTTGCAAAGTAAAGCCCAAGCTCCTTCACATCAGGTGAACGGAGTCTGTGGACACACATTTTTCTCAGTTTAGATTAAAGTCTGTGCTTTGACTGGGTCACCCCATCTAAAGCATTCCCGTGTGCCGCCGAATGTAGGTTTAGGGTTGCTGGCTTTCATTTTCACTTGCTAGCAGGTTTGTTTACCGTTCAATCATTTTGGTACGCCGCACTTTTCAGATTTAAATATGTGCAAATGTGTGAAAACTATCTGTCGTTTTCCTCCCATTTCACAGTGATGCAGTTCCTTGAGTCGAGCCTGTTACAAAAAGAATTGTAGCTGTTTTCAGAAATGGCCCATGTGTGCTGATCTATGGGAAATGTGTATAAATTGTTTTTATCATGAACTTATATTCCCCAATTTATGACTTTTTAAATACCCTCGCCTCCTCAGGTGGGCCCAGGTCACAGAGGAACTGCAGGAAGCTCTGAATGAGCTTGAAGAGGAGAGGGAGCGAAGGCGGCTTGTGGAGGAGGAGATGAACCTGAGAGCCCATGAGCAGGACAGCTCCATCAGCAAACACAGCGCCTTGATGGAAGAGAGGGGAGAAGAAAGTGTGGGAACATTAATGGGACGGGAAGCTGGAGGACCTGCTGAAGCCTCCCTCCTTCATTTCACTACCTGTTCAGCGGAATATGCAGATGGGTTTTCAGGAGAAATGAATGAAGATAAGGAGGCAGAGGTTTCACTTTTGGCTCCTCAAAATCAGGAGCAGCTGCTGGTGGAGATGAAACCAACTCCGGATTCTGCCGAAGACAATTCAGAGCCGAGTGATGAGATCCGGGTCCAGACATTACAGGTATGTCACAGCAATAAGGGTTCTCGGTTCGTTACAAATAAAGATTTAGATTTCAAATAAAACAAATTACACGTTCTGCGACATAATTTTTTTTTTTGTTTCGTTTGCTTCCTGTCTCAAGGTTAACCGTGGCCATCTAAAGTCAGAACCAGAGGAGATGGAACAGAAAACCGAGTCAATCCTCTTAAGTCAGAAGGCGGTCGAAGTCGATGCTGCATCCGAGGAGCTCGAAACGACCCGGGCGCAGTTTCTGAAGCTGCAGGATGAAGTGGACAGACTGCAGCAAGAACTGCTCAGCAGCCAGGCCCGTCTAGACTTGGCTGAAAGAGAGAAAGAGGAGCTGGAGGCTCAAATTCACAGTCTGAGAGAAGACCTGGCCTGTTTGGAGGAGGCGCAGGCTCTGTCTGTGAAACAGAGGGAGGAGGAGAAGTGGAAAGAACAGCAGATGGACGAACAGATAAAAAAGATGGAACAGGTCCTAGAGGAGGAACTCGAGCAGTTTGAGAACATTATGAAAGCCAAGGATGCCGAGGTGGGACATGCGCATTAATGTGATTTATGTCTCCGTTTGAACGAACCTTGTTTGTTTGTTAATGATCTTTAATGGAATCTAACAGTTGGCTGAAGAGAAGGAAAAATGGGAGGAGGAGAGGCAGGAGAAGGAAAAGCTCATTGATGCAACTCGTTTGCTGGAAGAAAAAATGAAAGAGAAGGAAGAGGAGGTGAAGGCTCTGGTGGAGAAGCAGGTCCTGGCCGTGGCAGAAGCTTCAGGAAGACTTAAAGCGTCCCACGAGCAGGAAATAAGAGTCCTGATGGAGAAACATCGGCAAGAGGTGCGATTTCCAAACTGTGTACGTGTTGTCTTCAGATTGTGGTGCTGAATACTGTTTCTCCCTAAACAACCGTCTAGGTTTCTGAGTTGAATGACCGCCTGGAGACAGAGCTGCTGAAGCAGCGGGTCGTCATGGAGGAAGAGCAAAAGCGACAGATCAGCTTCATCAAAGAGGTACCCATCACTCGCTCCGGCATATCTATAAGTTACCCTTTTTTTTCCTGCCATGATGCGTTCTTTTCATTTTCTTTGCTTTGCTTATTTGTTACTGTTTTCTTTCAGGTAACTGAAAGGGAGCACGAGAGGATGATGTCAGAACTGGCGGCCAAACACAACGAGGAGCTTGAAAAGCTGAGGACAGAGGTGTCCCTGGAGCTGAGGGAGAGCATGGAAGCTGCCCACCAGGCTGAGATGCATCAGGCACAGGTATGTTTGATATTGGACAGTTTCATTTGAAGAAAAGGCAAATTTTTGTTAACTTTAATCCGCGTTTAGGCCCAGAAGACCTTGGAGCTTGAAGCTTTACGTCTGAGCCTGACCACAGTTCACATGTCTCAGCGTGAGACGTCGCAAGCCAACCTGCAGCTGGAGCAACAATCTGCATTCGGCAAGCTCCAGGCCTCCATGAGGGAGGCGTTCACCCAGGAAGGTGCTCTTCTTCAAGCCCAGCATCAGTCGGACCTGGACGAAATCCAACAACAGAATAAGGAGCAGCAAGACAGGCTGGAGAAGCTGCACCAGCAAGAGATCGGTGGGTAAAAACAAACTGGGACGCTTCTCTGCGTATTTGTTCTGGAAGTGTTTTTCATTAAGTGAATTTTGTCATGTATTTGACTGTTTAGATGAGCTGAAGCAACAGTGGGAGGCTCGTTTTGCTCAGGAGAGAACCTCAATGCAGGAGAAACATGATAAAGAAATACAGGTCAGCTTGTTTTTATCTATATGATTTCATGCATTGCAAAATGATAGTAACTTTTTACATTTTATCACTTCTTTTATGTGATGGACAATAACATGCCGTTGTAAAATGGTAATTACGTTGTTTTGTTTGAACAAATAAGTGTGGTACTCATTTGTATATTCAGGGCCAGTTACTCTGGGTAAAGCTGGTTTTGTCCCTACCAACTTTACATCTAGAGACTGAAATAGTACCCATTCTACTTTAAAAGAGTAGCTCAAGGTTTGTCAGCTTAGATGCAGCATCAGTTTTTCCAAGTCTTCCCAGCAATGATCAGTCGGTAAGGCTGCACAGCCTAATGCGTGAAAATGATTGGATGTAAATCATCCCATTGCAGCTCTGGCTGTATTTGTTGTGCCGTCCAGCTGGAAGGCGATCCTTTGCTCCTGTTTCGAGTGCCCACTTTTGAAGATATTTGCTTTTATACAGGTTTACCAATATGCAATTTATTTAAAACAAATGCAAGCTTTTCTGATTTTTCCGCTTTCTTTGCATCTCACAATTGTGCGCTGCTTTGTGTTTAAAAAAAAACGAGATGCATTGAAGCTATACTGTTTAAGACTTAGGTGATACGGTGCTTTGCACAGACATTCACTTTACCTTATTTAAAAGCTAATAAGGAAATCTATGTATTGTTAGGCCGTTAGAGCACAGTGGGAGATGGAAGCTGAAACCGCCAGCCAAAGGTCTCTGTCAGAGATTCAGAACCGCCTCAATGCTACACAGACAGAACTGATCAACACGCAGGCAACCCTCGCAGAAACAAGCACAGCTCTAGCAGAAACCAGGGCAGCTCTTTCTCGGACCCAGTCTGACCTGCAGGAGGCCGAGGCCGCACTGCAGCAACTCCAGGCTTCCAGTAAGGAGCAGGTCCAGAAACTAGAGGAAGACCTGAAGCAGGCCTGGGCCGACAAAGACGCTGCCGCCAGTAAGTTGTCGTGGTATCTTTTCTTTTTCAGATCTTGGCAAAATTAAAAGTTATGTAGTTTTGAGTGTTTAATAAAAAGGGAAGTTTCAGTGCCAATTATGCACTTTGGGAAATTAACTAACCATATATGTTTTTATTCAACCATAGAGACATAGAAAATACTAAACCATTTTTTCATTGCCTCGTTATTCGTCATTTTGCATGTGGCTCTATGTACTTTTGTTCCATCCGTTTCAATAAAAACTTCTGGTTTTATGAAAACCTCTTAGGTTCTTTGGAGGAGTTGATTCATAGTCATAAGACAGCCCAGCAGGAGAAAGAGCAGCAACTGCTCCACCTTGAGGAAAAAGAGCAGCAACTGCAACAAGAGGTCAGTTTACTTTAACGATAAAAGTCTTAGCTGAATCTCATTTCTCATCTAAAAATCACAAAATTTGGTCCTGATGGACTTAAGGTCTTGCAGAGCTCACTTTTTGCCCTTTATGTCAATCTTGGGTATATAATCATGTATTTAAATAATCTGGCCCATAATATTGCTTTAATCTTTAAATGTATGCGTCGTCATTCAGGTAATGCGCCTTCAGGAAGAGAAGACGTTGCTTAAAAAGAGCTCAGAAGAAGAAATGGGTCGGCTGTGGACGCAGCTGGAAAGCATGAGAGCTAGCCGTCAAGAGCTGGGAGGTGAGATCAATACAGCAACCTGACACCTGCAGGGCCGTGTATGTGTCTTTTATCCTTGATTTCTCTGTCTTTCCCTTAACCTCCGCATTAAACATGTTTCTATGAACTGGTATTCTTGGGAGTGAAATGGAACGGAGAAAGTAAAAGTCAGCACCATTAAAACCCCATCTTTGTTCTTCCAGTACGTGTTTTTTTTTTTTTTCTCGTCCAACAGAGCTGAAGGAGCAGCTCGTGGCTCGCTCATCTCAGGTCGAGGACATCGAGCGTCTCAAGACGGAGTTCAGGGAGCAAAAGCGAGAAATCAAAGGGCTGCATGAGGCCGAGCTGGAAAACCTCAGGAAGTATGAGAACGTACCGACACACCGAGGCTCACACACTAAACCTGGACCTAGGCGTGCAGTGGTGCCGTGTTTTTACTTCATAAGCTGTAGTAAAATCAAATTCTGATCGTATTTGAAGTGACCTGCAAAAAAACAGTTTGGTAGGCTACCTTTCCCACAGAACATTACTTGCATAAGAAAACGTAACTAAAATATGAGAGATGCAAAGAATACTAATATTAATAATAATATTTTGCTAAAATCTTCTAACAGAATTTTAGGGTGAAGTGAATTTCCACCCAAATTATTAGACACGTCTGTGCTAAATTAAATCTTTTTCATGCAAAGCTTCCCAGCGCTAGAGCTATGCGACAGAAACTGTAAGCTATGCAGAATATTCAAACATTTCATGGTAGTTGTATGATTTGGAAAGAGACTGAAATGCAAGAAAAGCTGCTGGTTTTCTTGCATTAAGACATTTTGAATAAAGCATAGCAGCAGACCAGTTTCCACTAAATCAAGGTGGAAACGGGTTTATATCGTCATAATATGCGTATGAATTATACATGTCTGCTCACCGATTCATCTCCTGATGTCGTACTTCCGCAGGTATTTTGAGAAGCGGCTGCACGCATCAGAGGAGACCTACAAAGAGGAAATAGCTCTGCTCCAGCTGAGGTTGGTGGAAAGTGCCCTGGAGGAATCCGTGATGAAAACCGCAGACGACTGGTATGCTGGTATTCCTTCGTATGGCGCTTCTCCTGTGCAGGTTGATAATTGAATTCCTTCGGTTTCCGTTTCAGTACCCTGCATCACCTTCTGGGTGAGGAAAAGGATGCGAGAGATGCACGTCTTGTTCACACTGTAAGGATGTGGTGAAGTTTGAAAGCCGAACGATTTGATGTTTCGTTCGTTTCCTTGGTTCTGTCAGTGAGGATGCATCTGTCTTGGTTTTGTCTCATGCAGGAGTTGGTCGACAGCCTAAGGCTTGAGCTGGAGGAGAAGCATGCAGTGGACCTTTCCCAGCTTGAATCGTCTTTGGCTCTTTCTTATAAAGAAGAGCTGCAGCAGGTCAGCCACCATGTTTGATCCATGCGAGCCAAAGACTCCCGTTAACGTCACAGTTCAGATTTTTAGTTGTTGTTGTTGTTGTTGTTGTGTCCGCAGGAGCGCTCAGACCTCACGGACCATTACTATCAGGAGCTGCAGGAGATGAAGACTCGTCACGCCCTGGAGTTGGAGCAACTGCGAGCCAGGCTTTCTGAAAGCCATTTACAAGGTGCCTCACTGGGACATTTACACAAAGAAATGCTCGCTTTTCATTTTAAAAGGTCGTAACATTCAGAAAATCTCCCCGTAGATCTCACCAGAATGCATTTGGAGGCAGAAAGGCAGGTAGAGGTGAGAGAATTAATTCAGAATATTTGATTTAAATGTTTTGAGTCGTCTTTGCGGTTTTATTTCAGTGTTTTATTCTTAATCAGGTTGAGGTAGAACAGAGGATGTGGCGTCTCACTGAGGAGCTGCAGACAAGGATGACGATCATCCACAGCCTGGAGAACAACCTTGCTAAAGAGCACAAAGGTGATCCCGAGGAGGGCGCTCTGAAGAAAATGAGAGAAGAGCTTCAACAGAAACATGGAAACGAGATCTCTGCTTTGAGGTCAGACCTTGAGCGGGAGAAGAAGTGCCTTGAAGAAGCTCTTGACAAAGAAAGAGAGAAGAGGAAGTCTCTTGAAGCTGCTCTGGACGATGATGAAGGTACGCTCTCTTTCTATACGAGTTATGTTGGTTTCATTTGAGTTTAGTTTTTAAAGAACTTTGTCTTCTAGGCCCACAGCTTCTAATGGTGAAGGAAAGATTGGAGGCTCAGTATGACGACAAGCTGCAAAAGGCAAAGAACGTCATGGCTGTAGAAATCAAAGAGCTCCAAGTTCGGCTGCAGGAGCAGAACGAGGAGAAGCTCCGGTTAGCCCAACAAAGGTCAGGTCTATCTTCTTTTTTCTGTGACTATTCTAATAAATCTGAAAGTAAAATTGACTTCATTTTATTTCTCTCTCACTGGACGATAACCTTATTTTAGACATTTAGATTTTATATTCTGAACTTAAAGTCCCTGTGGGTAGTATTCCTCCTCTAGCTATTAGAGAAACATGGTGTTGATCTGATTTCTTTTGCTGTCCTTTGAACTGGTTTTATCGCCTGTGTCTCCAGGTTCCAGGAGGAGAAGGTGGCTTTGGAGCAGCATTTGGCCCAGAGATATGAAAAGTCTGTGGCTGAGCTGGAAGACAAACACGCCGCTGAGCTCGAACATGAGAGGACAGCGCTCCTAAACAAGCATTCAGAAGAGATGAATGCACTCGATGCCAAACACAAAGCACAGCTAGACTCACTCAGTGCCTGCCACAGAGATCAGCTCGCAGCGATGCTCGTTGAGCTTGAAAAGAAGCACAAAGCCGAGCTTGTTGCTCTGGAATCAGCCCTCCGTTCTAAGCGAACAGAGGACCTTAAACAACTGGAAGCTGCTTTTCAGGAGACCAGTCAGGCACAGCTGGAGGCTTTGGAGGCAGATCTGTGTCGCAGACACCAGGAAGAGCGGGATGAGCTGGAAAAGAGAATGCTGGGTAATATGGACACTCTGGAGGCTACCTACTTAAAAGAAGTCCAAGTAAGTAGATATAAGCCATTCCACAAGGTTGAGTTTACTCTAGGCACTGCATGGAGGTGTTAAACTTTACTATGCAGCCATTGATCTGTTTCTGTTAATAGTTTTACTTCATGAATTCAACGTTATCACAGGCATTGCGTGATGAGATTAATCTACTTGAGGAGACGCATCGTCAGGCCCTGATTTCCCAGAGTTCAGAGCACAAACGGCTGATGGAGCGTCAGGCTGCAGAGCAGCAGTGCGCCAGGGAGGAGCTGAAGAGAGAGCTGGCTCAGGTACACATGGACAAGTTCAAGGCTATGGCAGCTGAGCTTAGCCATGTTCACAAGGTGGGAAATTATGGTCTCATTATTGATCATCCCCTAAAAAACACGTCGACCAGAGTACTTGTTACCTTTTTCACTATGATTTGTTTTACAGACAGAGCTGGCTGCCCAAAAAGAGACTTTAGATACAGAACACTGCAAAGCCTTGGAAGCACTTAAACAGCAGGTAACCCTCAAATTACATGTTTGTTGTTTTTGTCGTACATTTTTATGTCAGAAAGCCAAAAATCAGAAGCTTACATTATGAACTTAGTTATTTTTGACATTACTTTATTTGTTTTAGTTTATTTTATTTTTATAAAATAAAAATGTAACTTTGAATTTAGAGAACTGGTTCTCTCAATGTAGACCCTGCTGTTTTAGCAATAAATGTGAAAGCTAAAGTATGCGCATAATTATCTCTAACTTAAGATACCGAAGAGAGTCGATCACGTCGGGTTATGCCAGTTATTACTTCCTCCTGGTCCAGACGGAGGATCTTTGTGTCTGAGAGAAACGGTATAAGGGCATTGATGATCCTGGCTGCATTTGCTATCTGCTGTAGATTTTTGCTGTAAAAAGTTTAGCTTTCATACAATTTGAAGTTGCTGGTCAAGATTGTTCAACTTCATCCCTGTAAAACGTGTCTGATAAGCGTTGAAGTGCTTTTTTTTTTTTTTTTTTTTTTTAGTTTTCAGTCAAGAACTTCTAGTTTGTGGCAACCAACAACATAAATAGTTTAGAACCCTTCTATTAAATGTTTAAACTAAAACCAAATCCTGTACTTTCTTTTTTTTTTTTTTTTTTTCGCCCACAGGTTTTGGAGCTCGAGGAGCAACACAGCACCGCCCTGCAGGAAGTCTCTCGCACTTACAGCGTTGAAAAGGAACAGCTAATAGAACAGCACCAAAGTCAGCTTCGGGTTCGTGTTAAACGTGAATCTGCATCACAGCATCCTAGTGTGAAAAAGCATCTTTGTAATTGTCCGTGAACTCGGTGACCTGAGCTGTGAATGCTCTTTAATGGTTGCCACTAAAGGTCTTGTTTGTGGGTCTTACTGCCCATTAGAGAAGGGATTACACAAGAACATTGTTTATCCTCTTTAATGCCACATTTGCTCTGTAGATGCTGAGTATTTAGATTGTTTTTTTTATTTTTATTTTTTTACCAACTGAATTCTGTGGCGCTGAAATTGTGTGAATTTCTGTTGTAGGAGCTGAGGGGAACTTCTGCACGGGAACTGGATGCTTGTCGCAGGGAGCTTGAAGAGGAGTCTGCAAGGCAACGGCAGCACTTCCTGGAAGAGGCGGAGCTCCTCAAGGTTCAATCGGTGGAGCGACTTCAAGACAAGATTAATCAACTGAAGGTGAAAATTAAGCTGTTTCAGGAAGAGAAGAAAAACATATAGAAGCCCAGAAATGTCGTTTAGACTGATATCTTCAATTTATTTTAACCATTGTCTTTTCCAGATACATTTTTTTAATGTTGTGTTGTTACTGGAATATTGCATTCTTGTTGGAAACGTTATGTAATGGCGAAAGATAATCCAGAGCTACAGTGTGTGCCGGTTGTGATGCCCCCTCTAAGCTCCAGCTGCACCAGTTCAGTGGATAGTTCCCTCGCTTGGACTCTGTCCTATTTGAGCTTTACTCAAACCCAGTTTCTCATAATCCCACCATCATATATGTACAAGCGTCGATGTCCATCTGTTTCCATTCTCAATCTGAGCTCTTCTGGGCGATGTTTTTCCGGTCATTCATGTGAACCACATTTAAATGGGATGGATTGAGGGTTTTTATCCTTTAATGCTAAAGGCTTTAAAGCAGGAAAGATTTTTTTTTTTTTTTCAAACAAGCTTTTAATTGTTGACCATTTGGAATATGCAACCAGTCATTCGGTCAGATGGCCAGAGATCTGAAGGAGGTATAAACTTATAAGGTGTTGCTGCTTCTTTAATTTTTTTTATTTTTATTTTGCTGCATTTTCTAATTCATGGAAACGCATCACTGCTCTTGTTGAAGACTGAATTTGAAGAAAGTAAAGAGGTGGAGCTCGAAGAATTGAGGCGGAGCTTCACGTCTCAGCAGCAGGAAAAGGAACAGAGCTACACAAGCAAAATGAGCCAGCTCACCACCCAGCTGCAGCAACTAGACGCTGTGGTTACCCAGGTACTGGAAACACTTGTACACAAAACCCCCTTGCTAGCTTTTTATGCACATGGTGCAGATGGAAGCTGCCAGATATTCAAGTTCTTTGGTAGGGTTGGTAATGTTTTTTTTTTTTTTTTTTTAGTTTTTTGGTGGGGGGCAAGCAAAGTCTTTTTCTGCAAAATCATTGCATCCATCCTCTACAATTTTCTGCTTCCTTTGCATCATATTATGACTTACAAATAACAAAATGCTAAATTTATGTTACATGTATAGTGGTAATGATGGATAAAACTTATTATTCTTTGACAATTGATGTGTAATTTATAGCTGTTTAAATTTTTGAGGTTTTCCATGGTTATTTCAGCAACCAGTTGATTGACTTTACACTGGTTCGTTTTTTGAGACTTAACGGTACATAGCCACGTTATATGCCTGTACCAAAACGACCAAAATCCAGTTGATTATGATACAATAAGGCTATATACTCCTTGCGTGCATCCAAATTGTGTTTTTATAGTCCTTTTTGAGCCTTTTTTGAAACCCAGACTTGGCGCCATCTACTGGCAGAACCGTAGAACTGTTAGAAAGCCAGATGGTCGCCATTGACACAGCTATTAAGTAAGGCCCGACTGAGCCGACTGTGCTGTAATGGCTTGTGGGAAACAAACAGCTCAGCGTGGTTGAAGACCAACCCGACCTACTTCTATTTCAGATTCCAGTGAGTCCTCCCCACAGCCTCATTCCACAAAATCGCTGAAAATTACAGCTTCTACCAAACGCAAACAAGGACACAGCATCACAGTGAGAATGTTTACAATGACATAAATAAAAGTGAACGGCTAAAACCTTTCCGTTAGAATGGGAGCAAAATAAACATATTAGAATGCCCCCCCCCCCCCCCCTCCCGGCCCATAACATAAGTGAATTAGCATGATGTTGTAATGGCAAATCTACACAGAAAAGGCTATAATTACTAACAGATTTAACAAAAACAACTTAAGACAAAAATAAATACTACACCAGCAAGATATGATCTTTCAGAAAAAATGTTGAATGCAACCAGATTCGGTTACAAATGTATAAATTTAAAAAATGTCTAACGTGAATATGTACCTTTTTTAAATTTCAGAGTATGGGTTTTAAAAAAACTAGACACGTCAAAAAGCCCAGTAATTAATGGGTTTGTAAAATCCTGGTTGTTTCTTCTGAAGATTACTGAAACATTTTCCTGTTTTAATTTGTTTAACATAGTTTGGAGAAGTAGTCGGTATATAATATACCAGAGGATAGCATTTATTTTTGGAAAAAAATATAATTTTTAATATGAAGGACTTGGCTCCTGTGGATTTTGGTGTCAATTTATTTTTGTATTTTTTTCAAAATCAGCCCCCCCAGCGTTAAAGGTGTTTCTGTTTATATTTGTTCCCATGGCACCTTTCCTCTTTAAAGTAAAATATTAACATACTCTCGGGTTTCCATGAGGCTGACATAGAAAGCTTTTAGCATAGGAGGTGGAGGCTGTTGCCATGGCGGCGGCATTGTTTTATGGAGCCAGGTGGCTGCTAGAGATGGATTAGGGAGGGAAAAGGAGGGGAACGAGAGGGAAAACATGGTAAAACCACAGGGAGAGAATGAAGAGGCAGAGAAAGGAAAGGTAAGAACAGGAACTTGTGAGCTGTGAAGAAACCCTTTCTGCATTCAGACGAATTGAAGTACAAACTAACTGCACCGACTTGACTCAGATCAGTTTTATCATTGAGAGCTGGATGTCAGCAATTCTGCTGGACAAGGATGCCGAAGGATTACAGTTGGGGCATGTGTGTTTTTAGCTGCTTTTAACGAGTAGCTGTGGACTCCGTGATCTATAATGGTAATGAACAAAAAAACAACAGATTTGTTTTAATTTCTGAAAATTTATTTTTAGGGGGTCGGGTTTTCTACGGGGTCTTATATGTTTTGTGCTCTAAATTTTTAAGACTTAATGGACATTTAAGTTGGCGCTTCACAATATATTGGGATATATTGTCATTGCTGTGTCAGTGTGTGGAATATTCATATCACAAAGGGCTGTTTGGAGTGCAGTGATTGTTGGCAAATTTATTCCAAGTGTTGTGTACTTGCATTTTACATGCTAATGCAATATTTAGCCTGTTGGACAGACTCACAAGGAAGCAGATGCTAACACCGGACACAAATGCCATTGCCCAAAATGCTAAAGGCAAGATAAATAATTGTCATATATCACAACTGAAATTGCCATGGCAATGTCTACCAGTATTATTTACAATGCAAGATTTTCTAACATCGTGCAGCCCTAATTTGAGTGACCTGACATGATTGATAAAATAGAAGAACGAGGAAGGAGGGAACACTTAGTTTGGGGAGTGAAACGAATAAAACCTGTCTCCTCCTTCAGCTGCGAGAAGAAATCGGGTGCCTGCAGGAAGAGTTGCATGGAAAACGTTCAGAGATGGAGACGTTGGACACCCTCCTTCAAAGAAGGGAGCGAGAGAGTCAGGAGGGGGGCAACCTTCTCAAGATGCTCACTGATGACTTACAGGATGCTAAAGAGGAAAAGTAAGAATTATTTCTTTATCATATGTATTCTTTTTGTCACAGGGTTAATAAATTAGATGCGTAAACCTTGAATAGTTCAGGTTATGATATAAGTGACAAGTTTTAAGCACTGGCAGACCAATTGTGTTTCAGATTTGAGCACTTTTGATCGAGATTACCTGTAATTCCTGACAGCACTTCAGTACATCTGTCATTTATGGCTGCAATAAATGTGCTCTCTAAACACACTAAATAGGATGTTACCATCTTTTTCCCCCTGACAGGAGCAAACTGTACCATGCAAATGAAAAGATGAGCAAGGTGCTGATCGAGATGCTGCGCAGTGTCATAGCAACGGAAGAGCTGATTGGTCAAAAGATCAACATAAGGATCCAAACGAACGAGCAGACGATGCATAAAAGTTCAACAAGGAATAAAGATCAAGAGTCAGGTCCGTTCACGTCAGACTTAAACTTTAGTTCCTTGTTTATGGAGTCAAATGGTTGGAATAATATAAGAAATTTTACTTTTTTGTGTTCAAGAAGCACTTGCCTATTTATTTATTTATTTGTGATGAAATTTGATTATTTTGTTTTTCTTATTTATAGGAATTTCAGTAGCAGATTTGACATCAGAAGACATGGAACTGACCCAGATGCTCTGTGAGAGTCTGCTGGTCACGGACACGCAGATGAATCCTGGAGGAGAAGAATCGGCTCTTAAGGCTTGCAGCAGATTACGTGTAGCTGTGGAGACGCTCCTGGACCTGCTTAACCAGGCTCACACCCAGGTAAAGAAATTACACACATGGATGCATTTATTTGAATACCTTGGAAAAATGTCTAAGGAGCCTTAAAACTAATCAAGAATCTTTGTCATTATCACATTTTGGTGAAACTTCATCTCTGAATGCACACATAACACACAGTTACCAATCAAAATCACCTATGGACAAATGAAGAACGGGTGGGTGGGATCTATGGCAACACATCTGGCCCTTTTTCGGGACTCGTGCAGCATAATGTAGTGTCCAGATTGACGTTCCCGAACCGGTTAGAACAAAAAATACTGTTCCCGGAACGGTTAATTTCGTTCCTGTCAGCTGTTTGGAATGAGTGTTTTACTTAACGATGGATCGTAATCAGTGACGGACTGGGATTAAAAAACGGCCCTGGCATTTTCACTAACCAGCGGCCCACATGGGGACGCGCACGCACGTGCGTGCACGTGCCCGCAACACACAGATATAACTTCACATGCACGGAAATAACACGCAGGTTTGTAGCCCCATTGGTGTTGAACTCTAACTTTAATATGCATGAAAACTGAACCAAGAGGCATTTCAGTGTTTCCCGCAGGAATTTGCTTAGGCGAGGAGGTGCATTGGGGGGGGGGAGACGACAAGTTTTGCGCGGACCGAGGGGCATATCCATGTGTTTTTTCCCTGCCATTCAGTATATGCACGCGTGAAAGCAGCAACAAAAAACCGCGTGTTAACGTCAAATAAATATGCAGCAAATCGAGTTTGTTTCTTTGTTTGTTTGTTTGTGTTTTTTTTTTTTTTTTTTTGGAATGTTGGCGAGGCGGTAGCGTGAGTTTGGCGAGGCGGCTGCCTCGCCAAGACAGCGCTGCGGGAAACCCTGCATTTGGCTTATTAGTGGGCCAAGAGATAATGTAGGCCTACAATGAATAGGGTGAAAGGGGCCGCGCACACCCGACGATCATGCTGAATGCCAGACTGTCCAGTCCGTCACTGATCGTAATTTACCTCTTATTTAAGATGTGTAGCTCTAGTGGAGACACCGCTCTCGCTCCATTCAGTCAGCGAATGTGTGATGTGATGTCACACAGGAAGTGAACCTCAGCCGTCATGGTAACGTGCGCAGGAAATTTTTTATTTATTTTTTTAGTTAATTAGGCAACGAAAACTTTGAGGAATGAAATAAAACCGGTATTAACCGGTTACCATTATTTTTAAATAAGTGTTCCAGTTCCAGAACATAAAAAATAATAACGTTTCCGGTTTCGTTCCTGTTCCCTGTAAAATACAAAAAGTTCCCGGTTTTCGTTTTCGTTCCTTGAACCGGTTCAAGGGACTCAGCTGGAGACTGACCTTTCAGCAAGAGGACAACCCTCAACACGCAGCCAGAGCTACAACGCAGTTTAAAAGCATAAAGCATAAAAGCGCATCATTGTATATATATATATATATATATATATATATATATATATATATATATATATATATATATATATATATATATATATATATATATATATATATATATATATATAATTTTTTTTTTTTTTTTTTTTTCTGACAATAGGAAAGCACCAGAGAAACCAAACATTATGGGTTATTCATTAGACGTTCCTTAAAAACTCTGAACAATTTTCAAAAATCCAGTCAAAATTAGAAATATTAATGATATTTGGGGTGGCACCAATGAATGTGCCACCAGTGATATTTTATAATATTTAGACAAAACTCTTGCTACTTATGCTACTGCAATGAAAGCTTAATTTATTTCAAGGTTTTCATACACCGTTTACAAGGAATCCCAGCGACTCTGTCCACGTCTGTAATGAGTATGGATTTTAAAAGACTAGACACGTCAAAAAGCCCAGTTATCATGTAACTAATCTTGGGTTTCTGTTGGCTTCAGTTGGAGCAGACCTGCAGTGTTCATCTCACTCTTGAGGAGAAGTTCTCCCAGGGCAGAGAAGACACCACCCAGCTTATTGAGCAGCACAAGCTAGTGATGAAGCAGCTGGATGAGGAAGCCAAGCTGAAGAGTCGCCTCCAGCTGGAGCTCCACAAGGCAGAGGGTCAGCTATAAACCGTTGTTCACTTTAAATCAGCTCCCCAATTGATTCGCTAAGGGCATCCTTTTGATTTTCACCACTTTTTTTTCTTCTTCTTCATGCTTTATCTGCTTGTTGGTTTCAGGGCTTCTGGAGGGCTATGTGGCTGAAAAGGCTGCCTTAGAGGAGTCTCTGCAGCAGAAGGAGGCTCTGGAAGAAAAACTTGTGGAGGAGCTGGAGGACCTGAAGGTGAAGCTGCATAAGATGCAGGGTCTGAGCGCAGAGCTTGACCTCGTAAGAGTGAAGTATCAGGAGCTCACCGAGGAGCACGGCATTCTGCTGCGCCAGAAGGAACATCTGTCCGCTGGACTTGGGGAGAGGGAGAAAGGTGAGCAAAATCAACTAAAAACCATGGAATCAACGAAGAAAACGGCGGAAAATTGTGTCTGTGGCAAACTTTAGCTCCTCTTTGAATTAGCCTGACCATACACTTATGTAATATCTGTGCTCAGATGTGCCATCTCTCCGTTGGCCATTGGCTCAAATTAGATCCTGACGCAGGTTTGTGGGTCAGAGTGGAGTGTGACTGTGTGTTTGGGGCGGGGGGTTACTTTGCAGTGTAAGGTTGCTGTGCCATTTGTTGTTCTACTTCCTTCAGCGGTATGTGTAACTGTATGTATTAAAGCAGGCTCTGTTGTGTTATCTTGTTTTATTTTCTGGATTTAGCAAGAGACTTGTGACCTTTACTTCACCCTTCTTTTGCTTTCTCTCCAAGCATTGCTGGCAGAGACGGAGCGTTTGACCCAGGACAGGCTGGACGTGCAGAGGCAGGCAGAGAAAGACCACAAGTCTCTCTCTCTGCGCCTCAGGAACCTGGAGAGAGAGCTTGAAGATCAGGAGACTAAACGCCTGGAGAAGGAGCTGCAGCACAAGAATCACACTGAGGACCTTAGTCAGCGTGTCCAAGCACTCGAGAAACAGCTGAAACACGATAGGCAGTTTATAGAGGCGAGTTTTATAAATACTTTAACGGAAGGCGACGCAGGGTGTTGTCATATCTTGCATTTTCAGTGCTTGACTTTTGGAGTGTCACGCCTTTGCATCTTGGACCGTCTTTCACGTAATCTGTTGTAATGCATGCAGGAGCAGGCCGTGGAGCGCGAGCATGAGCGAGACGAGTTCCAGCAGGAGATCCGCAGGCTCGAAGCTCAGCTCCAGCAGACAGGAAATGTAGATAACAAAGCACACAAGGTGAGCGCCATTAGCACTAATCTTCCAAGCCAGCCTTTTTTTTTTTTTTTTTACTTAGTTTGATGCGGATCATTTTCCCCCTTCGCCATTTTGTACCTTTTATTTTGAATGTAAAACTGTATAAAGTGGTAGATTATATGTATGCATTGAAGTAGGCATCTTCTAAATATTTATTCTCCTTTTTCTAGTTTTTTTTTTAAACGTACATCTCTTTTGTCAGGGTTTTTGACTAAAATATATATATATATATATATATATAATTGGAGTTCATCAACGATGTATACATGAAAGTTGAGAATCTTTCTGAATATTTTGATAATTTAACATTTTATCAATAGAAATAAGCTGCTATGCAGTGGTGAAGTGCTTGGTAGGAAATGGCTTATTTACGGGGAGGAAAAAGCAAAGTGTGGATAAAGAATTGTGGAATAGGTGAACTAAACCTAAGCTGATTGGGACTATAACTCCTGATGTAGGCTCTTGAATTTGACTTTTAATTTTCACTAAAGCATCTGTTACTTTTACTAACTCAAAATAATTTTGACCAGTGACGTGTGTTTGGGTTGACGTGTAACTACCAGAAGTGACCTTAGAAAAAGCATTTTTTTCCCAACACGAATGCACAAAGCAGCTCAAATTCTCACGTTAAAGTTTAAACTTGCTTGATTTGTGGTGCGTTTGTGTTTTCTACATATAATTTGTTTGTGATTTGCCAACTGGAATACAGTTGGGTTAACTGAATGATGCATACTGTATTTTGTTTGCCGATGAGCCTGACTATTGCCATGTGTTTATCCCTGTGCTGAATGGATTGCTGTAGTTTGAAGACTTGCTTCTGCAGGTATGAAATCTGTCTAGTTTAACTGTCATTGCTCCTCTGACACTTGTGCATGATTTCCCCTACTCCTGTGTAGCCATCCGTAGTCTTTTTATCTCCGCTCGCCACGCGTCCGTTGTTTTTCCTGTCATTCATTAGCCAATAGAATATTTTCAAGATGTTTTTTTTTTTTATCTCTGTCATTGCTTTGGGGAATGATTTAAAGTTGAATCTCTATCACTGGCTGCAAATCTGGCATGGCTTGTACAACTTTATTGTAGATCGTGTAGTTTTCCCTTTTTCAAATCTAACTCCTCTACCTGAACCTTTCGATCTCTGTGTCCGAGATTGAAACACGTCTCCGTTATCGCTGCAGGTCGAGAGCCTTCAAGCCATAATCCGAGATAAAACAGAAGACCACGCTTTCTTGCTGGAGGCCAATCAGCAAGCGCAGCGCGATCTAACAGAACGCAATGAGGAGATAGACAAGCTAGCGGGACGAATCCGAGAGCTGGAGCAAGCGCTCCTCAACAGCGCCGAAAGCGTCAGAGCTGTCAGTGAAATGGAGCAAGAAGTGAACAAAGCAAAGCTAAGGGAGCAGGAGCTCACACAAGTAAGAGCTGCTTAACACTTCCTGCCCAGCAGATATGGTGTTTTGCGAGTATTTACAACCTTTTTTATATATATTTTGTCCTTTTCACTTTGTCACATTAAAACCACAAACTTCAATGTATTTTATTGAGGTTTTATGTGTTCAGTTGTTTAGGTAATAATAAAATTGTCCTTTTTACACTGGCACAAACCAAACCATTGACCATGTATTTGTATTTAGCCTCCCAGAGTCAATGCTTTGCAGAACCACATTTTACTGCAAGTCCTTTGATTCAAGTAACTACCAGCTTTGCTCATCTAAAGACTGAAATATGTTGCCCATTGTTGTTTGTAAAGAAGTCAAACTCTGGTGGCTTGGAGGGTGTCTGTGAACATTGATGTTTCAGTTCTTGGCACAGATTCTCGATATAATGTTGACTGGGTCTTTCTAACACAATGATGCGCTTTTATGCTTTTAAACTGCGTTGTAGCTCTGGCTGCGTGTTGAGGGTTGTCCTCTTGCTGAAAGGTCAGCCTCCAGCTGAGTCTCAAGTCTTTTGCAGCCTCTTGTAGGATTTCTCCAGGGTTGCCCTGTGACTAGCGCCCTCTCATCAACTCTGATCAGCTCCCTTGTCCCTGCTGAAGAAAGGCATCTTCACAGCATCATGCTGGCACCACCATGTTTCACAATGAGGAGGATGTGGGCTGATTGAGGCTAAAAAGTTCAGTTTTGGTCTCATCTGACCAGAATGTCTTTCAACAGGAATTTGTTGTCGCATGCATGGATAGACCAATAATGGGACTACTTAAAAAAAATGTATTCAGTAGACTGTGCTGGATTTTAATCAGGGATGTTAGAGTTGAGGGCTGATTGACTGCACTCCACACATTTCAGATTTGCTCCATCTCTACATTCACATAAAATCCTAATTTACTTTGAGTTTTTTGGTATTAAAGTGACAAACGTGAATGAGTTTCAGGGTTTTGAACACTACAGCGACACACTCTCGGGGAAGGTGTTTCTCAATCATCCTCTCTCTCTTTCTAAAAGGATAAGCTTGCTCTAGAGCAGCAGCAGCTGTCCAGCAGGCTCCAAATCTCAGCTTTGCAGTCCAAACTGGATGAGACCAGGCACTGTTACCATGACAACACCCGGGACCCCACCCATGAGCTTAGGGATGCCTTGGATGCTGCTCAGCAAAATCTACATTGCAAAGAGCAAGAGGTCTGTTGGATCCTATGTAAAACTGTTTAGTGCATTCAAATAGACACCAGACTTGCATGTTTGACTGCAGCGCCACCTTATGGAGGAAAAGGGAATGGTGGAACATCAAGTAAAACAATCTTTGTTTTGGTTTTTGGCTTTCTGATTAATCATCATCGTATCTCTTAGGTTGAGGTCTTGCTTGGCCAGTTGGAAAACTTGCAAAGAGACTCGGACCAAAAAGAAGCTGAACTGAAACACCTGACAGCTCAGCTTGAGCTACAGGCGAATAGAAATGTGGCGCGAGTTCAGGATCTCCAAAAGGAAATTTCTACCCTCAAAGTAAGAACTGTTTGGTCTTGACGTGAATGAATGAAAGTTTACGTCGAACAATAACTATGAACAAAAAAATAACACATAAAAACACAAGACATAAATGAACAGAAATTAGTTTGAAAAGGAGCAGGAAGAAGTATTCGCTTATTTACTCATACACACACTTGACACACTAATTTACGGCAATAATACACGTCCCTATACATCATACTTTTAATATACAATGTACTTCAATATAGTCATTAAACTCCACCCGTCTGTATTGTATAAATATACCATACACGTAATTAACTTTATTATAATAAACATTACATTTGCTAATAAGTGATTGTTATAGAAATGTGTATTATTACTGTAAATCTGATTACGTCAGATTATTTTCTTATGTGTAATTTCACCTTTCGGGCTGCGGTAGAAGGTAACCGGATATTCATCATGACATGAATAACTGTATTAGTCTAACCTTCGTCTTTTTTACGTTGACAATTCGTGTTGGACGTGTGAGCAAACTGCTGTGTTTGATTCGAAGGAGACCATGTCCACCATCACTGGACTAAATGAGGAAAAGAAACTAATTCAGGATGCAGAAAATGAGGAGGAGACCCTCCCTGCAGCCCTGCTTCAGGAGAAAAACCAGGAGATCGATCATCTCAACTGCGAGATCCAAAAACTTGAACAAGAGCTGGAGAGTGCGAGGCACAGCAAAGTCGGCGTAAGCATTCTGACCCCGGGCATCTCCAAAAGTTGTGTTTATGCGTTAAGTTGGTGCTCTGACATGTTTGTTGTCCCTGTATTGTCACTTTTCAAGGCTCTGGAGGGTGAGCTGGAGGATCTGCGATCTCAGGTCGAACACCTTCAGTCTGAAATCACAAGAGTGCGTCAGGAAAAGCAGGAAGAAGAGGAGCGGCTCCACGAGGTCATCAGCACGCTGCAGGCAGAGCTCGCCACCCTGGGTCCCAACTTGCACGAAGTCAGCGACTCTCAGGATGGCGACAGCATCAACCCTTCGCCTTCCCCCAGCCCCGAACCTCACACGGAGACCCTGCAGGAGAGGAGGGGAGGCCCAAACAGCCTGAAGCACGAAATCAGCCTCACGCATTCTGCTGCCTCCTCGTCTCTCCGCTCTCATCTCAAAGCCCTCCAGAGTCAGTTAGACACCGCCGTGGCAGAGAAAGAAGGACTGGAGCGCCTGCTGCTCACGCAGGAGGAAGAGTACAGAGCACAAGGAGAAGAGTTCGGAAAGAGGCTCGGAGCCGAGAGGGAGAAGCTGGATGAGATCCAGGGTCTGCTCAGGCTGAGGTTGACGGAGCTGGAGCAAGAGAAAGAAAAGAAAAGACTGTGTGAGGAAGAGAGGGACAGTTTGAAGGTTGAAGCTGAAGAGGCCAAGACTATGCGTGAAGAGAAAGCCCTCCTGAACTCGGCTGTCTTGGACTTGCAAAAGAGTGAACAAGAGCGAGCGGGAGAGCTCGAAGCTTTGAAAACGAAGGACCACGAGATGAAGCTAGAAATGGAGGTCCTCAGAGAAGCCAGCCTCACTCTTGAGAGACGCGTCCAGGAAGTCGGGGCAGAAAACACGGAGCTGGAGAAAGTGGTTGCTGAGGGAAGGGAGCGGATTAGAGCCCTGGAGGCTGTGAAAGGGGAACTCTCAGCAGAACGTGAGGCGCTGAGGAGAAGAGAGCGTCAGCTCCAGGAGGAAATCGCAAAGCTTAGAGAAGAAGTTGGTTCGATGAAAGTGCTCGTCCAGGAGCTGACGCTGAAGCTGAGAGAAAAAGAAAGCAGTGAAGAAGCAGTTCAGAAGGAGGTTCTGGTGAGTGACTTGCTCTGTTAAACCAACAACACTCCATGCGCTCCTTATTGAGTACCTTCCTCCTGGTGTCCCCTCCTCCCAAGCTTTGCATCCCAATCTAAATCCAAATATAAAAGCTGTTTGCTTCTTGTTTCTACCCCCCCCCCCCCCAGTGTTCAACCTGCATTGTTTGAGTCTTGTCTTTTGTGAATGGCCTTTGATTTTTAACCCATGAGCCCTCATAGACCTTTTAGCTAGCTAGACAGCCATGAAACTGTCTTTGCCCACGACCTGCTTATCCTCAAAACTTCAAAAATGACCTCTGCTGAGGTCATCTGTTCAGCTTTATGTCGGACTAGGTATGTCTTAGACCAGCCGTTCCCACAGTGGGGGTCGCAAGACGATGCAAACGATGATCCAAATTTCTGAATTTACAATCAGTCAGATGTACTAGTTTTAATATAGCAATTTTATGCCTTTTAATCTTGGAAATATTTTTTTTTACTTGAAGATTTACGGCTATTTGAAATCAGAAATCCAATTATTTTCATTGCAAGATGTGAAATACATTTTTTTTCTTGTTGAAATTTGCTCCTGTGGCTAGTAATTTATTTTCTTTAATCGTGTAAAAGCCTTGGCACCCTATGAGCAGCTAAACTCCTTAGAAGACCCAAGCTCTTTTCCCCTCGGTCGACGACCACTTGATAATGACACGTCTTGTTAAATAATGACATCTGAAACAGAGATGTCATTATTTTCAATCTAGCTGAGCCAGAGAAATGGTTTTACAGCTGAGGCTCTTAATGAATACCGACACAGGAAAAAAGGGATAGCGTAGAGCCCTGAACAATTGTTACAATCATTTTTCTCAAACACAGAGGGGCCGGGCACAACCTCACATGTTGTCAGGAGACTATCACCGTCGCCACTCGGCTTCTAGCTGATGGATCATGAACCGGTATTGTCTCCAAAACTGTCTGGGTGTGCATCTACTCCGAGATAACCGACCTTTCCCTTTATCCCTCCCAGCCTAGCAAGGACATATGATAGGATATGGTGTACAGCGATATCTAACCATCAACACTAGCCGTCATACTTTGTTTGTTTTTTTTTTTTTTTTGAACATTATAAGAACAACATTATAATGTCAGGTATACAAGAATGAGTTTAAACACAAGGGCTAGACTGTTTTTTGTAAAAGTTCTCATAAATTACTACTATTTATGAGAATTGAAATTACTATTTTCTCACAAAAAGGCCTTCATTCTTGTATTTTTAAAGAAAAATAAAATAAAACAAACGAAAACCCCACCCCACCAAGAGAGGGTTGCCAGTCTCTGGCACTGTTATTTTAGGGGTTGCAGCCTGATAAATTTGGGAACCCTCGTGTTAGACCATTCAGATTTATATCCTAAAACTAGTTTTTGACCGATTTTTAGCTTTTCTCTTTTTTTCCAATTTAGCGATTTAGTCAAAAAAGAAGTCTGGGCTGAAGTTTGCATTGGTTTAGCCATTCTCATGCAGAGTCGTAACTTACGTTTATGGTCCAGAAGTGTGACCCTAACAATACTGCCACCTACTGGTGGCTGGTAGTGATTTTATTTTAGCAGAGTAGTGGTGCAGATACTTTAGAGTTGCAACAAGGGTCTCCACATGTATTCCAGGTGAAGCTGCATTATGAAATTTCCAACATTTAAAACAATTGTTGGACAGTTTCAAGAGCGGTCTCCTCTTGATGATTTTAATCAAGTGATCCAGAAAATGGTCAGTATTGGCGTCACTGCTCATTATAGGCATAATGCGATAAAGTTGAATTAGAAATTCCAGATTCGCTGTCTGTGGTACCAAGACTTGGGCTTTGTGATTCTGGGGTGCAATGGCAGAAAAACAGGGAAGGAAATTAGCCAAACAAACCTTCAAAATTAACAAAAAATACAGGAATTACCAGAAAATTCACAAAACGTCCCAAGAAGATCGAGCCTGGGTTTAATCTCAGCTAGATTGTTTTTTTTTTATGTCTCTAAAGCATAAAAAACAAACAAAGGGGAGTTTGATAACTGCGCATGTCAGAGTGGTTCTATTCTGAATAAAGCCAGGTGCATATAAACGCACATTATGATCGGATTAATTGCGTGCCCATATAAACGGTACAATCCGATTATTTAATCCGATCCAATTGTGAAATAGACACACTGATCCCACCAACACCTGACAGTCCTCATTAGAAAGGCTGCAAAATTTAACTGCAGTGGTCCAAATGATCTGGATATAGAAAAGTTGGCTTGAATTGCAAACTTCTGTAAAAGTAGAGTGATGAACGATTATTTGGACAAACTTTGCAGATTGCTTGTTTATTTAAACCGCTTTCCTTCCCTCCCTCGTCACCCAGAGAGACTCTTTTTTTTTTTTTTTTTTTCTCCCCGGTGTTTCCAACTTTAGTTTACTGGAACGTTTTATGCATCTGTGTTGTCTAAAAAGCTTTGGACTGAGTGTTATGAAGGCTTGGTAACTCGTGGAGTCAAAGCGAGCAGCATCGTGTTGCTCTCCTGCCTCTCATACGGCTGTTCAAGCCGCTGCAGGCAGGATCACATCTGGTTGTGGTTAGGGGGCGTCGCTATTATGACGTCGCCTAAACGCTGAGACTGTAGAAACGTCCTCGCACACGGAGGAAGTTGCTTTTAAAATGAGGAAGAATGAGGAAAATCTATGCCAGCTCATGGTTTTTAACACTCCGCAGCAGTTTTAGTTTGGTTCTTAGTTGCTCTGTCGTGACGGGATGTGGTAAGACGCAACATTTTCTTTTAAAAGACGCTATTCTCGCTAGGTTTGGTTTGTAGGCATTGTTATTCTGCCCAGCTTTGCTTCTAGTTGGGTTTGTTTTCGGCTTCTACTTCTTCCTTTCTGGTGTAAATATTCTGCCTGCTTTAGTTATTTAAAATGGAAACACTTCATGCACAACAGACTCTGGCATTCATTTAGCTGCCATCGTGTTGCAGGACTCCAGTTATCTGATGCTTGTGAGCATTTCTGTGTAAGCTGTCAAATGAAAAGCAAAGGATGTGAATTCAGACACTTAAAGCCCACTTCTCTTCGTTTTGAACTTTCCGTCAGACCCATGCGGATGTAACCCTGGCCAAAGCAGACGCTGCCCTGAGACAGAAGGAGTCAGAGTTTGCCAAGCTGAAGGCTGAAAATGAGGCTCTCAATACTGAGCTGGCTGCAGTGAAACAAGTGCTGAGTGGCTCAGAAAGGGCCTCAAAACATCACCAGAAGGTGGGGGAGCGAAAAGACGGGTTCTCTGTTGTCATTTGGGTTCGATCGGTTCTGACGGGAGTCGTTTCTGTCCTTCAGATCAAAGATCGAGATCTTGTTGACCTGGAAGCTGAAAACGAGCGAATGAGGGCAGAGCTTGAGCGTCTTCAGGAGGACGTGGTTGCACAGGAAGAGGAACTAGCCTATCAGCGGCGAGAACTGGAGCGGCTCCGTCAACAACAAGACACAGTTCCTCACCACCAGGACTACCAGATCAAGGGTAAATGTAGCGGTGACTTCCAATGGCAGGAATCCTCCACGCGGGACTGCATTTTGTCAGCTTTCATAGTAACCTGCGTTTTTTCTCTCAGATATTTCTCACGGAGCTTTTGAGGAGCTGCTGACGGTCTCTCGTGACGAAGCCTCCCTGAGCTCCCCGGAGGTGTTGAGGAGACTCGAGCGTTCTGAGGACAGACTCAGAGAACGGTTCCACGCCTCTGTTCTCGATTCCCGTCTGTCTGAGCTCAGCGGTCTGAACTGTACGGGCCCCGATCCTCCCCTGGTTAAAACCTCTCCAAGGGGCGTGATGGAGCCCCCACACTCGAGGACCATCACCCCAGATCCAGCCACACAGAGTACCCACTCCCCGGGGTCCATGTCCGTGTCCGACCACTTCTCTGCGCTCGATTCTCTGGACCCTGACAAAGTATGCAGTGAAATCATTTTATATGTGTACATTTTAAGCCCTTTTTAAAAGAAACCTTTAAAGTTTGGGTCAGGTGTGCTAATCTGTATCAATCTCTGTCTTTTATAAGTTGGATGAGTTGGAAGAACTGGACCTGACGGCTCCTCCGTCCCCACGTGGATCCATTTCCTCCTTCTCCGCACAAGAGTGGAACAGCGATGGATACGGGAGCAGTAAGTACCTCCGCACCCTGGCGTCTGGGAGCATTGGACCGCTTCCTCCGATCGTGTGTGGAATATCCGTCGCCCTGGTCTCAGCTGCTTTCTGAGACTTTCTCCCCTCTTTCTGTCATCCAGACGTGAGCTCAGAACTAGGAGCCAGACTGAGAGTGGAGCTGGAACAGACGGAAAGGCTGGACGCTCAGTTTGTTCAGTATCTCCGCTGCAGAGGAATAAACCCCACAGCCAACACCGACAGTGCTGCGGGAAGCATGAGCTACAGCGACGACCTGCTGTCGCCCGAGCTTCAGGTAGGCGTCGCTCGCAGCAGAGCTTGGTGACGATCGTGAACCTGAGTTTAACTCTGTGGTCTCGGTCGTCTTCTTGCAGGGTCTGTTGAAAAAGGTTTACCAGGAGAGCTGCAGGATTCTGACACTGAGCCAGCGTCGCAGCGCGCCTTCATCTCAACCCAACCCTTCGGCGCTGAAGGCGTTCTCGTCGGGTCGGACCCAGCACGCCTTTGAAGATGGCTCCACTCCGCTGGACCACAGGGACAACTCGGCTTCCTTTAACCCTCCCATGGGCTGGCAGCAGGAGAAGCGAGCCTTGCAGGAGACCGTGGTGGCTCTGAGAGAGCTGCTTTGTCGAATGGCACAGAGACAAACACAAGTGAGTTTCCATGATTTACTGAGCGCCTGAGTTTGGCCAAAAGGCCATTAGTTAGGAATCTGGAGTAGAAACGGCTCATTATTTTTTAAAAATCTCATCGAGGTTGATCATTTTGTTTTCATCTGTTAAATATTTTTGTCGTCTCTCTTTTTTTTTAAGACCGATTTCACCGATGAGAGCTGGAACAGAGGTGTGCTGCAGTCTGATGGACACGTTGAATCCCAGCTGAGGGCGGAGCTGGAGGAAAGCCAGAGACAGCTGAAATGTGCCCACGACGCTCTGCAGGAGCATAAGAACAAAATCCTTTCGCTCGGGTATATTTCAAACATTTTCTTTATCGTTTGTGCCAGTATTTAAAATACGCTTTGAAAGTTAAGCCTGGGATTTGTTGCCCTTATTCGTTTTCTCCAGGCTGGCAGTAGAGGAAGCCGAGGAAGCTCTGAGATCTGAACAGACCAGGTTCCAGGAGCTGCAGCAGGAGGTGGAACAAGAAAGGGCTCTGAGTCTCCGTAAAGACCGAGAGACGGAGGAAAGGAGGGAGGTCAGACAAGAAACAGAAAACATTAATCAGTCTAATAGTCTTCTGTTGGTTTAAGAACATCATTAAATAGGCTAAAAAAAGCTTTTAGTTTCTGAAATGTGCTTTCTCAGGAGGATGGCTGATGCTTAAAACAATGTTTCTGTAGAATCGGAGCTGGACCTGGAGTAGACGACTATTTGGCTGCGACTGCATGTCACTGCAGTCAATTCACACAGAAAAACTGTTCTCACAAAACATCCTGATTTTGAAGTAAACACTGGAGAAAATATAAGTAACAACTGTGATAACAGGGCGCACTGGTGGATCAGCGGGTATTGTGACCCATGTACGGAGGCCTTAGTCCTGGACGCGGTCGACCCGGGTTCAACTCCGACCCGCGGTCCTTTGCCGCATGTCTCTCCCCCTCTTCCAGCCCCCTTCCTGTCTGCCTACTGTGTTAAAAATCGAGCCACTAGAGCTGCGATAAAATCTCCGAAAAAAAAACAATTGTGACGATATTGTCTGTTTTGGGGGGTTTTCAGACATCATTAATTCACATTTTATCGTTGTCACAAAAAATCTTCCTCATGCTGAACGATTCGATAAAGGTCCTCCCTACTGTCTTTCGTTCATTCGTGTTGACGGGGCCAAATAACCACGTCGGTGACGATGAAGCTTGCACTTTATTGGTCACCATCAACAAGACCAACCGAACTGCTCCCCATAACCAGAACACCGCCGTTCCCAACCTTTCCCGCCCGCTCATCCCCCTCTCCACCTCACACACGGGCAGTAGGTTACGTGCAGCTTAACACAGGCAAACCATGAAAGTCGGCATGCACGCCTTGTAAAAAAACCATTCCTTCTAGCCGCTACAGCTGAGATTGACAAGTGTAGGTTCAGTTTTATAAACTCTTCGTATAACCCTCCCTGCAATCGTCCGCTGCTCCCAGTTCAACATCAGTTTGATAAATGAGGCCTAATGTTTCCACATGTTTAAAACTAAATCCTAAAATCTACCCTAAATCTTGACGCACACTCCTTTTATTCCCCCTAATTTCCAGGCTGTTCAGGTTTCCTCTGAGAAGCTCAAGTGTGAGGTTATGTCTCTAAAGGGTCAGGTTGAGCAGGAGCGGGTGGCCTGCAGCAACCTGAGACAAGAGCTCCAAATCGAACAGTCCCGCAGCGTGCTGTTGGAGAATCGTTTGGAGGACGCGCAGAAAGAGCTGGAAGAGGAGCGCGAACGTTTTACCCAGGAACAACAGCGCCTCGTGCAAGACAGGTCTGACATGGAGCGCCTCCTGAACGAAAGTCGCTCAAAGCTTGAGGAGGAGAGACGGCACTGCTTCCGACAGATGGACGAGCTGAGCCGCCGACACGAGGCGGATTCAGCCAGAGATCAGAAGTTCCTCTCGGATTTGCGCTCCCAGTTGGAGCAGGAGCGAAGGCAGGCGGAGGACCTGGCGTCTGTGGCGGACAAGCTCCGGACTGAGCTGTTGCAAAGCAGGAGGACATGGGAGGAAGAAGATAGAATACGTCTGGAAGAGCTTCAGAGGGAGAAAGGAGCCGCTGCCAAACACCGAGTCGCGGCGGATGCCTTGAAGGAGCAGAAGCTGGAGCTTAGCACGGCGCTGGAGATGGAACAACAGCGGTCCAGACGCCAAGACGTGGAACTATCGGAGCTGAAGGAAAGGCTTCAAGTGTTGAGGGAAAAGGAAAGGGAGCGAGATAACGAGTTGGAGAAGGAGAGGAGGAAAGAAAGGCAGGAGCTGGTGGAAAGAGAAATGCGAGAGCAGAGGACCAATAACAAACTGGTAAGTCACCAGCATTGAGCCTCTCCTGTGCACACTAGTTTTGCAAAAGCATTCCTGCTATGTGGAGTATATTTAGGTACGATTAGATCTATACAAGCACATCACATCTTAAATGTCTCCTACCAAAGATGGAGTTGGAGTTACTGAGGCGGAGAGACCAGCAGCGCATGCAGGAGCTGCAGCAGACCCTTACAGACCTGGAGAGGGAAGAGAGAGAGATGGCCGCCCAGAGGCTGTCAGGAAAGACATCAGGACCGCTGCACCATAAAGCAGTGTCCCCACAGTGTCCACGCAGCTACTCCCACACAGATGGGGCCCAAGCAGGCGTCTCGCCGCAGCACCAGCAGGTATTTAAATGATCGTTAGCTGTGATCAGTTTAAGGTAGATTAGGGATGATTGTGGCCAATCTAAGTATGCTTCTAACTTCAAAGCACAGAGCATCTGTCTTTTTTTTCAGCAGCTATAATGAAAAACATGCGTTTTTCCTCACTATAGAGGGCGTCCGCATCATCATCCAGTCTGCTGGAGACCGTGTTGAAGGAGAACGGCGAGTTGACGGAACGTGTGACAGCCCTGAGTCAGGAGAGAGCCACGTACAAAAGTAGACTCGCCAGCCTGGAGAAACAACTGCGGCGCACCGAGGGCGAGCTCGCCAAGGTCACGGCAGAGACAGAAAATCGACCCATCGGTGACTCGGTCAGCCAGATCAGGGTCAGTACGCGCACAGGAACTCTCCAGTGTTGTTTAGCGTCTTCTTGTTTGACTGTGTCGTTAAGAGTTTCTGTTGTGGATTTAAAGCTGCAGCGTTATTACGAGCGCTACCTGCGCGCTGAGAGCTTCAGGAAGGCTCTGGTTTACCAGAAGCGGTACCTGCTGCTTCTGCTGGGAGGCTTCCAGGACTGTGAGCAGGCCACGCTGTGCCTCATTGCTCGTATGGGGGTGCGGCCCTCGCCTCCCCTCATATCCCAGCGCCGACCCCTCTGCAGATTCAGGGCTGTGGTCCGAGTGGTAATAGCTGTGTCAAGGTAAGGCGTAAATGAAGCGTCTCATCTCTCTGAGCCTTGTGACTGAGATGAACTTCAACTTGTGTTTTTTCTTTGTAGAATGAGGTTTCTGACCAGGAAATGGCAAAGAGCGATCAGAAGGGTGGCCTTAACTGGAACCACCAACAGCCATGCTCCAGGTCAGCATACACCCACTAGAGAAATAGCATTTTGACACATTAGAAGCTCAATATACACTATATTGGCAAAGTATTCACTCACCTGCCTTGACTCACATGTGAGCTTCAGTGACCTCCCATTCCTAATCCGTAGGGGTTCAATATGACGTCGGTGCACCCTTTGCAGCTAGAACAGCTTCAATCTTCTGGGAAGGCTGTCCACAAGGTTTAGGAGAGTTTATGGTAATTTGTGACCATTCTTCCAGAAACGCATTTGTGAGGTTACATACGGATGTTAGATGAGAAGGCCTGGCTCTCAGTCTCCGCTCTAATTCATCCCAAAGGATTTCTGTTGGGTCGAGGTCAGGACTCAAGGTCATCTACACCAGACTCTGCCATCCATGTCTTTATGGACCTCATGTTGGAGGAGACAGGTGCCAGCTCCAGACTGTTCCCTCAAAGTTGGGAGCATGGAGTTGTCCACAATGTCTTGGTCAGCTGAAGCGTTCAGAGTTCCTTTCACTAAGCTAAGGGGCCAAGCCCAGCTCCTTAAAAACAAACCCACACCATAATCCCCCTCCACCAAACTTGACACCAGGCACAATTCAGTCAGACAAGTACCGTTCCCCTGGCAACCGCCAAACCCAGACTCGTCCATCAGATTTCCAGATGGAGAAGTGTGATTCGTCACTTCAGAGAACATGTCTCCACTGCTCTGGAGTCCAGTGACGGCATGCTTCACACCACTGCACCCGAAGCGCATGGTGCATCTGGTGATGCATGGCTTGGATGCAGCTGCTCCACCATGGAAACCACTTCCATGAAGCTCTCTTCGCTGTTCTTGAGCTAATCTGAAGGCCACATGAAGTCTAGGCGTATAGTGATTGCCTCTGCAGAAACTTGGCGACCTCTTCACTCCATGCTCTTCAGCATCGTCTGACCCCGCTCCGTCAGTTTACGTGGCTTAGCACGTCGTGGCTGAGTTGCTGTTGTTCCCAAACACTTCCATTTTCTCATCTGACAGCTGACTGTGGAATATTTAGGAGTGAGGAACTTTAACGACTGGATTTGTTGCCCAGGTGGCATCCTATCACAGTTCCACTCTGCAATTCACTGAGAGCGACCCGTTCTTTCACAAATGTTTGTAAAAACTGTCTGCATGCACAGGTGCTTGATTTTATACACCCGTGGCCATGGAAGTGATTGGAACACCTGATCCAATAGTTTGGATGGGTGAACCAAATACATTTGGCTATAAAATGAAAAATTGCAAAGCGAATGGATTTTTTATAGAAATCTAAAACGTGATTTATATTTAGCAGCCGACTGACTCAATAGTTCATACAACCACCTTACGTGCATTTCCAGCTGCAAGTGTTGACAAAATGGAAAAAAGCTCAAGGAAGAATGCTTTTACAGAGCAGCGAGTGACTCCGTCTGTCATTGCCTTGTCTTTTGTAGGACCCAAAGCGGACGTTTTACGGCAGCAGCAGCCAAGAATAAACTCTGACTCGGGGCAGAACAGAGACAACAGCGTTCCCCAAAGAGACTCCGTGTCATCTCAAGCTCCCCCCGGAAAATCATCATTCCGGCTGCAGAGGAGGTTTGGGCTACTTTAAAGCCACACTTTTCAAGTTTGTGATACACTTGTTTCTTTTTATTAAATCAGGGTTTTTTTCTCTAATTGAACTCTCTTTTCTCTTCAGGCCACACTCTAATGCCTCTATAGCCTCTGCTCACTCTGCCGGAACGTCCCAGGATCCTGAACGCTCCCTGACAGAATATATCCACCATCTGGAGAAAGTACAGCAGCGCTTGGTGGGAACTAGACAAGGTGAGCTGCGTACCTGCAAGGTGTACGACCAAGCCAGTAATCACATAGTTGATGTTAGTATCCAAACTTTAATGGTCGCCATCAACCGGACCAACAGTCCACCCACATCAAGCATTACAGCAACTCCTATGCTATTCTATCCCGCCACACCTCACACAATCGCAGTTGGTTACGTACAACTAACAGTCTTCCTGGGAAAATATTTCAACTTAATGGGGACATATTTTGCAAAATCCACTGTTTTAATCCTTAAATACATTTTGTTATGTACGTGGAGTCTTTAGGAATGCAGGAAATTTGAAGGTAGTCTCTTAATTTGCTACATTGACATATTTATATTCTGTTTGGGTTAGATTTTTCAAGCCTTTCAGTTTTCTATTATGTTTTAAACAATTACATTGCAGTATTTGCTGGGAAACTGCTAAACAAGGTCATGGACTTCCGGATTACCAATGTTGCAAATCTAGCATCTTTATTCCCTGCAGCAATTTTATTGTCCAAGCTGAAGGGCGTCCTTTAGATTTAAAGAGACGGCACCAAAACAAGTTGCTCTGAGACGCGCCTCAGAACTAGAGAAAAAGAGCTTGTGGAGCTACAACAATGAGGAATTCAGACCTAAGCATGGCTGTTCCACTTTATATAGATCACTACTGAATGGTTTCAATGTGAAAAGGAGGATTTTAAAAGCATATGTCCTCTTTACCTGGGTTTCCTTAAAACGGCAAAGCGCTGAAACCGTTTGTGGGTTTTTTACTACAAACTGAATAAAGATGCTAAAGATCATAAGCAATAATTTTAAGAATATGAGTTTGGTTTAATATTCTCCACCCCTTATTTAGAAGTACTTGTCAAGTCCAAGAGTTGTAGATTTTGAAATGGAGGGGATTAATTTATATCCAGTTGGCAAAAAGGCATTGAAATGGCCCTGTACCGCACCAAAGATTTGAAGGCTCATCACTTTGTTGAATCATTTGGGGAACTTAGTCAGTAAGACCCGCTGACTGCTCAAGCACTTAAAGGTTAATATGTTTAAAATATCCAGAATATTACATAAACTCTAGGGGCAAAAACAAACTGAAATTTACACATGGAGGAATATATTAAAGGAGTCATAACCTGATATTTTACATAAACAATCCTTCTGAAAATGTCTTTAAATTCATGTTTAGTCATTTATAGGAGCAAAAGGTTTTAACTAAACCTCATTCGGACCTTTTTTCATCCCTCTTTTCTTTCTCACGAGGGTACACGCGAGAATTTGACTTGTGTGTATGCGCTTACTGGTTAGCAGCGTGATATTAGCACTTGATATGACATCGGTCGTTTGCTCAGGCACACACAAACAAGTGGAGCAGTTTAAAAACATCCACTTAGCAAAGCAATAAAAAGAGGAGATTTTAAACCACAAACTCTAGAAATGTGTATCTTACATGAGGATGTCGCGTTGGCAACATTAGCAGGTTAGGGTTAGGATAAGGATTAGGGTAAGGATGCCTATGTTGGCATCCTTCCACGAGTGAGGTAAATCCAGGAGGAGCACCAAAATGTCTTTGTGGAGACGCGCTCTTGTGGGTTTTTCTGGTTTGTGCAAAGCGCCCACACAAAACAACCAAGTCACACTCCTCATTTTTCTGTAGGGTTTTAACTGAGGCCCCACACCAATACACAAGTTTTAACATGAAAAGGCAGATTTCCAGGTGACGACTCCTTTAAATTAAAAATGTGTATGAGCCCTGGCTCTTACAATGAACTCGCACGGAGATCATATTCTTCCCAAACCATGTGACGTTGAAATTTAGTTTATGTAGACATTAATTGTCGTACTTATAGTAATACTACTTATAATCGTACTAAAACCTTAGTAAAAAGTTTGGTATTCTATGTCTGGTTGCCCAGGGCATTAGCAGTGTTTTTGTTACAAGTGTAGCTTAATCAGTGCGTTTGTTCTTGATTCTAAGGTCTAAGGATAAATGAAGCTTTCCGCATGTAAATTTTTGTGCTCTGTGTTTTTAGGTCCGTCTGGCCCAAAGTAACCCAACCCCCGAAGACTGAATGTTGCTCCAAACTGACAATGCCTTAATGCCTTGAAGGATGTTTATAATATTCTATTTTTTTTTCTTTATTTCACATAATTTCTTTTAAACACATAAATTATTTTTGTATTTTTTAATGTAAATTTCCTTTTGTATGCTGTTTTGAAGGTTGTCCTAAACATGCAGCTTGAACAAAAGTTTCTCGTGATTTTAAATGGCGCTTCATGTTGTTGTGTTCTCTTCCTGAGAGTGATCGCCTATCTTGCTAGAGCTGCACTGGTTTTATACAGGAGCTGAGAGACAGACACTCTACGCCGAGGAAGCAGATCGTTGTTTGAAGATAAACTGCATATGCTTGTTTTTTTACTTTAACGTTATTAAAGAAGACACTATGCTCTCTTTACTCAAGCTGAACATTTCCAGAGTTTTTAATGAAATATTGAGTTATACCAAATCTCTCAAAGTTCATTACTTAGCCATGAACTCATATGTTCATGGAATCCAATTACATTTTTATCAAGATTAATTCAATTTGTCAGGTTCAGATTATGGTATAAATAAACCCATAAAAGTCAATTCATCAATGAGAGTAAACAGGTCACACCATCACACATCAAACTGGGGAATACTTGCTGTTTTTAATCTTGAAAACCTACATTTTTATTGTCTGCTTTTGACATCTGAAGACCCTGGGTAACATTTCCTTTCCAAAGATAACCTGCCAGTTATCTAGGGTGACCTAAATTTACTCAATTCAGAAACGCTGCAGAGTCAAAGGACAGATCTACCATTGGATATCGGCTGTATAAGCCCCATGGGCTTCACTGTCTAGGTTTTACATGCGTTTTTTTTTTAGAAATTAACTCTTAGATGAAAAGTTGATTACCAGCTCTTCAGTTTTCTGTCTCTGACTCTTGAGCCCATGAGAACCCAGGCCCACTTCTCTCTCCTAATGTATAAGTTGTATAATGGAGACCAAATGGAAGTCATCAGTCACATTTCTGGGAATAACATGAATCCATTCTAGTTCGTAACACTGGGAATATATTAAATACGTTTTCCCTTTTGAACATAAATCAACGCCACAACTTTAGTGTATTTCTGGCACTTGGAAAAAAAAGTAATAATGGAATTTCATAATTAGAGGTTTTGAAGTCATAATTTCAACTTCCAAAGACATATGATTTCATCCGTCATAATTTTGACTTTCAAACTCATAATTGACTATCATTCATGATTTTAATTTACTTTGAAACATGTCTTTGTCCAAAATTACAACTGAAAGTCAAAACATTTTGAAACCCATAACTGTGACAGTCAGAATAGACTTACAACTCATAACTAACTCATTGAATCTCACAGTTATGATGTACCCCCCCGGCCCTTTTTTTCTCTTTCTAGGGGACTGGAATGAGCTTCCACGGTTCATACATTGTTACAGAATAATGCAAATTATTTGAAATGCATAGAGTATGTGAACAACTAGAAAAAACAAGGTGGTATTTAGAACATCAAGCAACAAGCCAGAGGTTTCCTGAAAATACAAACAAAAACTTTTGCATTGGTAAGAATGAATCACTGATCCAAAAGGTTCTGGCACAATTTTATTGGTTCTACGATGCATGAAGAGGGTCAAAGATCTGACGAGGTGAAGACTCCAGCGGCACTTGAAGCACTGAGGAACTAGTTTTATTAGCAACACGTTTTGGCTTGTGGCCTTCATCGTTCTTTGTTTAAAGAAAGTATATTAAAGTTAAAAAAATTTAAGGAATCAATCAGACATTCCCACATAAACAGGCTGACCAGTATTTAAGGGGATGATGTTGCTTGACCAGTTGACCAACACGATATTGCAAAAAGTATTCAGTCACCCAAAAGGTCAAAATCTGGCGTTCTAATTTCCTTCATGGCCACAGGTTTATAAAATCAAGCACCTAGGAATGCAAACAGTTTCTACAAACATTTGTGAAAGAAATGGGTCGCTCTCAGGAGCCCAGTTTATTCCAGTGGGGTTCTGTAATAGGACACCAACAAGTCCGGTCGTGAAATTTCATCTCTCCCAAATATTCCCCTGTCACCCGTCAGTGGTTGTATAACAGATTGGAAACGACAGCAACTCAGCCACATTAAGTGGTAGACCATGTAACCTGACAGGAGTGAGGGCAGCGGGCACAGAGGTTGGCGACTTTCTCCACAGTCAATCACTACAGACCTCCAAACTTCATGTGGCCTTCAGATTAGGTCAAGCACAGTGCATAGAGAGCTTCATCGAATGGGTTTCCATGGCCAACATAATCCACGGGGGTTAATTTCTAATAATCAATGATATTGGCAAGTGTGAAATCTCAGCATCGCCTTTAACTGATCACTGTGCAATTTCCTTGTCCATCTCCTTAATCAAAGAGGA
This sequence comes from Fundulus diaphanus, assembly GCA_037039145.1. Lineage (NCBI taxonomy): Eukaryota > Metazoa > Chordata > Actinopteri > Cyprinodontiformes > Fundulidae > Fundulus > Fundulus diaphanus. Next base: position 26,097,740 of record CM073138.1, read on the forward strand.
ACCTCGAACATTAATCTGGAAATTCAACAACAATCTTTTATATAATTACTTTTTTTTGTGACGAAGTGAGACTATTGGAGAAATTGACCAGCTGGAAATGACAAACTTGAGCAAGTGGGCGTTGATGGAGTTTAATAACCTCTTATTCTGGAAAGAAAACCAACACAAACAAGTTTTTTACTCTTTCATCAGAAAGAGGGCAGAGAACCAGGAGCAAGAGACTTGTTCAATCTCAGTCTTGAGTTCGTCTGCCCCGCTGCCTCTGTCTTTTCTGCCTTTTATTGTCACACATCACATGCGCGTCAGGAGGATTTAATCACAGTCTTGAGTTTACAACATAGGGGTTGGAAAACAAAGAAGGGAGCAAGTTTCATTGTGGGTGATGATCAAATCACCAGCTTCATGCACAGTTGGGTTTGTTCTCTCTTATCTAACGTTAAAAACAACAGAACCTTCCAGAAAGCAAACTCTTAAAACAAACCAAATGCCTGTAGCTTGATAAAAATAAAATGATTACATTTACATTTTTCTAACAGGCGTGGTAAACAGATGGCAATCCAATAAGCAAATCCTTCACAAAATAGCAAATATATTACAAAGATGTATGAAAATAGCAAAGATATGAACAACAAAACATTATTGAGTCCATAAATAAATGTTACAGCTATCACTCTAGAGCTCTGTGAATTGGAGAGGGGGAGAAATACTCTTATCTAATTAATTTAGGAAAACAGACAAGCTAAAAAAAAAATGCAAAACTAAGATCATTGTTGTTATAACTTATGATTTAGACGTAGTAAAAGATATTTTTAAGTTCTACAGGAACTTGTATAAGATGCACAATTCAGAAGAGATTGGCTCTGGCTTTTGGGGTTTTTTTAAAGAAAATTTGGGGTTATATTAGACAATTAGATAAGGATTTAAAGAATCTAACTGAAGGTGAATTTGGGACTGATGAGTTGGAAAAAATGCCTTGGGGTACCTAGGCAGGTATTGATTGGTTAATGGTAGAATTTTCTTAATATTTCTGGAATTATATTAGGGTAATGCTATACAATGCCTTTCAGGAATGCATCTCTTCAACAAACCTTTCTCACACAATGAAAAACGGTCTCATCACCTTAATCCCAAAATGCAACAAGGATAAATTATTACTGGATAACTGGAGACCTATAACACTTCTGTGCAATGATTATAAACTATTGGCTCATGTTTATGCAAACTGGTTAAATAAATGTTTACCTCCTTTAGTGGATGAGTGTCAGTCAGCTTTTATAAAAGGTAGAAATATACATAATGATATTCAATTAATTCTTGAGCTGCTTGATTATTGTGAGCGAATTAAGACTGAAAGCTTGGTTTTATTTTTAGATTTTTATAAAGCCTTTGATACAATAGAACATCCTTTTCTGCTTAAAACCTTACAGCACTCGGGTTTTAGGAAAAACGTCTGCAATTTAATCAGAATGTTTTACACAAATATCTGCAGTTGTGTCTCCCTTAATCCTGGATTGACCAACAGGTTTGAAGTGAAGCGAGGTATTTGACAGGGGAGCCCAATTTCCCCAAAGCTGTTCATACTGACCACTCAGTTACTGGCCCTAACGATCCTAACTGACCCCAATTCGCAAGGCATAACTACATGTATCTTTGATAAAGATCAAAATCAGCCAATTTGCAGATGATACAGCCCTGTTTTTAAAGGATAAATCTATGATAGCCAAAGCCCTTAATATTATCTCATTAATTCCCCAGGCATCAGGACTGTGTCTGAATATTGATAAATGTGAAATATTACCTATTCAGCCATGCTCTGATTCTATTACAGCTTCAGTAAGTGTAAAACCGGAAATGAAATATTTAGGAATAAATATATCCAAGAATATAATTAGAAGAGAAGACTAACATTTCTGATTGTATCTCTAACATGAAAAGATCCCTTAGTCATTGACTAACCAGAAACATAACTATATTTGGTAGAGTTATTCTCTTTGTACATATCTCCTCAAAACATCAAGAAAGGCAACTCTATAGTATTTAAATTCCTTTGAAAAAAATAAAACCTATTATATTAAAAAGAAATCTCAGCTTGTTAGTGAATATAATAAAGGTGGCGTTAAAGCCCTGGATTTTGAATCACTTGTAGGAACCTTTAGGAATAATTGGCTCAAACACAATCTAATTCCATGTGGTTTCATATACTCTGATTGATATTTAAAGAGCAAGGAAGTATTCATTTTGTATTGAAATGTGACTTTGCGATTTGTAAAACTCCTATTAAATTAGCTAGCTTCCACAAACAAGTTCTTTCTTTTTGGAAGATGATATTTACCCACAACTTCTCTCCCCACAAGTCAACGTTATGGATTGATAACTGTTAATAGATAGTCGATATTTTTAGACATTTTTTAAGTGTGGTATTCTATTGGCATCTGATTTACTAAATTCAGGTGGCAATTTGCCAGACTTTATGTCATTTTCAAAGAAATATAATTTAAACTGTACAAAAAAATAAAATAAATACCAGCAAGTTTGTAGGGCTATTCCAGTGGCTTTAATGTAGCTAATATATAACACTATGCTAGTTTCAGTAATCAAACCAACATTACCTAGTCTAAAAATAGATAGTTGTAATCTATTAGAGAGTAAGTTTGATAATAAAGCCATTAATACTAAATTTAAATCTATGCTTTCTCATGAGTATAATTCAGGAAAACATTTAAACACTTTTAATGGGGAGCAGTCTTGCATGGAAAAAGCTTTTTCCAAATATGGGAAGTGGCCTGTCTCCCCAAAAATCATTTATAACATATACCCGGTAGCAATGTTCCTTTTGTGTTCCTTCAGCAGATTAAACAATTCAGCATGTTTTTTTTTTTGTTTGTTTTTTTCATGCCCAATATCAGTTAATTTCTGGTTGTAGATACACATCTGGTTATCACTAAAATCAGGAATATTCCACATTCTAAATTATCCCATTTATTGTTTTAAATGTACAACCTTCATTCATTTCTATCCGACATGATCAACATTGTTATTCTTTTGGGGAAATATCATATACATTGTAGCAATTGGAGGGCTATACTGCCATCATTCACAAAATGTATCAGTGATTTTAAACAATACTTTATTTCACTCCTGTCAGAAATCTAACATTTTTTTAAAGATTCATTAAAACATCTCCCTCTTTTTACTATTTTGATGAAGTCTTTATGTGGCCTACGCCTCCCATGTTGGTATTTTGTCTTTAGTGTTCAAATGTAAAACAACTGTGAAATTTATTTAGTCCTACTGCCTTCCATTGTGTTGTTATAGGTATCACTTTTGTCTTTCTTTTGGTTGTTGACATGTATCCTTTTCGAGCCTTTTGGTATTATATAAGTTCTTAATAAAGTATTTAAAAATTAATTAAAAAAAAACAATTCTTTATTTATTTCGAGACACAATAAAAGAGTCCATTCCATAAATATATAAAACAAATCAAGTAAAAAAAAAACTCATCCAATTGATTGACTACTTATATATTTTAATGTTATCCACGTAATTTATTTATTGCTCTTTAAAAAAATAGCTGTGATTTTAGATTTTATAATGTAATAAATATCTATATTAGAACTGTACGGAAGAGGATTAGGGCCATTAAAAAAATAAAAGTCTTTATTCTCAGAATTCTGGCTTTTTTCTCAGAATTCTGAGAAAAAAAAGTCAGAATTGAATAGACTTCTTGTTTTTTAATGGCCCTAATCCTCTTCAGTAGGAACTGCGGTCTGACCTACAGAATTTATCTTTGGGTCTGGACGTTGGTTAGTTTGTTTTTTTCAATCGGAGAGCACCGCCCGTGATTGGTTCGTTCTGTTCAATTGAACTCTACATAGCTCCGCCCAAGCGTTTCCCCTTGCAACGCCAAACATTCGCACTACGTCGTGACGCACGTCCTCTGCGTTTTCAACACACGCTAAGCTAAAGCACCGATGGCTGTTATGTCGTAGATTGGCGTTTAAGGTTTTCCCCCTGTGGAGAAATAGTCCTGGCCCGCGTGGAAGACCTCGTTCCATTTTTCTCGTACTTGTCTGGCATGTATGGATGGATAGTTGACGGAATCTCTTCTCTGTTTGAGCCCGTCACGGGGCAGAACCACACCGAGTGGCCCGCGAAGCGAAGCGGTAGCAGCGGAGAGGGAGCGCGGCGGCAGGACAGCCACGGAAGACCGGCTAAACGGAACTACAAGTGGTCGGTGTTATTCTGGTAGCTAGCGGTTTGATTCTGGGCGCGCTGTAACTCTTCTGTCGTGATTTTAGTTTCAGGTTTGTTTGTTTAAGGCTTAACCTGGGGGCTAAGGTTCACCTCAAAATAGAGAGGGGGACATTTTTGAGAGAAAAAAACTGTTAACGTTAACCGTTAATGTCGATCCTTTGGGCCGCCAACCTGCGACTTTTAAACATGAACTCCGCCTGAAATGTTTTTTGTTTGGGAAAAGCTGTTATTTAACCATTGTACACGTTTCCTGTGAATGATAGCAAACTCACCGTGTTGACATTTGTAAACAACAAAAAGGCTTTTTTTGCTGGCAGGCCTGCCACACAGAACCTTTAGGTTTGGCTATTTAAATCCCCTTTAACGTCCCACTCGCTGTTTGGATCATTTATTTATTTATTATTAAGTTATTTGTAATTTTCATTACCTTGAATGACATCTTCTGTAGCGGTAATTTAAAGCAGCATTATGTGCTATGGTTACAGTGTGCATGCTGCAGATGGTGTTGGTCAGAGTGACCCAGTGGAGGCAAAACGACCCAAGCGAGGTATGTCGGATTGAGTTAAAGATCTCAAGCTTTGTTCTTAAAGGACCCGTCACTTGTAATTCAGTAACCATTTGCTGGCGCCGTCCTTTCTTGAAGATGTCGTGGTCAGCTTTGTGAAGAAGACTGTGGCAGGTATCGCAGGTCTACTGAGGCTGCGCAAACCCCTGGCGGCGCAGCGGGAAAGTCCGAGCCAGCAAGAAGACATACAGGTGGGCGTCGTTGTCTGTGTGTCCAGGTGCTGTGTTCGCCTTTTGTAGATCTGGATGATTGGCACGTTATAAACTTGAGGTATTTGGGGAAACTTTGATATCTTTTTAGATAAAACACAACAACGGAAGCGTTTCTGTTGAGTTTTAAACGGTTTTAAAGCTCCAAAAGTAGTTTTAATGAGCAGGTTCAGGTGGTTTTGTTCTTCTTACCATTTTAAAGCTCACAGCTGCTTTTGACACAATAGATAATAATAGTTTAACAAAACAAAGCCCCCATAGATGCTTTCCCTGCACTTCCATGGTAGTTCATCTGTGAGTGCATTGCAGTGTTTTATCTGTTGGGAACACAGTTCAAAATGGACTAGGATATATCATTTTATTTCTCTTTTTAGGTAAAAAAAATATTTAAATTCTAGACTACATTCTTGTTACTATAAGAACAATAGCAAATACGATATTAGGTATAAGATATGTGAAGGATGTCATTTTACAAGTCTAATTATGCATCACAACGCGAAGCTTTGAATGTGTATTTCCCTTTGTTTGATATGTTTCTTAAGTTTTAATAACAAAAATTTAGTATTTAGTAGCTATGAAAGGACAAGCCATGCTTTTATAAGTTCCCAGTTTGATAATTACAACTCTTTGTATGTTTACCTCTCTGACATGGCTTCAGTTGGTCCAGAATGGTGCAGCTCGTCCGTTTGCCTTTTCATGTACATCATCGTGCATTAAATGTGCTTTTATTGATTAATTTGATTGGATTTAAAATGTATATTTTTTTTCCATTATGTTTTAATCTAGCCCATCACTCTAATGGGCATAGACGAGGTCCACACTTCATGGGTAAATGGTACCGACTGGAAAATGGGTAGGTGAAGATGGATACCGCTACAAAAACTGTTGGCTCTTGGCTGTATTCATAGCTAACCTCTGTCTTCTTCTCAGATAAAACTGCAGCTGGGGTGAATGACAGGAGTCCAAAGAATCCCTTTCAAAGCTCTTTACCCCCTTTAATAAGGAAATACGGGTACGTGGTTCTAGTTTCGATGCAGCTTGTTTTGTTAAGGTTTTCAATAAAAGCTTAAGAACAAATCTTTTCTAAACTGCTTTTTTTATTTTGAATCTAGTGGACCAGTACTTCCTTCTGGGCTCCCAGATAGAGGGAAAAACTGGGAGAGAAGAGGCTCCCTTCAGCTGCTGCCTTCAAAGCCTGCTCTCAGAGTGGGAAATGCTAATCCTGAACCGATTTGTAATGGCTACGGACACAGTCGCTGCTATAAGCCCAGCCTTACGGTAGAAGAGGTATATTTGGATCTAAAACATTTTTTTTGATACTTGCATTTTATTAGTGCAAAAGGTTTTTGCAAGTAAATATATATACATCTTAATAATAGTAAGTGTAAGTAAAAGTAAAATACCATGTGAACGTACAAAGTAAATCAACATGGCGTCATGGGGGTGCCTTCTGTTACAAATATTTGTAACATCTCCCTGATCTCAGATTTAATTTCTTAACCAGTTATTCTGTGGTGTCAGTCTCCTTTTTATGTATTCTTTTATTATATTTACTTTTGATACATTGTACCCATGTATCTCATTTTGCGTCTATATTCGGATCTAAAACCTTTTATTGTTTGAAATACTCTGGCACAGTTATAATTCAGATCGCATGATTTTCTTCACTTCCTGGTTTACCTTGCACATAGCATCAGTCAGGTCATCACCCTAGGGCACCTTATCCTTACAATGTTTTGCCACTTAGATCTTCAGTTTTAATCTTCATTTTAGGCCATAAAGCAGAACAATAAGGAGCACTACAGACGCTTACTGGAGATGGTGACAGAGCAGTACAGCAAAAGCCAACCACTACCTTTCAACCAAGCCAAACCACACGAGTGAGTGTTTTCATCTGCTGATGTAAGGCTTTTAAAAACACTTGATAAAATCCAGTCACCATGTGCCTCTCATCCTTTTCCCACAGTGAGTTGCTGTTACAGGTTTCTCACAAAACGTCCGCTTCAGAAAGAGCCTTTGACTCGGTCTCCAGGAGGATGGTGTGCACAGGTAGGGCTCTCCTATGGATCCCGTTTGTCCTCAGACTAACTAATAACCTCTTCAGTTATTTTTTGGTTTGTTCAAGAGGCTTCCATTTAATCTGTTACCACAAAATCTCACATTGCATTTGTGGGATCGCTGGACAGATTCGTGTGGGGAAAAGTATTAAGATTATCAAACAAATACAAAAATGCTAAAAACGTAAAAAATACATGCAATAACTATAAGTTAAACAGCAGCTGACCAGTTAAACAGCCCAAGGCAGAAAGCTGGTAGTCTGGGAATTGGACCAAAGTTATGTGGCAAGGTCATAAAATCAGATTCAAGCTACCAGAATGCGAAAGTAAGCGAAGTGTCTGATTAGCATGATGTGATGTCAATGCTGTTATTGAGTCATTGCTGTGATATTTGAGTCAAAGTTGTGAGTTCTCAAACGTTGGACATATAGGGGAATTTTTAAAAACACCTCCATCTATAGTCTTATTACGATTACATTCAGTAAGCCTAATTGTTAAGCAATATTTTTTTCTAATGCCATTGAAACTAAAGGCACATATGCAATAAAGTAACATAATAATGATACTGATTCATTTATTTCCTCACCAGAGTTTCTGCAGGGTCTTTAAAATTATGACTAATAATAAAAAAAAAAATAATAGAAATTCCCAAATGTTACATAGTAGCAGACGAAAAACTTATTGAGTCAAGTCAATTTAGTTCAGTCCTAAATTTGATTGTTCATTATTTGCCTTTTTCTTTCTCCATGAATGTTCTGGCTCCATTCATTTACAAACGCCAACATAAGCTGATAATTATGTTTTTTATTGAAAAAAAGGTAAATATTAGAAGAAAGCTTTCTTATAATTAATAAAGTTCTTAAATTGAACTTATTGTCTGTAAAAGAATGAAAATGAACTTGCTGAAGCCCTTTTTACATTTAAAAGTTCTTTTCAGTAAGTTTTAAATATCCATTTTCTGTTCTTCACAGCTGCACCAAGTGTATTTACATACCGAAATACTACGGCAACTAAGGACAGGTTGGTTTTAGAGCACTTTAATTATACGTGTGGTAAGTAAATAATTTTTTTTTCATTATTTTATTAACTTTTATGTAATGCATCTTCAGGTGGGGAGGCTTAACTTTCAACAAGTCATACAGCGAATCCCTCGAGGAAAAACGGCCTGTTAGATATACAAAGGTAGGCAGTCCTTAATTCTCTTCTGCCAGAATAATTCTCTTAACCCAGGGAGTAATGTTGACCTGCATTGCAGCAAAAAGATGCACCAGACGTGGACCTTTCTACAGAAGTTGCTACTCGCCTTAATCTGGTGGACAGAGATGCTTTTCCACCCGGCGCCAGTGAGCCCCAATCTGCCTATGCTGCACGTATAAGGCACAGTGATGAGGACATACCCAGGCTGACTAAGGTGATAATTAGTGTTTAAACGTAATATTGACTCAGTAGTTGTGTTTCCATTAACCTTTTTTTAACGCGCCTTTTGAAATATCACCTCAAAAAAGGTTGACGGGAACGGCATGTCAGAAAAAAGTTTTTACGCTTGGGGTGGTTTTTGACTGTTTTCGAAAAAGCTTAAATGCGCTGATGAAGAGACGGAAACACATTTGTCGAATAAGTTGTGGCGTAGCAAACATTTACTTCACATGAGCGATCAGCTGTTGCTGCCGCCGGCGTCTTCCTGAATTTTCCCATAATGCTCGGAAACATGGCTGGAAGCAACAACAGGTACATGTAGAGACCGACAAAGAGACTCCAGCATTTCTTAGTCTCATTCGTGAACAAAGAAATTTGCATTACTCCATTACTGATCTGTGGTCCGTTCTACTTAGCAACCTTTACCTCCTGTTTATTACAACGTAACGTGGCGGTATGACAGTAGTCTTGGCGTCGCCTGGTTACTTTGTTACAAACCAGTAGATAGAAGCACGTCTGATTCACATTTTCTGTTTTGCGACGTTTTAAATGTTCGCTCAAGATTCGAATGAGAACTGTATGGAAACACCGTTAATGTTTTTCCGACAGCTTGTTTACACGAAGTCATTTTAATGTGTTTTCTCATAGGAAATGTCCGCGGAGGTTAGTGAAGCTTTGGCTCAGAGAGATCCTAACCTTGTTCTAAGTGCAGCCTTCAAACTTCGTATCACGCAGCGAGACCTGTCCACTCTGCTGGAAGGTGGATGGCTCAATGATGAGGTACTTGAACGCTTAACTTCGGCCTGCAAAATCTTTATAAGATGGCTATCAGATCAACACCAACCGTTACTTTTTTTTCTGATCCACTAATGATGAGCTGATGACATTTTGAAAGCAAAATATGTGTTGTCTGAATTTATTGTATTGTGCCAATTCTTCCTTTAAGGTAATGAATTTCTACCTTTCCCTCATCATGGAGCGACGTTCTGGAGAAAGTGGAAGATTAAAGGTCTACACTTTTAGTACCTTCTTTTACCCAAAGCTGCAGGGTGGTGGGGCAGGAGTACAGGTTGGAGGACATGTGGCTGTGAAGCGCTGGACCAAGACTGTTGACCTCTTCATGTTTGACCTCATTCTTGTCCCACTGCATCTCGGTGTCCACTGGGCGTTAGCTGTGAGTCAATTACTTTCAAGTTCAATTAAATTGTATTTTACTAATTTTCTTTTAATGATAATCTGCCAAAAATACTCTGTATATGCACTTAAAGTACTTCTTGAATCTGAGATCATACAAGTTGCTATATGTTAGAAAGTTCACATATTATTATGACCCGAGGAAAAAAATGTAAAAAAATCGACGAAAAAGTGGATTTTTAAGGCTTTTTAGCTCAAGGCTCATAAAAAATGTTGCATGACCGATGACGTAATTTGTAGGCAAGCGTTGATCTGTTGACATGGTAACAAACTCGCTTTCTCAAACACAAATAGACGGATTAAACATGGCTAAAAAGTGTGTGGCTTATGGTTGGTCAAATACCAACAAGGATAATGTCTCTTTACACACATTTCCGAACCCAAAAAGTCCCGGTGTTGTGCGAAATTCAGTTCCCCTGTGAAAATCTGTTCCCCTCTGTGTGGGGCGCGCTGCAGCCAGAGAGGCGGCGTTTCACGCCGCTTCTGACCGGTTTCTCTGTAAAACAACTCCTATAATCATGTCAAGATTGTAACATTCAGTTTAATCGGCAGCTGTTGTTTACAAAATTGTAAAATAAAAATAAATAAACGCTGTCTTCAGGCAGCTGAAATGTCCATTCTCTCCTCTCCTCCTCACTCATCGCGCAGTGAAGCGGAGAAATCTGGCTGTCATCACAGCAGCCTGCTGTGAAGCGACATGTTCTCCACACTACCTCTCAGCACGGCGCTGCTACCCCGCAGAACCCTGAGTCGTGGTGGGGATAGATCCACAGCCCTTTCGGTTCGGAACCCCTATGCCGCCCCCCCGGAGAATATGAGCACCACGGCGCAACAGATAAATGCGCGTCCGCTCTCAGAGCGCTCACGTCTAGATTATTTAGTAAGATTCCGGGAACACATAATGCTGAGATGAATGCTGTGGTTTGTGCTAAATGTACATCTTTTTTAAGTGCTGTTTTGGCGGATTTCAGCCATCATAAACGATGCCAGGCAATCGAGCTTCAACGAGTTGTTTCCGTGTTTACATCCGAACTGTCAGCCATGACCGCGATTATGAGCCCCAATTCCAATTATACACCAGCAACCCATTTCGTTTATTCTCCTAAAATGTTTTTGTCAGATTAACCCGAGTCGTAACAGACGCTTGCGCTGTCTTTCGTGTTAAAATCATCACTTTGTGAATCGCCATCTGAACTTGTTGGGGTGTACTTCATTGAACTCTATGTAGCGTAGCCTGGGCTACACCTACAAATTACGTCATCGTACCACGTGACCCAAATTGTGGATTTTCAGCCTAGCGGTTGCTGAGGGACAATTTTAAGTTCTTAAAAAAACTTTTAACGGCACAATCATGATCTTAATGCGACATTTTTTGAAAATATGGTCACTAATGCATGTATTTCCGAGTTGGTCGATCTCAGAAGTACTTTAAATATATTTTTGCTAATACATTAAGTTTGTGCTAAATATATATAATTTTTTTTTTTCAACCTTTTCGACAACATTTAAAACTTTTGTAAGATTTGTAGCAAATCTTTTTAGCTTCATTCAAATTTGACATGTCTATAATGTCATAATTTACATCTTAAATGTTCTTCATGCAATTTCTTATTAAGTTTATGATCTAAACTTTCTCCTACAAAGCTTGACGTCACAACTTTTCTACAGAATTGTCATGTATTCAAATTGAAACCTTTTTTTTTTTCAGGTGCCAAAAAGATATACATTTTGTTTGATTAACCTATTAATAAACCACATTATACAATAATATTTCAATCATTTCCTCAGCAAAAAAAAATATTTATCATCTGCAAACAGAAACTTTAGTTAATTCACAAACTTAATTATTCTATGAATAAAAAAGTTTATGTTCCCAACACTAAACCTTGTGGGACTCCACATTTAATTTGTTTGCACACTGGCATTTCATTTTGTAAATGAAAAACTGTCGATTTACCATTTGATTGAATACAACTGTGCATTTGTTTGGTTTATTTTAAACAGTGTCATTGTTTTTCTTTTAGGTTATAGATTTAAGGTCAAAGACTGTAAGATCATATGATTCGATGGGTCAGAGACATGATGACATCTGTAATCTTTTGCTGTGAGTGTTTTTTTTTCTTTCTCTCTCTACTTTGATCTTTTTTTCCCTCAAACTCCAGGCTGACATCTGATCTTTAATGTTAGTTTCCTTGACTTGTACTTCTCTATAAATGATCCATTTGTGCTTATTTTCCAGACTTTACCTTAAAGAAGAGCACAAAGCAAAGAAAGGGAGGGAGCTTGACGGTGCCAAATGGACTGTTGGAAGCCTAAAGGTTGGTTAAACTTACTATTGACATGGCACTTAAAACATAATTTTACATTTTATCTGGATGTTAGATATTAATACATCTTTCTGTACAAACAGGACATTCCCCAGCAGAAAAATGGAAGTGACTGTGGTGTTTTTGCCTGTAAATTTGCTGACTATATTGCTAAGGGAAAGCCCCTCACCTTTAAACAGGTAAAGGAAAAAAATGTCATGTAAATAATGAAACCATTTGGGCCTCGTTACTGAAAAGTGTAGTCGCTTGTCCTACCGTGTTAACACTGAATCCACATCGCATCATCCTTAGTTTGAGTTATCGGTGCATTTAAAATATTTTACAGTTTTTTCTTTTTTTTCTTTTTGTTTTTGTACTATGCAACTTTGGTACTAACTTTATGATCACTTTCTTCAACTTTGCTTTTAGTGCCACATGCCTCTCTTCAGGAAGTTAATGATGTGGGAAATCCTCAATCAGAAGCTCCTATAGAAGATTGCAATAGCAGGAGCAACAACAGCAAGTGCATGTTGGTCTAACAGAGTTTGTCGGCCAAAGGCGTGGACTTCACTGACTGAACGCTAACCCTGATATTTGAAGAAATCAAACACTAGTCTTACCTTTGTCTCGTCCTACGGGGGATATAAACAAATTTTTAATCTCTGAGTTCTAATTGGAGATGTTATTTTGTTGAAGGGAGTTTGTGATCCACAAAAGTTGTCTCTGGTGAGTGAATGGCTTTTGACTTAAGATTATTTTTTTTACAGGCTGATGTACTGCTTGAAGTGCCTTTAACCCTTTTGCAGAGCTCAGTGAAGAGCACGGTTTATGTAGAATTTGTTTTGGTGTTTTTGCAACTCGGCATAATGTTTGAGCAGCTTGGCCCAGAATCCAGGGATTCCTTCCTGTCGGTAATGTGGATTCATATTTAAGTTGACCGAATTGTGTAAAGATAGTTATATTTAGTCATGAAACTGCATTGTGTGAAATATAAACTGAAAATGTTGAAATACCTCTTGTTTTGACTTTTGTCCAGAGACAGTTTGCATGTTAAGAGAGCTTGCTGGAATAACATTTGTTAAACATTATTTATAATTTTGATCATGATTTTTGGTGTGTGTGTGTAATGCTTTTCCTAATTGGATTCTGGCCTATTTGTTCATCCACATATAGTGGCAGGTACAAGGACTTGGACAATAGAATACTTCCTAAGGAACTACTGAACAGGCATGTATCTTAACCCTCATGCTTAAAATGTGATGCCCTCTCCTGTAATAAAGTGAGTTTTTTTTGTAAGCAGAGTTCAAGTTTTTATTTTATTTTTACCTGTAATCGTAGATGGTTTCAGTGAACCAGCGAGTGGGCTTTTTCCAAGCGCTTTACATCCCAAGCTGATAAATCAATGAGATGTAACTTGGCTTGTAATAGTCACTTCGGGCTCCCGATATGGTGTCTGGAAAAAGTATTCACACCCTTTGAACTTTTTTTTTTTTTTTTTTTTTTTTACCATTTAATATCTGAAAAGAATGGTGTGCTTTTGTATTAAGCCTTTGCTGAGTCACTACTGTGCAGGACCACATTTTGATGCATTTCTTCTGAAGAAGTACAGTTCTTAAAATAATAAACCGATATCGCCAGTTTTTGCATTTTTAATGACTTCTTTGAAAATAATTAACTGGTAGGTGTAGAGCAGGGGTGTCCAAACTTTTTGGCAGGTGTGACGAAAATGTCGTCAAAAGTACTCGAGGGCCAAAAAACTGATTAAAAAAAGATTTTTAAAAAAAAAAAACGAAAAGTTATGTTGTGTGTTGTTTTTTTCTTTAACCTGCTCTACAAAATATGATAATTTTAATAAAAAAAATAATCATATTTCCTGAAGTAATGGGATGTGTAAATAACTGTAGATCCAAAAGTTAAAAAACTGGTTTTGCTTATTTGCTTTATTAAAAGATGGTCACCCATTGTGCAAATTATTTTAGGCTCAGTTGGAAAAAAAAGAATTCTTTTTGGTCTGGCAGTATAAAGAACAGGATTTATGGCAGTATTTTTTTTAAAACACTTGCTGTATTTAGCACACAAAATCAGTCCAGGGGCCGCAAATGACCACCGGGCCGGACTTCGGACATGCCTGGTGTAGAGTAATATAATCACAACACATTGTACTACGTAATCCGTTCATTCTGTCGCCAGTTCTGCAGCTTGTCCTTACATATTTATTCAATTGAAAACTTAAAAGGTAGACATTAAACATGTTTCTGAAGCAAAATCAAAAAGTGCAAAGGACAGAGAAAATGGGTGGTTTTGAAGTGGGGTGAAAGAAGCCATCTTGGTCAAAAGAGAGAAGCCAACACTGAACAGAGGGGGAGGATTGTGCTTTCAGTTCTTCAGTGTGTACAGCTCGGGCCTGCCCAACACATTCCAAGAAGATTACATAAGAAGTCTCATCATGATTCGGGTGAAAAAGTATTCCACTCACACCAAGCCTCTGACGAACCAAGACAATGACGGGTGGGTGAATGATCTGCATCTGACTTGGAATGTGACCAGGAGGATGGGCCTCCATGTGCTTAAAAATGGCAGCGCTCCAACTTCAGGTCGCTGAAGTGCCTGCTGCCAGAACTGACAAAGACCCCTGCTGGATAGGAGTTGAAAGGATTTCAGAAAAACTGAGTGAAAGTCAGGTTGCCTCTGATTTTAGCCTTTTTGCTGAATGTGATGATTGATAATTGAGAATTTGCACAGTTGTGCTAAGGAATCGTGTCATGTCCATTAATCATCCCAGGCAAGAAATTGTACTCATAGGTGCTGGAAGTTCTCTCTTGGTCTTTTGTAAATTAGACAAACCAGTCTCTTTACCCGTCTAAATAAAAGTTACGGCACTCCATGCAACACAGATGTGATGCATAGCTCAGAAAGTCAAACAATTATATTTTCGTTCATATTTTTCACGTCCAGGCATTTTTCCATTTATTCTGCAAGATTAAGAAAATTCCGTTTTGTTTTACCGTTTTAATCATTATAAAGAAGGTATTGTGCGAAATTGAAATTCAGTTCTGAAAGAATCTGTTATCCTGCACGGTCGGAGAGGCGGAGCCTGGCTGTATGGAGCCTCCATAGGCTGCAGAATGACCACTTATCGTGTCAAGGTTACTTTATCTTTGAGCCTGTGGTTCCCGGTAAAATAAAAACAAAACGTGTTCTTATTTAGCCTATGACAAAGTTTCGTGTCTTTTGGTATGGGGGTATTTTTCTTTTTTTGTGCTGAAAGGACCAGTGTTTTACAACGCGCGCACACTCTCCCGACTCCAGGGGAGCCGCATTGTGCACAACACCGGAAATGACGTCACTGGTCGTAGAACATTATAGAAGGTTGCTGTTGTCAGGCGGTGTGGGCAGAAGCAGCTCGTTGTGCGGTGCGCTTCTGCACTTAGCCTACATTTACGTTGCTCCCGAGTTCAGTGTACTCTAAACTCGTTTCAGATCTCTGAGTCTAAAATGAGCGACAACGAGAAGGACTTTAGGGAGCAGGTGAGTTTCATAAGTGAAAAAGAAAACGTCGACTTTTTGCAGTTAAGATAAAAACGGCCAGCTAACATAACCGTTTGCAGCCGTCGAACGTCTGAAAAAGGTTTGCCAGAAAATAAAGGTTTATGTTTTTTTTTAGAACTCATATCTGCATATCACTTAGTTGTATTTTATGTTATTGTTTATAAACTACTAATTACTGATGTCTGCAACACATTTAAAGATGAGGATTAAATCCCAAAGCATGCTAGGCTAGGCTAAACCATGCGGCCTGTGCAGGTCGGCAAATGTGGTTCCGCCTCTTAGAGGTACCTTCATTTAACACATTCGTTTTTTCTTTTTATTGAACTATTGAATTAAGCAATGAATTGTGAGTGCTAAATATAGTAGCTACTATACGTTAACTATGCTCCTCGTATATTTGAAGTTTAACGTTAATTGTAATGAGCTAACTTGTTGAGCTTTTATTTTCTGTTATTTTATTCTCTTTATACCTTTTGGTTTAAACAGAAACCAACTTGCCTCATCACCCTGTTTGTTTTTTTGTCAAGGTTAAGGTGGCAAGAAAGGAAAAAGGCCCAAGACGTTTCAGATGTGACGTTTTTAATGTTTGAAGCTGATGGGGTTGATGCATGCTAATGTTTTGGAAGCTGAAACGAAGCGATCAAGATCTGGCCTCACTTCTAGTGTTGTAATGGCAGATGGTAAAATGGGGAAGAGGAGGATGCAAAAAAGAAGTCAGATTCAAACGGAAGAAAGAAGAAATGAAGGGTTGTTATGAAGTAATGAAGTGAACGAAGTTATGAAGTTAAGATCAGAAGTATAACTGGGTATGAGTGATTTCCTAACATGTTATATCATTTCTCTTTTACTTTTTCTTTCTCCTTAGCATGCTTAATTTTTTTGACCTTTCTGTATCAGACACATCTCTGACTGTTCCTTAATTCTGTTAGCATTATTTAAATGTGGCTCAGTTAATGTATTTCATTTAATTCAATTATTTGTCACAGTATGTTTTCTCAAATTTCCAGATAATTCCTGTCAAACCCTCTAATCAACATACTTAGGTGCTTCCTTTTTTGAAAAGGGCATTAAGATGACTGAGGGTTCTCATCTCCTGGCCCTTTTGTTACTGTGTGGCAAGCTTGTCTGTAAAGGGCCTCTGATACCTGTCTTTGGTTTGCTCAGGACTCTCGGGGAGCCTCAAGGAGTGCATCCCCAAGGGGCTCGGCAAAATCCACCAGCCACTCTCCCGCACGCTCTAAGGATGGCTCTCGGCACTCCAGGTCCAGATCTCGGTCGCATTCCAGATCAAAATCCAGGTGAAATATAACTCTTTTAAGATTTTGCTGGTTATATGGTTGAAATACCTTTTTATAATCACTGTTGGCCTAATCACCTGTTACACCCCCCCCCCCCCCCCCCCTCGAACATAGATCGAGGTCTCACCGAAGCTCGCGCAGGCGCTACTCCCGCTCTCGCTCCCGCTCTCGACGCAGGCGGTCAAGAAGCCGCTCTCGCAGTTCAAGTTACCGTCGACGTAGGAGCCACAGCCATTCCCCGATGTCGAATCGGCGCAGACACATTGGCAACAGGGTGTGTGTTGCGTCTTTGAAATGTGTTTCCATATATTCTAAATTCCATCTTGCATTTGTAACAACCGTTTTCTTTGCTATGTTTTGCACCCGTTTACTGTCCCAGGCCAATCCAGACCCCAGTGCCTGTCTGGGCGTGTTTGGTCTGAGCCTTTACACCACTGAGAGGGACCTGAGGGAGGTTTTCTCTAAATACGGCCCTCTGGCGGACGTCAACATAGTGTATGATCAGCAGTCCCGACGCTCAAGAGGTTTTGCTTTTGTTTATTTTGAAAACAGTCAGGACTCCAAGGAGGTAAGCATGTGGTTGGGTTTGCTACATGTGGTTGCGGTTCTGTTTAGCTCGTACTCATAATAATGATGTCTGTCAGGCTAAGGAGCATGCTAATGGTATGGAGCTTGACGGGCGCAGGATCAGGGTGGATTTTTCTATTACCAAAAGAGCTCACACTCCAACTCCTGGAATCTACATGGGACGCCCTACTTAGTGAGTGGTTGGAAGCGGGATACTCGTATTGTTCAGAGTTGGAGTATTTATACATTTAAAGAAGAAGTTATTGTCTGTTGTGTATAAAGCTGACCCTGGAACGTGTATGTTTGCAGTGGTGGTGGAGGAGGTGGTGGTGGTGCTGGAGGAGGAGGAGGAGGAGGAGGTGGTGGTGGTGGTGGTGGTGGAGGAGGAGGTGGTGGTTCATCACGTCGTTTCTCTAGGGACTACGACAGGACCTATGACAGAGGATACGATAGAGGTTATGATCGTGACTATGATCGTTATGAAGAACGAGATTACCGGTCATACAGGTACAATCATTTTTACACGATGTATGAGATTGTAGGATGAAACCACTGGTAGATTCTTTTGCTTGTTTTCGTGTGCAATGAAAGTTGTTGTTCCTTGAACAGGCGCAGATCTCCGTCTCCGTACTACAGCAGGGGTTACCGCTCACGATCTCGGTCCTACTCACCGCGTATGTATATAAAATACACTCTTTTTTTACTATGGAGGTTAGATATATGGTTACCAAGAACAGGTAGTCCATTATATAAATTGAACTGTACACTTGAAATACAAAATCGATTGATTATATTTTAATTCATCATGCCTTCAACAAGTATATGGTCATTATGTTTCCTGTGTATTGCACTTCAATAATTTGTCGATTGACAAAAAAGGCATCTAATGAAACAAATCCACTGTGCCGTCATTTTGCCTGGAGCAGTTTTTGCTTCACTGTGATGGTTAAGGCAGACGGATGAAATAATTTCATGTTTTATTATAACCAGACAGCAAAATAAACAACAAACATCAGTGCTTTCATGACTAATAATCTGTATGTATTGCTTTGTTTTAGGTCACTACTAGACGGTGAGGATGGTCAACGACAGTGTTACCTTTTGGATACTTTATTGTTTTTTCCACTTCCATATGTGAGTGCGTATGAAAGGGACTTTGCATGTATTCATGTATTAGAAAGTTTGATTTTTGTCTTTAAACATGTCAAAGGCAGTGGTGAGTTTTCATGTCACTCAGTGACAGGCAATTTTTGCTTTTTCTGCTTTGGTCTTTCTGTATGTTGTCAAATACAAATTAAGAATGCTTTTTAAAACTGTTGTTCGAAAATACTTTGCTTGAACTGACATGTCTGTGTAGGATTCTTTTTTTTTTTTTAAGTTTTATTTTTTTATGTAGATAACTTCTTTACGCTGTCAGGATTTTGTGTTTATTCCCCCAACAATAAATAAATGTGACATTTTGTGTTTGTCTGGTGGATACTAGCTTTTTTGTTTCTATATAAGACTATATATAATACCTGGATAATGTAATTGTTTATCATCAATAATGCACTATTAAAGCTATAAATAACCTCAGATTATAACTAAACCATGAAAATGCTGCAGATATATTTAACTAAAGAGAAAATATGTATACCAAAGTTTTAGTTACTGTAGTTTTATTTCAGTATGACATTTCATAGCTGATATAGTTTGAATTATAACTTGGCTGAACCGATTGAAACAAGTATGGCCTGGTTATTTCAAACGACGTGAAACGCTTAAAGGAGCGTAGTGCTAGTTCCGGGATTTTTACAGCGACAAGCTGAAATGACACCAGTGTGGATGGGAAAAGAGGAACAGCATCTGCCGCTGTGACTGCACAGGTCTTAAAGACTTTAGTGGCATGAGTTAAGTGGGGCACAAAAACCACCTATTAGCAACTTTATTTTTTTGTTGATGTATACAACCTGACTTTGATCAGTTTTAAATTAAACGGATAAATTGGCATAAACCAAAACACTAGAAATGCCATTTTATATAATGTTTAGACTTAGACATCTTTATTTGTCATTTTGTATGTACAGAGTGCATACAGAACGAAATTTCTTTGCATACAGCTTGTAAATTACAGTATAAATTGCATCAGTGATTAAAAAGTAAACAATTGAAATGTAAACAATGCAGGAGAAGAGAACAGTGTGCCATCACTACATAAAATTATAAATAAAGGTCCACTAATGGTGTTTATTCAACAGGAAAGATTCACATCAATCTAGCAAGGCCAATTAACACTACATTACCGCACACTTTCCGGCTAAACGTAACGTGCATTTCCAGCATTTTGACTGGACGATCCGAGCTTGGGGTCATAGATTTTATGCGATTTAGTATTAGTGCTCCACAGCTGTCTACGAAGAGTGCGTTGGGCATGCGCACTGCGATTTCAGATGTTAATTAAAGGTGTAACCGCTATAAAGGTGCATCAAGAGGTTGTCGGTTTTCTGACAGACTTAGATATATCCACACAAATGTTTATAACAGAATTTTATTGGTCAGGGAATCAGTCTTTTTTTTCCACAAGATTACTCTATAAAGAACAACCCTGTTCCATTGATTATTGTGCTCAACAGCGACATCTGGTGGGACCAGGCCCCAAAGGCAGAGACACCACAGGTAATGTCTTCTGGGGTAAGAAAGCTGTACATGATAAAATTAGCCCGTGTTCCAGTTAATGCATCGATCAGTTCGGTGATAGAGAGCGCCGCGTGTCACAATCGCGCATGCTCAGAAGATTCGGCCAGAAACACTAATCCAGGCAGGCAACTGCGGTATACAATGAGAATAACTCATTTTACACGTCGGGTAACTTTAAGGGTATGGATGTGAAAGAAAAACAAAAAAATATTTAACTTCAAAACTTGCACAATGCAAATTTAAAGGATCATCACAAATTTCACTCCTAGTTTAATACATTGCTTCGTTTGAAATTACGTACTATTGCATGTTGCTCTTTGGTTTGGTGGTAACAGCAGGTTGACGTGAACTGATTGGAATACGGTTTCAGCACCCATGGTGCCTTTGAGTTACGTCGGAAATCGGAGCGCTAATCCGAGAATGACGTCACATTTTATTTTGGGAGGCGAAGAAGCGAAGCTTTTGTGGCGTTAACGCCTCTAAATATGCTTAATACATAATATTAGATTAAAAGCGAATTCTCTCCTTTTATGTCTCATAAAAAAGTGTGGGGATGATCTTTCCGCCTTATAAATAGTGCCAGATTTATTAGGAAAATGCTTTTGTACATTGAGCAGCAGAGCATATGTAGCAGTGTCTAAATCCGTCCGCATCTGCGGATGACGGCGCTTACTTTTAACAATTTTGGCATGTACAATGAAATGTTAACAAAACTGCGGATTACTCGGATAAAAAACGCGATGCCAGTAGAATATGGAAGTTACTCCATAGTAGATTCTATTTTTATGCTTATGCGAAATAAAGCAGGGAAAACAATCGTTTTATGCAGCATGTCAGTAGAAGAACACGTTTTTGTCAGATTAACGTAGTATCAATTTGCCTCTGACGTGTCGTTCTAGACGTCTGCCTGACCAATCAGAGACGCTTTGCGTCCAAACTTTTCCGGTTAGCTTTCCGAGCTGCCTTTCCAGTGGAGTGGCTGGTGTGAGCGGGCAGCACAGGAGCGAACACCACGTAGGAGAAAGGATTAAAGGTACCACGAGAGTTGCCGACTCTGCTAAGCTTTTCGCCAAGTTGTCTTTAACGTTTTAAAGGAGTCTTTGAATGTTTATGGAACCCCTGCTGTCGGATGCTTTGAGGCGGTACCAGTTAGCCACCTGCTAACGCTTAGCGTGCTGTGTTTGAATGAGCATGAGCTGCCTCCACACGTTTTCACCAGGGCTAGCTGTGAAGAATCTTAGCTGGTTTAAAATAAATAATAACAATTTGGGCAGTTCTGGCAAAGATTTCTAAATAATACGTGGTTGGTAAACGCATGTCATGGTTGAACCTTCCTCTTTTACCTCCTACAGATGCCTCCAAAAAAGACAGAAGCTCCGAAACAACCTCCGTTAATTGGGCGATTTGGGACAACCCTGAAAATTGGCATTGTGGGGTTGCCTAATGTCGGGTAAATACCTGAAGGAGTGATGCTGAATGTGGCATATATGCTGTTTAGTCATAACTGAACGTAGTTGCTGCTGTGCTGCTGATGCTCTTCTGGCTTTGTTGCAGGAAATCGACATTTTTCAACGTGCTAACCAAAAGCCAAGCTGCTGCAGATAACTTCCCGTTCTGCACTATTGATCCCAATGAGAGCAGGGTGCCAGTTCCTGATGAGCGCTTCGACTACCTGTGCCAGTACCACAAGCCAGTCAGGTGTGTTTTCATAACACGTGACATTCCCTTTCAAAAGTATTCATGCCCTATTTCAACTTCTTCACATTTTGTCCTGTCACAAACGCACATTTCAATGTGTTTTAATAGATTTTATGCGATAGACTAAGCCAAAGTAGTGAGTAACACCAAGGTGGATGGGAAAGGATGCATGTTTTTTTCCTCCATAATAAATTTTGTGCCTATTCTTTGCAAAATAGCTAAAGTTCTGTCAGGTTAGATTGGAGAGCCTCTCTGAATACAACATGGACATACCTTTGAGCTAAACCATGCGATGTTTAAGGTTCCTATCCTGTGCTTTCCAGCCTCTGACATAGTTATTTAATTACCATCATCCATCAGTGGCATGCTTATAAAGCATTCTGCATCTCTACACTAGTAAAGGTTGCAATATGCAATAATATTGGGAGATGTTGCGATGATATTAATATAGCTTTCTATAAGTACAGTAAAAATGTCTTTCTGCTTTAGGATCATAGCAAACATAGACCCCATATAACGGGCAGTCGATCCAGCTTCTAAAAGACAAAAAACACCAATTTCCAACACATATACAAAGTTTTAATGAAAGAATTGTGTTTGACTTGTGATGTTTTGGCAATGAAACAAATTGGCTGTAGTTTCTCAACCTTACCACCTCTTTACCTTCTCAGCTTTTTGTGTTGCATTAAACAACAAGTGTCGCCAAACATATTAGGGGCACCGAGAACCTGAATGCAGAGTGTCTAAATAATTAGATGACACTTATTGTGTTCCAGGCAGTTCTTTGCAACATGCACGTTGTGAGCCGTGATATTGTGATAACAATAAATTTGCGATATATTGTGCAGCCCGAGTCCCAACACTGTCGTGAGGTTTCAAACACCCAGGTGGTACATAGTGGTTGCAGGAAATATTGGAACATTTTCAAAAGGATACCCAGTAATCTGGGACATGGCTTTACCTAAATAAAACATGATTTGATTCTTCCTGTTCTGTTGCACTAATTGCCATTTTGGCAAAGCAAGCTACAAATTCTGGACATTCACTATCAGTTGAAGGTCAGTGCGGTCCTGCGCGTCTGTCCGTTCTGTATCCTTCCACCACAGCATGATACTACTACCACCAGGTTTCACCAGAGGGATGGTGTGTTCAGGGGGATTTTTACTGCTTTCCATGTAAATCAAAAAGATCAACTTTGGTCTCACCTGAGCAAAGCACCGTCCCTCATGCGTAAATAGGGTGTATCAAGCTTCTTATGGGCTTCCTTCATTTCTTGCCACTCTTCCATCCTTTTTATTCATCCATCGTCTAAAAAGATTGCAGCTATAGCACGACTGAGTGTGGAAAGGTTGGACTGCACTGTATGTAACACTATCTTGCTGATTGGCTGTTTTTTTGTCTCCTCAGTAAGGTTCCTGCTTTCCTGAATGTCGTTGACATTGCTGGTCTGGTGAAGGGAGCTCACTCAGGGCAGGGACTTGGAAATGCCTTCCTCTCTCATATCAGTGCCTGCGATGCCATTTTCCACATGACCCGTGAGTAGCCTGTTCCACGACCTCTGCAGCCGTTACCTAATGACCGCTTCAGAGGGAACAGTTGTTGAGACCATGGCAAATTGTGGGGGAACGGCAATAAGCTCCAATCTAGGGGTGGGCGATATGAACTTTTTGTAATTTATTTATTGCGACAACCATAAAAATGATGACTAAAAAGTATTTACAAGTTCTTTGCAGTCTTTTTAGGTAACGGTACGGTTAGGACCAATGTGTCACTGCAGTCAAAGCCTCACAAGCGCAAATACCGCTCTTAAGAAACCTACCGATTTTTAAATAGGCTTCTTCAGGACATTTTATCCCAGAACTGCACATGGTAACTTTATTTTAATAATATTTTGGAACGTTCTTATATTTATTGATGTTTTAATGGAACTAACTAACTAACAGTAAAAATAAATCCGACAATATAGAAAGTGTTTGTCGCTCTCGGACATTTTTAATTGGAATTTATGGTTGTTGCAATAAATCATTCTTATCATGAGACATTTTTCATGATAACGATCAACCAGCCATCCTCTCTCCTATCTAAAAGCCAATTAGTTTTTTGTTTTTTTTTTTGCTTTATGTATGTAAGAGATGGTTTGGTATGTTTAAGGTGCATTCGACGATGAAGACATTACCCACGTGGAAGGCAGCGTCGACCCGGTGAGAGACATCGAGATCATCCACGAGGAGCTGCGGCTAAAAGACGAGGAAATGATCGCTCCGATCATCGACAAGCTGGAGAAAACCGCAGTCAGAGGTGGCGACAAAAAACTGAAACCCGAATATGTAAGAAGTTCGGACTTGTGGCTTTACTAAAAACACGTCCGTCTCTGCTTAACATTCAAGCTGGTGTCTCAGCGTCTCTACAGCTATTGACTTGCTAACTGTTCCTTCAGGACATCATGTTGAAGGTAAAGAACTGGGTCGTGGAAGAGAAGAAACACGTTCGATTTTACCACGAGTGGAATGACAAAGAGGTATCGACGTGTTCACGTGCAAGACTTGTACTGAATTTCATGCATTTACTGGCTAGCAATGAACCTCTCAGTGTTGACCTGCTCTCTGCAGATTGAGGTGCTGAACAAATACCTGTTTCTGACATCAAAGCCCATGATCTACCTGGTTAATCTCTCCGAGAAGGATTACATCAGAAAAAAGAACAAGTGGTGCGTTCTTTTTGCTTTCCTCTCCTACTTGTGTCTACTGTTTTCAGGGATTACCTCTTTGATAAAACGCTGCTGTGTTTTTTTTAATTTTTTTTTTAAGGTTGGCAAAAATCAAAGAGTGGGTAGATGCCCACGATCCTGGTGCCGTGGTCATCCCGCTGAGCGGAGCTGTGGAGGCCAAGATTCAGGAGATGGAGGAGGAGGAGCGGAATAAATACTGCGAGGAACAGAAAACACAGAGGTCAGTCTGATGCCCACCAACAGGCTTTGGGATTCAGTCTAAAAAGTGTGACATGAACACAAGTTGGTGCATAATATGAATGTATAACCGGCATTTGTTCTCAGCTCTCTTAAATCAATACATTGTAAAACAAGCTTTTGCTGCAGTTACAGCTGCAATTTATTAGGATATGTCCCCGTCAGCTTTGCTCCGATCTAGTGACAGAAATCTGGTCCGTTCTTCTTTACATAAAAGGGGCCATTTGTGAACAATTTAAGTCTTTACGCAGATTATCTATTGTATGTAGGTTTAAACTTTGACTGGACCATTCTGACAAATGAATGAGCTTTGACCTCAACCAATCCATACATTCTCTGAGTATGTTTAGGGTCATTCTGCTCTGCTCTGCCTCAGACTAGTCTTTTACTGCCTCTAATAGGTTTTATTCCTTGGTGGTCATCTGTTTATCTCCATCAATCTTTCCAACAGAGTTTACCTGTTAAAGAAAAGCCTTCTTAGACCGTGATGCTGCCAACGCCATGTTTCAGGGTGGTATGGTGTGCTCAGGGTGATGTGCACGATTGGTGTTCTCCTACATAAAGCAGTAGCCACATGTTAGGCGTGTCCTCTACATGACTTTCAGCAAACCTGAATAGGACTCCTTATAGTCTATTTTATTTTATTTTTTTTTCCCCCAACAATGAGTTTCACCTTTACACTTTTTCAGAAAGGGCAGATTTGCTGCTATACATGTCTTTTTAGACATATATAGCCATGTCTTGGTAAATTTTTAATTTTAACTTTTTTTTTATTTCAGCAGATGACATGTTGACGTGAAGAGAGCCGAATTAAGTACATGTCACACTTTTATATAAATTGTCTTTATATACTGAAAGTCTTATTCCTTCCTCTTCACTGTTATGCACTAGTTTGTGTTGGTCTGTCACATAAAATCCCAATAAAACATATTGAATTATTATTTTGGTGTCGAAATACGATAAAATCTAAAGAAAAGGTCAAACTGAGAAATACAAAAACTAATTTTTCCCAAACCAAAATGATTTTTTATTTTATTGTTTCATTTTTTAAAAAAATAATAGGACATTTACGCTATTAGCATTGAGGAAGATTGCTGTTAAATAACTTAAGTTATTGGTCTTGGTGTTTATGTTTGTCATACATTATGTGTCTGTTTACAGCGTTCTGACCAAAATAATAAAGACGGGCTATTCAGCTCTTCAGCTGGAATACTTCTTCACGGCAGGGCCGGATGAGGTGCGAGCGTGGACCATCAGGGTGAGTGCTCCTAAAAGGCTCATATTCACCAACGTGTTTGGAAAGGGAACAGAAGAGGTTCCAGTATCATTGCTTCCTTAGACTTAGACAAACTTTATTGTCATTTTGTATGTACAGAGTGCATACAAAATGAAATTCCCTTGCATACAGCTTACGACAATTTAATGAGATTGCAATTGAAATAAAATAACATTACAATATAAAGTGCAGCAGTGATAAGAATATAACAGTGCAGAAGAATGTTCTACCATGTTTATGTTGCAAAATAGTGGTGCAAAAAGGCATTAATTTGAAAAGTCCAATGTTGGCAGTGCAAAATAATAACGGTGCAAAAATGCAGTAATCGTTCAGTTGTGTACTTTTAAATTTAAATTGATTATAAAAGTTCAGCCACGTTGGCAGTGCAAAATAATGATGCGAGATGGCCATAAAGTTCAGTTCTGGAAGTTCCTTCCTGTCATTTCCGCCTGTGTCTCACTCACTTGTCTTTCTTACTGACCTTCCTTCCTCTCGTCATTCATTCTTGTTCTTTCCTTTCACCCAGTTATTGGTGACCTATTTAAAGGCCATCTACTTTAGTATAAGATAGAAATGTCAGAATCCTGAGGTATGCAGCGGAAGGTGAAAGGGAGAAAATGATGGGGCGAGCTGGCTGGGTGTGGTTTAAATTGTCCCGTTGCTGTTTTGCCCCAACAGAAAGGAGCCAAAGCTCCTCAAGCTGCAGGGAAAATCCACACTGACTTTGAGAAAGGCTTCATCATGGCTGAGGTGATGAAGTTCAGTGACTTCAAAGAGGAGGGCAGCGAGAATGCAGTCAAGGTGAGCGGGACGGCCACACAGTTGGATGTTAATCTGGAGCTGCTGCAGTGCGTCTCAAACGTGTCCTTTTGATTCCCTCTGCTCGTTCCCAGTCTGCCGGCAAATACAGACAGCAGGGCAGGAACTACGTCGTGGAGGATGGCGACATCATCTTTTTCAAATTCAACACACCCAACGCACCCAAAAAGAAATAAAGGGACCACATAATCGCTAAGGGAGTATCTCTGTACAGTCTGGTCAGGATCCAAAGGGCTGCACTGTCGGCTGGTTTTTATAATTCTCCTTTAAAACCGAAAATCAAGTATTGGGCACAGTTATCACAATCTCCCAGCATAATCCCAGTCAACGCTTGTCGATTATTTGGGTAATGTTCAAACAATCTTTGATAAAGTCCAGTCATTTACATAGTCAATATAGAACAGTGACTAAACTGAAATACCTGCATTTTCTTTTATAATGATGCTGCTGGTGTTGGATTGTTGTTTTTAGCATGCAACAAGCGTGTTTTATTCAGGTTTTTTCATTAATATTGACCATTTAAATCACAGAAGCTGATTAACCTTAGATGCTTTCAGTTTATCTTCACGTTTAGCAGCATTCCTGTGTTTCATTAGTTGATGAACTGGTAGAACCTAACAGGACTCTTAGTTGATGCTCTATTAAAGACAGATCGAGAAGTCTCCTCCCTTAATAACCCTTTTATTATAAACCTGACACAGTGTTCTTGACATAGCTTGCTCTTAAAAAAAAAAAAAAAAAATACAACCTCTGTGACCTGTTTCTGTACTAAAGGAGAATGAAAGCCATCATTCAGTGCAGGACTCAGCTGGAAATGGGATGGATGTGAAGAGACAGAACGAACTGATGGTGCCTGGTCAAACTCCTGAACTGAATTCATGCTACATTATTCACTTTTACTGACTTGCTCTGGCTTGGATACTAAAAAAATAAAAATCCACAACTTCACCCTGTATCCTTTATTGACAATGCGTTACCATGCATCCGCTGGACTGTGCAGCTGAAGATTTACCTTTTCCCACATTGTTAATGTCTTCATCTCCCCATTAGACATTGTGCCCTAAAATGGAAAGCTCTAAACTGAAAGTGGCATTTACATAAATGTTGCCCTCATGAAAATGCACGTCAGTAAAAGAAGAAAAATCTCTTTACTTTTGTGTTTTATTTGTCCACACACAGTAACATTACCTCAAAAAGAAATGGAGATAAACCGCATACAATTATAGTTCTAGCGAGGTTGCCATTTCAAAATCAGTTTGGTTATACTGTTCCCACAGTTCAAAGTATTTTTTTAATGAGATAGTGGGAAAAAATACTGCAGTGACCACGGTTTTCCCAAGTTATGTGGAGCACAAAGTAGTATTGCCCCTCCCCCACCTCTTTCTGCTCACTGCCAATCTGCAGGCTGAAAGAAAACACTTTTGTGGGTGTCCTCTGCCAAATGTAAGGTAGCTAAGCCAACTGAACAACTATCATTAGCTTTGTGTTATTCCACATAGAGCAGCATTTCAAAAAGTAATGTACATTAAATCTGTGGGGGGGGGGGTTAAGTAGAAATATTTGCACTGTTTTTAAAATAATTGTGTTGTAAAAAATAGCATCATAACATAAACTGTGAAAACAATTGCTTTCTTTATTAAATGACATTCAATTGTTAGTTTAAAAAAAACTTGCAGATTTTATATCTGGATTTTTGACATATTTACTGTGTTGTAAAAGAAGTACTTTTCTAAAAAAAGATGCAACTTTTCCTATTTAGAACTTTGAGATTAATAATATAGTACAGCTTTTGTGTATTTTTGTGCTAAGTGGGGTAAAAACACTGACTAATCGGTATCTGTTCAATATGGAAGCCACATTCCTCATCTTGAAAAGGAATATGTCCACGCTACATCATGGATTTTAAAGTCCTAAAATATTTGACCCAAAGTAATACTTTGAACTCTAAAAGTTCTAATTATGAAATATGAAGTCATGGTTGCATTAGAAGTCCTACTTTAGATTAATTATTTTGTAAGGTTTTAATTCTGAGTATCAAAGTCATGCGTGTGCACAGTGGTCCAGGTCCTGAGTTCAAATCCCCGCCTGGGGTCTTTTTGCTTGGTGTTTGCATGTTCTCCCTCTGCGTGTGCGGGTTCCTCCTACAGTCCAAAAACATTACTGCTTGGTTAACTGGTCTCTGTAGGTATGAGTCTGCGTGGTTGTTTGTCCCTGTGTGTCTCTGTGATGGACTGGCGATGTGTCCATGGCGTACCCCGCCTCTTGCCTACTAATGACCTGCAATCCTGCCACGGACAAGCGATTATAGACGACGGATGAATGGAAATCATAATTGTGACGTGAATATCAGTATTTTGGAAGTCAGTTAAGAAAATTACAGTGATAACATGCTCAGTCGTTTTTTTATTGTTAAATTTTATTTTAATTATCTGAATCACAAGTTTGACTTTCAAAGTCATGGTTATCATAAAGTCTAAATTAAGTCATATGTTTCATTTCTAAAGTAAGAATAACATACAAAGTCATACTTGGGGCTTTTGAGGCAACTGGGATTTTGAGTCGTCTGAAAAATGCTATTTTACTTGAATTTCTGTATAGGAAGCGAAACGTCTTCAAACTTCGGAAAAAAGTCCAGTTATCTTGTTTTTTAACTTTTTGGAATGGCCATGACCTGGATGACTGAGAATATTCACCAGCATATTTTACTTGAAGTGATGGGGAGTGCTGCTTAATGTGTGACTCACTCCAAAGTCAACTTTCTTTTTCCTTTTTTGCAGATAATCTGGTGTGCTACTTTGTTAAAATATCTATTTTCATGTGACTCTGTTTGGCTCAGTGCTGCCCTCTTGGGGCTTAACGGCGGCAAATTGCAGCTGAATTTCCCTATTGGTTCAAAGGTATATGCTGTCGTCACTGGTACGTGCTTTCGTCATAGCTCCGCGTTCTTTCCTGGGTGGAGGATGGTGCGTGTGTGCTGTGTGCTGGGTTGTCGGAGTACCACCGGATTGCATAGATTTCCAGGGGACTCCAAGATTCGGCGCCAGTGGTTACGCGCTCTTGAACTAAAAAATGGTGACCTCACGCCTTCCGCTGTAGTTTGCAACCAGCATTTTACTCGGGACTCCTTCAGCAACTGGACCGAGTTTGAAATGGGCTTCATCAAGCATTTGCACCTGAAGAGCAACGCTGTACCGACGTTGGAGCAGAAGCGGCAGCAGGGGACTAGGCGTTTGCAGGTGAGTGAAAATAAAAGATTCACCAGCTCTGTAGATTTCATATCTCACCATGATTTGTCCCGTTTTGGTGTTGCTTTGCTGTTTGCGGGGCTCATATTAGCTGGTGGTGTTAATGAACTCTGACCTGCTGCAGTCTGTGACCGTGTCTGACAACATTTTAGGATGCCTTCTTCCAGACTGATTTAGGGGCAGGTTTCCCCAAGCAGCCAATGAGCATGCGCAGAGATGCTGGGGTAATAGTAGCCCAGGGGTCACCAACATGATGCCTGTGGGCACCAGGTAAGCCCCCAAGGGCCATATGTGGTGCCCTTAAGCCTGTTAAAAAATTATATATAGCACAACCCTCCAGTGAGCTGCATTTAAAATACTATTTTATTCAGTTCCTCTTCCTTTTTAGTCATACTTGAATTTACATACATTTAAAAATGACAAGCATTACAAACATTTATATTATGTAAAGTTAAGGTGATCTTGGACCCTTCTAGTTCAAAGACCAGAATTGGTAGCCCTTCGCATGACAGTGCCGATGAAGTAGCTCTGTTTCAAAGAGAGTGGTGATCTCTGTAGTAGCCTATCTGGTGGGAAAACGCGGACCGACGTTAAAGGAGACATGTATCATGTTTTTGTTTTTTTCAGTTCTTCCTTTTCACATTTAAATCATCCAGTCGTGGTCTGTATAAAGTGGAACTCCAATGCTTAGTATGAATTCCTCATTAATTTACCCCCATATTCCCCCTTTTTACCCCTGTGCTGAGGTACGTCTGAGTGAGAAAATTGTTTTGGTGCTGTCTCTTTAAGGGAAACAAAATTTCATTATTTTAGATAGAATGAACTAAAAAATAGTTTTTTGAAGAAATAAAGGTATCTTTTTAGATGGCCTGTGGTTAAACTTCACACACCATCTCTCTGTGTTGTTCTCCAGTCTCTTGCTTAAATAGCCGGGCCGCCGAGCGTACACGTGAACAGATGCCACTCAGGGCTTACCCACTCCATGCCCATAAAATGCCATCGGCAGACACAAAATGACGGAGAGCACGGCCATTGGATCAAAACGTTCTCTTGCTAACAGCATTATAAAGTTATGAGTTACTTACTGCTTCACAAGACATGTTCCTCTGGAAGGTGATGCTGTTCTGTTGTGTATTTATCCTTTGGAAATAGGCTCATACCAGCTGACGGGGGATATGGGTGCCCATTGCTGGAGCTAGTTAGAGAAAGACATGGTTTGATACACTGCTTGTTTTGGTCTACATACAGTGCTCAAGCTCCACCTAGTGGTGAAATATTACTTATTGCTCCTTTAAGGAAAGGTACCTTGGAAATCCTGCGTGCAGCACCTCTGTTTTGCATATTTGTGCAGTTATTACGACTGATAAATCATGGCAAGAGGAAAAAGCAGCTCATTCAACGGAGGTTTAGAGACATTTTATTTCTAATTTTGGAACAGCATCGGAGACTGTGTCTGGCAAGCTGAAGGAGTCTCGCAGCATGCTGGGTGCACCAACAGATGCCAGCAGGTATGATGTGAGCACTACGTTACTGTTATGGTGTCTTGTTAAATCCAAAGAGATGTGTGTGTGTTTTCTGTTGTTGGTTCGTATTGAGGTAGTTTTGTATTCACACCAGAAGCGAACAACACCAGAGTCCGTTTGGGAGTGGACCATGACCACCTCAAAAAGTGGGTCTCAAACCGGACTAGGATTCGCTTGAGCAGTGGTGGGCACAGTTGCGCTAATCCGCAAACGGATACTTCCGGAACTAACTCTTTTTTTCAACGCGTTATCGTTCCTGCTAAGTTTAGAAACTGTTTGCAGACTGGTTAGCTTCCATTATATTGGGTTTCAGTACCTGTAAGTACAATGACAACAGTCACAAGATGTTCATCTGCCGTTTATGTCACTGTCCTGGCTCTCGCTACAGATCCACACAGACTTCTCTACAACAGTAGCAGTCACAGCTTCACAAAATGCCTTTGATAATAGCATCCGCAATTACCTCTGTAAACAGTGCGCTGCTGTGTGACTTTGTCTTCTTGAACCATTCAGACATAAGTCTGATGGCGGTCGCATTTAATTGGTAATGCAAACGATTTTTGGGTTCATTTACCAGCACCACTGGAGGTGGAAGGAGACTGGACTCGGAGCTTGGCTTTTGGATCACTGTATGGCTCAGCAAGACTCTTTAATTTTTTTCAATACATCAGTACGCTGTTTCCATCTAATTCTTATGGGAATTTTGAGCGAACCTTTACAATATTGCAAAAAAGAAAATGCACATAGGACTTGTTTCCTTTTACCGATTTGTAGCGAATTAACCAGGAGA
Source organism: Fundulus diaphanus (assembly GCA_037039145.1). NCBI lineage: Eukaryota > Metazoa > Chordata > Actinopteri > Cyprinodontiformes > Fundulidae > Fundulus > Fundulus diaphanus. The sequence continues at coordinate 26,130,147 of CM073138.1, forward strand.
TGCGCCGCCTAACGTTGTCATACGTTGACATTGACTGTAATAAACAGGAAGTACATGTTACTAACTCGCACGGACCACAGATCAGTAATGGAGTGAGGCTTTAATGATTTATTTTTATTTATTTTTTTACTGATGAGACTTAGAAATGTTTGTGCCTCATCTTCGGTCCACACGTAGCTGTGGTTGCTTCCAGACCTGTTTTTGAGTGTTATGGAAATATCCGAGAAGATGCTGGCAGCAGAAACAGCTGATCAGTCACTCCTCTTTAGTGCATTTACTGTTTTTGAAAGACTTAAAAACCACCTCAAGTAAGCGTAAAAACTATTTTGCAAAATTTAGTGAGTTAATTCGAATTTTTCCATTTCCATCAACCCCTTCTAATGCGGTACTTCAAATGCTCATTAAAAAAGGTGACGGAAACGCGACGACAGCTACTGGCCCTTACCTCCTACCCTATCCTGGAGGATCGGTGTAATTAACAATTAAGGATGTCAAATATTTTGACATCCTTCAGCTTGGCCTACAAAGTCTCTCCAAGAAATAAAAATGGCGGATTTGCAGAATTGGTAAGCCAGAAATTTCTGACCTTGTTTAGCAGCAAATGCAGAAAATACTGTGACATAATTGTTAAAAAAACATAATTGAAAAAAATATAAAACTAAATGTCTTAAAAATGTGACACAAAAAGGAACAAAGAAATCTACGCATTACCTGGACAGACTACATTCAAATTTTCTGCCTTCCTGGAGACTCAAAGTACACAACAAATTTTTTTTGAGGGCTAAAAAAGTGGATTTTGCACATGTTCCCTTTAACACTGGTTCATACTATTGATGTTTTGCGTAAATAGAAATGGTAATGCGGCAGTAAATCCTCTATTGCACCTCATCTCCGTATATCAAACCTGGCTGTGGGTATTATGATATAAATTATGTAGTTCATCGGAAACATATCTTTGGAATTGGATGCTCTGTAGGTGTAGGGTTAGATTGCAGCAAGTATCCTAACTTAGCATTCTAGTGCACTTTGGAAACAGGTGCCATGCTTTGTGTGGCTTTCGCAAGCTAAGATGGAAGCTCTGGGGCTGTGGTATTTGTAAACAACAACATGGCATTCCTTCTCCTTCTCCTCTCAGCAGACGGTGTGGTTAGAGCTAGACAGAACCTTCTTGTTATCACAAGGATTCAGTAATTCGTTATTTTTGGTTTCATTATTAATAATCAATTGTTATTTTAACATGTTTTTACAGCCAAAATTAACACGAGAAATTGGATGCAAAATTGAACCAGTTGCGACCACTTGTGATGGTGTCCTGGCCAGCCAGAGGCCTGCCAGGAGAAGCAAGGGTGAAGATTATTATTACTTTGTTGTTGTTGAAATGCATATATTAGCCATCACAGCTTCAATATAGTTTTAATTTTTGCTCTATGTTGTACTTTAATGGTGGCTTAGATGCTTGTTAGTAAAAGGGGCATACTTTCTTTTTTACAGCATCACAAGAACCTCCTACCAGGAGCGTGTCATGTGACCCTGGGACCTTCACGGAGCCGTCGTTTCCAGAGTCTCCCAGCTCGACGTCAGTGAAAATAGAAAAATGTGAGGTGTTAGTTGATGAGTCGTCCTATCATCCTGATGGAAGTGAGGTCACCGTAAACCCCACAAGGTAAAACAAAAATTATGTTCATGTCTTATTTAGGTGTTAAACATTATTGGTGGTATTATGCTGGTTTTGGTTCTTCTTTATTGCTGCATAGCTCCTTCGACGAAGTCCCCCCTCCGTCCCACAAAGAGTATATTGTTCACGAAGAACAGCTGCTGAAGCTTTTTTGGAGGTGTCCCGTTTGCACCCGGAGATGTGTTGTGGAAAAAACAACCATTGGTACGCTCCTCCGCGTCAAACAGCAGTGCAGTCGCTGTGAATATGTCGACGAGTGGTCCAGTCAGCCGTTGGCGAATAACATCCCAGCAGGCAACCTTTAGCTCCGTGCCGCTGTACCTTTCACAGGCTCATCCTTTCTTCAGGTATCCAAGGTGAGAGACACAAATGTTTCTCAGTTATGTTTCTATGAGGGCTTTATACTTGTTGCTAATTTTTGTTTTTCCTCATTTTTTTTTTTTTATTCTTTGAGGATTTCCACATACAGGGATCTCTCTAAGGGCCTCTGGTCTGGCCCTGGTCCCACTGATGGCAAATAAACTTTTTACCTTCATTGTCTCCTGCCACTTTTACTACCATTGGGCCTCACACTAATTGTTATATTTATTGTGCTTGTAATACATTATTTTGTACAATAACTGTTTCAGGTGGAGGAAGGAACCTACTGTAAGGTCCATCCTCTGGGAACTCCTTCCTGATGCGGGTGACCGTGCAGGATGGTATCACCACCCTAATGTCCTGGCCCAGATATCCTCAGCACCGCTTAACCACGGGGCAAGATGCTTGTAACACAAACTGCTCCTCCGTGTTTAAAAAAAGCTGGAGCTGGTTGAATTAGACGCAGCCTGTGTGAAGAATTAAACAACCTTTTTTGGAGGCCCCAAGATCAGCGTAACTAGTGTCAGCCGTACCAGTGATGACACCGGACCGAGCAGCATGGCTGCAGCAGGATAGCAAACACTTCCTGCACGGCCCTGTCCCATCTCAGAGGTGGCATGCAGCATGTTTGTGTCTTTGGTCGTGATCGGGGCACACAGAACATTAAAGGTTACATAATTATTCAGCTTTATCAAGTCAATCCATAATGGCTGAACAGAACAAGGAAGACATGACAGGAGAGAGTGTGTTCAAAGAATAAGATTTTAATAAATATACATCCTGTTTTCCTGTTGTTTCTACATTAATATAGAACGGTTTTTACCAGCTAAAGAAAAAACAAAGTGAGTAAGTACTGTGTTTAGCACTTTTCTTTAATGTTTTTTGTATTGTATTTGTGTTCTAACACTGAATACTGTGAAACTGCCAGGTGCCGTGTGCAGGGCTGCATTGTTAATAGGTGTTTGCATCGAATTATATTAAAGCTCTTGAGATCTGAGAATTGTAGTCCAATCCAAAGTTATTTGACGTTTTAGAACAGGCTGACGCATGATTAATTTCAGGTCTCACTTCATTTCAGGAAATTTGTTTTTTGTTCCTTAATTGCTTTGATTTGTACTGCTAGTTTAGTAAACAGAAACTGAAAATATTTTTTTTTATTTCTGTCCTTAAATACATACACACATAGTTTTAATTGTAGAAAAAAATGTTTTTACACTGCAAATAAAGTATTCATGTCAAAATTATGGTTCCTCTTACCTCCTTTGTGCAATCAAATAAAAGCCTTTTCCAAACCAGGCTCCAGGGCTACCTGGAGCCCACCCACCTGTTCACATATGTGCATCACCAACAATAAAGGAACACTTTTGGCATCTGAAGGTCAATTGGCCTATTTGTAGATGTGGTAACAGGCTCAGGCTTCCTTAAATCATGTATGCATTATCTCAATTTAAGTTAATTAAATATAGTTTGTGCTATTACAATGGGGCTCTTGGGAGTGGGCCTAACTAGACCAACTATAATTCAAAGTTTTTTCACACATAGAACAAAGGTTGAGAAGAACATGTTGGTGTATTTTGAGACTTTGGACCATCTATGTCAAAGGCAAGTCATTTATTGTGCTAGTTTAAGTTAATATATTCAGACGTAGAGGGGTTAGAAACTAGTGGAGATAGGGACGGCTTCATAGTCCATTGTAAATAAGCAGAAATAGTTTCTTTAACTTTACATGCTAAATTATGTAGTGTTGTAAAGCCTTGATATTTTCTGGTGAAGATTTTAAAAACACCTTCGGGGTCTCCCTACAATAAGGTTTCCTACGGAGGAGAAAACTGCAGTAACCACGGGGGGACACCTGTTGAAGGAGAATCATTTTATTCTTTATACCGTCAATCATACTTTAGAAGTTAAGATCATTAAAATATAAATGCAAACTTATAGAATCTTTGTTACTGCTTTGAACGTTAGCACGTGTTAGCCATGATGCTAACATAGCGAGAAATCCTCCACCTCAACTCCTCCGTGGCCTCACTACCAGCTTCCATATGTCAAATTAAGCTAGCTGCCAGACACTTTCCCTCGTCCTGGCGAGGCCCCCACCGCTCACCCCCACACGTAGCCCTGCCCCTCGGGCTCTCTTAGCACTGCCCGCTTTGATGGCGTTTTTCACAGCTTTGTCTGGGGTCGTGGCTGTGCTTTTACACTGGGGTGAGTTACACTGTAAACTCCGGGGTTTAAAGTAACGATTTAGTCATCTACATTCCTCTTCTAGACTCGCTCGACAAACAGGAAACGCACGCGCTGCAAAAAAAACGGAGTGGCATCCCGGTCAGCCAATCACGCTCCCCGACACTGCCGCGGAGCCAATCACGGCAAGGAAGAAGGGCGGGACGTCCTGTAATGTGATGCAAATTCAACGTCGAGCTCGTTTAGTCCCACCCTTTTGTGTTTCCCGCACCGTCAATCAAAATAGAAAAAAATCGACCCGAATTCAACGATCAACACTAGCCCGCCTTTGATAAAATAACCATGTTCGGAGTTTGGTCGGTGTGGTAATCCGCCATATTTACGCTATGGCTGATACGTAAACGGTTAGCGCATCGAAGCGGCAACTAATCGGTGAGTTTGTGAGCGCGGCAGCGAAGCGAGCTGCGTCTTTTTATCGTTAGCTCCGTCGCTAACTAGCTGGATATGGTCAGCTAACCGAGCTAGCTGGCTACCTCTCGGAGTTGACAAAGTAAAACTGTCGGTCTGGGCCCGAACGCTCCGGGGATCTACGGCGCTACGCTGAATTTCGCAGACGGCGGACCGCAGAGCTGGGGATGCTTTGCGGGCTTTTCTGGCAGGCAGGAGTTGAAGATTACAGACTTTTTTCTCGGCTTCCCCCTCTCTCTCTCCCCGCTAGCGCCAAGAGCCGTCTCTGAAACAAGGAGAAATGGCGTCCGCGGACGTGGACAGCAGTCAGAGCGAGTTCCTGCAAGCTGGCGGCGCGGCCGAAACACAGGTATCCGCCACATTTCCCACCTCCCCGCCGCTTTCCAACTCGGGTTGTGCTTTTTAGGAGCTTGGACGTTCACACGTTTTACAATTTTGATGGCATTGGGTGAAAGCCGTACACTTCCTGTGTTCCCCTCAATAACGGCCACCCACTTTCCCCCCGTAAAACCCGCCCATAGTGGGTAGGACGCTGAAGTCAGTCACTTCCAGATAGCCGATGCACCTTGGGCTTCGGTGAGGTTGCCGGGATGATCTAATGTCAGGAGGAGCTGCTGTAATCATTACTGTATGTTCAGTTGTGCTGTAGCAGCCTCCCATCCCCCACCCGTTCCTCAGCCCGCTGTGGTCTGTCTCTTCACTCGGTTTCCCCCCCATCAGAGTAAATTCAGCACGATCTCTTCTTTTCCAGAGCAGAACTCTCTTTTTTTAATAGCTGACTGACAGATGGAAGTCATTGCTATCCCCCTTCTTCCTCGGTGTGACCCGGGGTGTCTCTGTTTGATCATGGCATGCTGGTTGGTTACCAGGAAAGTGCACCTGAGTCTGGCTGGTACTGTTGCTAAAGTGGGTCGTGGGAGTGAAGAAAAAAACACACACGGGGTCCCACAAGGTGCTCTTCCAGGCTCCCCTTTATACTGCCTTTGCAGAAGTTTTTATATCCTTTGAACCCTTTTCGTGTTTTGCAGGCCGCCCTGCAAATACAAGCACAGGCTTAATTTGTTCTTTACTAGGATTTTACGTCATAGACTGACACCAAATGTTATGTAATTGTGTGGTGGTAAAAAGAATAAATGTTTTCGGCTCCTTTTTCTTCGTGAAACAGTGTAAACTCTTTCAACCCGGAGGCAGAACATCTATGAGCTGCATTGCTCCCATATTCTCAGTTTAAGCCTGTACTTTTATGTGGATCTGGCCCTTTAGCTATGTTCAGGTTGATTGTCCTGGTGAAAGGGGAACCTCTACCCCAGAGCTTTAACGGGGTTTCGTTTAACCGTGTCCTGTTTTTTTTTTTTTTTAGCTATCGCCATCTCTCCATCAGCTCTGACCAGCTTCGCCGTCAGAGCTGCCATCACTGTCATTCTTTTTTTTTGCATCCACAAAAGGCCCCGTTTGTGTCGTCCTGCTGTCAGATTGTCCCACCTGAGCTGTGGATCTCTGCGGTTCCTCCAGAGGTGTTTTGTGATTAATCCTCCCCTCGTGCCGCCTGTCCGTATCGGAGGACGGCCACGCCTCGGTAGCTGGTGGTTTAGAGTCGGGCCGGGCTCCTTTCATTTTCGGATGGACGATAGAATTCGCTTGAATTGCTTTTTGTGAGAAGTCGTTTGGTAACCTTTCTCTGCTTTGAATCTTTCCAAATTGTAGCTTTGTTTGCTCCCTAATTTTGTCTTAGAAGCCTCTAAAAGCCTCCAGAACAGCCGGATTCCTGCCGAGGTCTGAATTACACAGACGTGGTGGACTCTATTACTGATACGTGGCTCTTGAAAGCAGTGGTTTGACTTAAATTTATTGAAGGCATCAGAGGAAAGGGGGCTGAAAACAAAATGCACACCACACTTTTCAGCTTTTTGTTTAAAGAAAATAATTAAGAAGGCCTTGAGTATTCTTGTTCACTTCAGTTATTCAGTACTTTGTATTTTATTGAAACTTTATGTGGAAGACACACAATGCTTTGGTTGTGAAAAGGTTTAACAGGTGTGAATAGTTTTATGGAGTTTGGACCAGAACCTTCTCCAGCTTGATGCCGATAAGACAAAAGTCACTGTTTTTGGTCCTAAAACGTAGATTTAATGATGTTTAATAACTGCAGAGCGGGCTAGAAACCGAGGAAATATGGACCCAGAGTCCTGACCTGGGCCAGAAAACTGATCCATCCCACGGGCCTTAAATCACGGCTCTGGCTCCCTGGTTGTTTAAAACGAATCGGCCTAGAAGCCACAGATGAATGTGTGTCTCAAATACAGCAGACGCACTTCCTGTCTTTAATGTAGTTTTCTTTTTGTCGTCGTGGTGAACGTCTCTGTCTGAATGCTGCTGTCCTCCTGATCTCCCCGCGCCGCTCCCGTCTCTTTGCTAACCCCAGTGTTGGTTGTGCTCCCAGACAACAGACATGTCGGCCATCCAGTTGACGGGCTCGGACCGATGGGAGGTGCTGACCCCCGTCTCGGCCGCAAAGGAAGACCAAGGCGTCATCCACATTCCTAACTCGGGGATCGTCACGTCGAACGGGCAGTACGTGCTTCCAATCGGGAGTCTTCCCAGCCAGCCCATTTACGTCACCGCGTCTGGGAACGAGGCCACGGCCAACGGGGTGTCGGGCATCCAGTATCAGGTGAGGAACGTGGCGGGGGACCGTGCCGGTGCCGGGTTTGTGTGGGGGGTAGCCGTCGCGCTCACAGCTGTCCCTCTGCGCTCGCAGGTCATTCCCCAAATCCAGAACGCCGACGGGACGCTGGCAGGGTTCTCCACACAAGGACTGGACGACGGCACGGGCCAGATTCACCTCCTCCAAGACGGCAGCCAGAGCAATATCGGAATCAGCTGCTCCACGACGGCAGCCACAGACCTCCTCACGCAGGCGGGCCAGGTCCAGTCCATCCAGGGCGTGTCGCTGGCCGGAGGCTCGGCGTACGCCAGCACCGTAGGGCTTCCCGGCAACATTACGTTCGTCCCCATAAACAGCGTGGACCTCGAGTCCCTAGGGCTGACCGGGGCCCAGACGGTACCGATCGCCACCGGGGTGACGCCCGAGGGCCAGCTGATCATGAGCGGCCAGCCGCTGGAGAGCCAGAGCCAGGACGGCGGCAGCAAGCAGTCGCTGGTGACGGTGAGCGACCCCAGCGGCAACCAAGAGATGTACGTGCCAACCACTTCCTCCTCTTCCTCCAACGCCTCCCAGCTCCCCGCCACCATCGACGGCACGGGGGTTCTCACCCAGGCCACGGCGGTGTCTGCAGGGGTGTCCGACCCCTCCTCCACGGAAAACTTCAACTCCCACAACCATCTGCAGCAAATGCAGGTCAGTATGTCCGCCGGATGTAGCCGTTGTTGTTGAGGTGGCTTTTCTATCGCAGGTTTGTCAGCAAACTGGGAAGGGAAAAGTAAATAGTCCACACTGAGGTTAGCTCACTGTTTTAGCAGCTGCACAACCCAAGGTTTGCCACCGTTGGCTGTCCAGGTGTCTAGTTTGATATAAATGGAACCAGGATTTCCCAGTTCTGCAAAAGCCTCCATAGCCTTCAGGGAGTTGCTGAGTTACCCTGAAGGCAGCATCCCTGTAGTCATCCATGGTGGGAAGGAGGGTCAGCGTTGCTGGGAAGGTGGACTGAGACGAACAAAAGGCGGTTCTGGAGGAAAACCCGACAGAACCAGCAACAGCCAGCCAGAGCTACAGGGAAGTGATCAGGAGTCCGGTCCAGTCAAGAAAGACGTTCCTCCTCCAGTCTCCCTGAGCCTGGGCTGGTCCACAACTACAGGAGCGGTCCGATACTTTCCGTCTGCAGATGGACACGGCTGGTGAACGCGGTCCTGTGGGCTGCAGCTGTTTTTGGACCTGGGCGTGTTGTTGGACCTGAGGTTCTGTGGAGGAACGCGTCTCACGTTTCATTCGTTGGAAGAAAATGCGTGTGATCTTTTTGAGGCTCGCAGTGAGGGCACCTAGGTTCTGTAGGTGAACCAGTACCGTCCACTTGTCTGGCTTTGCGCTCCAGTGGTGCAGCTGTAACCGCCGCGCTCCTCTCTGTGCAGGTGTCCTCCTCCAGCGCCACCACCATCTCCCAGCCCATCCTGCAGCTGTCGGGGGACGGCCAGGCCCAGGTGGCCCAGGGCCAGGACCTGAGCGGCGCCGGCCAGACCATGCAGAGCGTGCAGCTGGTCAACCCGGGCACCTTCCTCATCCAGGCCCAGACGGTCACCGCCACGGGTCAGATCCAGTGGCAGACCTTCCAGGTAGCGCGCACCGGCTCCACCGCGACCCCGTTCCTCCGCACGCCGCCAGAATCCGGATCATCCCGTTTTTTTCCTGTCTCTCTCCGCCAGGTTCAGGGCGTCCAGTCGCTGCAGGGGCTCCAGTTACCCCAGGGCCAGGGCCAGGCTCAGCAGCTGACTCTGGCCCCGGTCCAGACCCTTCCCCTGGGCCAGGCGGGCCAGGTCAGCCTCCCCAACCTCCAGACGGTCACAGTGAACTCCGTGACGCAGACCGGAGTCCAGTACGCGCAGGGCGAGGAGGCGAGGAGTCCAGCCGGTAAACCGTGGCCCGTTGAACCCTAAACGCCTCGCCGTGGCCGCGTGCTGCCGCAGACCGTGACCTCTGTGTTGTCTCCCTGCGCGTGTCCCGCCTCAGGCATCCAGATCAAAGAGGAGCCCGACTCGGAGGAGTGGCAGCTGAGCGGGGACTCCACGCTCAACCCCAGCGACCTGAGCAACCTCCGGGGGCCCATGGGAGACGAGGACATGGAGGGGGCGGGCGGGGACGGCAAGCGGCTCCGCAGGGTGGCCTGCACCTGCCCCAACTGCAAGGAGTCCGGAGGAAGGTGAGGAAAGCCGCCGGGGAGAAACGAGGAGGGAAATGGGAGATTCAGACTTTATTCCTCATTCAGCTTTCTGTCTTAGATCTAGAGCTGCAACTAACGATCGTTTTAATAATCGCTCCATTATTTTTTTTGATGATTAATCGATGAATCGGACAAAAAAATACCTGTTTTATTTCCACTTCTTTTTCCCAAAATAAATCGTATCACATAAATCGCATTTGAAACTGGTGTCAAATGCGGTTTGGTTGAGCATCACCCTTGTTCTGGTGTATCCTGGGAAATAATTGGCCATAACAATGCAACCAGTGCAGAAACACCACTTCTGACAATCAAATAAACCTCCAGCCCATTTCATAGACTGTTTCAGCGCAAGATACATTTTATATAAATGCTACATTTGTCCTTCTGCATATTTTACTTCTTAGATCGTTTATTCTATAAGTTTTTTTCTAATTTTTCTTTGAAGAGTTAAAAAGTGTTGGATATTTCTTCTGAGGGTTTTACATTTTTGAGGGTGTCCTTCACAGATGCTTACGTGTGGTTTTTCTGTAAAGGCTGGTTCACACGGCAGGATTTTATAATTTGTATATATTTTATGCCCAGATTTCCCCATCTGAGAGGCGCCGATCTCTGCGTGTCTCTTACCATAATCTAAAGAGAACATCCTGCCGTGTGTGATGTGTTAAGAGCGATCGGGTCCGCTCTGTGGAACGGCAGGACTGCTCCTACCACAAATCAGGGATATTCAACCTGTTGGATTGTCTTCCCCCAATATGCTAGCCTGTGTTCCCTGATGACAAACGATCACGCAGCCTGTTGAATGTGACGTGTAGCCAATCAGAGCGCGGTGAGGGAAACCCAGAGAGAGAAACAACCAACTCTCCTCCATAGCAGAGTGCAGCAAACGTAGAGTCGGCCGCGTTGTCTCCGCTTCTTTAACCAACGCCTTTTCTATTTGTTATGATTTTTCTCTGTTAAAATCAGTCCACAAACTATCAGCATTCTTCTTCCTGGTCGTTCATGTTTATTTACTCTGAACTCACGTTTGATCTTCAGGGGATTCGCAAGATTTCCCGTCTGATATCTGAACGTTCCTGAGTGAAATCTGTTGGTTGTGTTGAGCTCGCCGTCTGACTGGACACCGCATGCTGTAGAGCAAACCTGTTTTTATCTTATCCTGTTTTGTCTTATCGCTGCGTCTCTCAGGCTTTGAAAATCAGACCATTTTAAAATCCTGCCATATGAAGCAGCCTTGTTTTTAATTCAGATCCACCTCTTATCATCCTGAGTGTCTCACCAACATTTCGTTATGGTTACATAACAACAATAAAGACTCTTGTTTCTAGAGGCCTGCTCCTCTCTCCCATACAGAACCTTCACTCAGACTTTGTTAGCAAATTAAAATTTAAAGCTTAATCAACAAAAATGACCATCAGAAAGAAATTGTATTCTGATTGAGAGGGCTGGTTTATGATCCATAATCCTATCAGCGTCCATCTAAACGCTCGTTCCGATTAACTCATGAACTTCCAGCACCTGCATGTGGAGGATGGAGCCGCAGCGCTGCAGCACAGAACATTTTGGGAGGATCATCATTTCCTCCCGCTCTCTCAACAGCAACAGCAGGAGTTCTCCACCATCACAGAACCCGGTGCGGGTCCATTCTGTGCGCTCAGAACCGTCAGAACCAACACACCTCCATGTTTATTTTTTTCCGCATGAAGAAGTAAAAAACCTCTGCGGTTGTTTTATGGAAATTCATCAACTCTGATAATATGAGAGTTTCTACTTTGAATAAATCTTGGTGCAAGTAAACGCACGTCATGATCAGATTATTTGATTTCGAGCCCATATAAACTAGCCTGACATGGTCATACTCAATTCTAGTCAGAATTTGAGTCTGATACTGCTCCATAGAGCTGTGATTATGGGGCGTGTTTCCAACAAACCAGGAAAAAGAATTCCTCTGCACTCAATTGGATAGACCTACAACCAATAAGAGCAATGGAGTGTGCGCCGTATGTTAAGCGACGCATAGTTGAATAGTCTGAATTAGCGAACGTACAACGTTACCTACCATGTTTACAACATGGGATTCATATCACGACATTGCGAGTTATTTACTAAGTCAGACAGTCAGATGATCTCTTACCATTTGTAAGTTAGATGAACTTCGTCCACGACGATACCCATAACGTTGGCTTGAAAAACATCAGAGCCTAGCATGTCCCTCCACTTGTTGTTCAGCAGCCAGGATTCCGGGCTTCTGAAAAGGAGCTGGCAACGACCGCTGGCTATATCCACCTCGTCATTCACGCCGAGTTACATCGCCGTGATGCCCATTTCAGTTGCTTCTTTCCCGAAACGAATTCAACCCAAGCGCGCTTTGGTGACGTGGTTGATTACGTTACTGTTGATCATCTGTCCATCATCGTATAAAGCCCGCCCTGACAATTTGATTGGCCCGCCAGATATTGGGCGAGCATACTCGCGCTAGTATTGAGCAATGCCAGACCGAACTTCCCAACCTAAAACATTGTGGGCGGGACTAAGTTCGGAATGGCACCCAGGCTACATATAAACTGTTTTCTGGATACTTTCGTTTAATCTGAAGACATTTCAATCCGATCGTTGTGCATGTAAACAGCTCCTGTCATTAACCAGCTAACGGTTAGACGAGCCATCAGACTGACGTTACGGCTCAGTCTGATGCGCAGGACTCCACTCGCAGCTCCGAGCCAAACGATGTCGGCGTTTCCTCACATTGAAACGGAACAGACGTCAGGTATTGTAATGTAAAGGTTTTTGGTTTTGTGAAGCACAACATGCTCCCCATCTTTTGGGGACTTAGTCCAAGCCCTATTCTCTGTGTCGTCATTTGGAGAATTTACTACAAACAAGTATTTGAAAATCCCGCCTCCGCCTCGCTATGTTTACATCGCTCTGCCGCCAGTCAGCATTGACGACCGCCTGCAGGTAAATTAGGCGGCTCTGCGACATGCCGAGTGACGCATTAATTGCGTGACACAACGAATCGATGATGAAATTCGTTGCCAACGCTTTTAATTGTTGATTTTTATCGATTTGTTGTTGCAGCCCTACTTCTATCCTTCCTTTCTTGTTTACTTCTTTCTATCTTTCCCTCATACCTTCTTTAAACACTTCCTTATTTCCCTCCTCACTCCTTTCCTTCCTTTCTTAACTTCCTTTTGTCTGAAATTTCTCCCTCCCTCACGTTCTTCCTTCTTCCCTTTCTTTATTTCTTTTCTTCTGTCCTGTATCCTTTTGTCCCTCCCTTCATGTCTTGTGCCCTCACTTCTTCCCTTTTGTCTTTCTTGTGTCCTGCCTACCTTCCTCTCTTGTCTCCCTTCTGATATTTTCTCATTTCCCATCTCCTTTACTTTAAAGTCTGCCATCCTATGAACCTCAGTATCTTAGATTTTAAAACAGACGGTGAAACCTGAGAGCCCTGGGGACGTCTTTGGTATCTTTACATGAAAGCGGGGCGGGGCCTCAGCGTTCTCCCTCCCACTGAGGCTTTTCCCTGACTCTCTCCTCTCCCCGCCTTGCCTCCCAGGGGTTCCGGCGTAGGCAAGAAGAAGCAGCACATCTGCCACATCCCCGGCTGCGGCAAGGTCTACGGGAAGACGTCCCACCTGAGGGCTCACCTGCGCTGGCACAGCGGCGAGAGGCCCTTCGTTTGCAACTGGATGTACTGCGGGAAGAGGTTCACCCGGAGCGACGAGCTCCAGAGACACAGGAGGACGCACACAGGCGAGTGGCGCTCGGCTTCCTCTGCTGCTTTCCTCAGGTTTCAGCCCCTCGGGGTTTGGCTCGCCGGGGTTCGCTGACACCAGCCCGGGCTTTCTGCACGTTTAGACGTCCGTGGTGCAAACTGGGGCCTTATCTGCAGAGCAAGAGCTTGCGGCTGTGTGGTGGGGCTCACACTTTGAAGCGTTTTTGAATCAGATTTCGACACAGAGGACATTTTGAGCGCTGTGGTTTGGAACGGCGACAAAAAAACCCAAAAGCTGTTTTGAACCCTCAGCCGCGGCGCACAGGCTGAACGTTTTAGCTCTGCCCAAAAAACGAGCAGAAAGATGGTCGCCGTCAGACACAGAGAGAAGTAGGTCTGCTTGAAACCTAGACGGTGAGAAGCGCCCCGCTTTTTCCTGTTGAGGATGAAAGTTGGAACCATGTAGGAACGGAGAAGATGCAGACCCTCGGGTCTTATTATGAGCAGTTCAACGCTGGATGAGCTCTACAGCATGACCAGCACACAGGTTCTGCACCAGGAACGAACATTTCTCTATTTTAGTTCAACTTTATTCCTAAAATCCCGTTTGTCTCTGCCCTCTAGTGGCAGCAACAGCACATTACACCGTCCAGGATTAAAAACAGGTTTACAGACAGGAGATAAAAGCATGAAAGTTATCTAATTTCATAAAGAAATGTTTGTAGGTGCGGAGATGTAACATTTAGACCTTTTTTATTGATAGAATGAGAACTCTTCTTATATACAACTTATATACAACTAATAATGTTGCATTAATAAATGGTATGATATGGTGCGTATATCTGCTATAATGTTGTTTAAACATGCTGCAGTTTCTGCGTTTACAGATTTAAAAAATCAAACGTCTTACATGATCTAGTTGTTTATTTCAAACAGGAAACAATCATTGCATCTATTGGTAAAATATGATTTTTTTTTTTTGATTGCAGTTTAACATGAGCTAAAGTGTTATTTTATTATCTGTGATTTAGCTGTCGGATAAATATTAAAACATTTTTTTTGCAGTTCTGCAAACACATTTGGCATCGTAGGGTTTCATCTTTGGCCCCATTTCTCCAGTTTTTCTGCTGCGGTGGCCCCTTCTCTTTTTGTTTTCTTTATTTGACTCTTAAGCACTCTGTCAGCGTTCGGTTTAAACATGTAGAAAACCGTCTCTAACCTAAAGATTCACCGGGGAATGGTTGATGGGAGAGAGACGCAGCAAGCAGCTTTCAGGGTCTGGGTGCTGATGTGAGGCTTCAAGCTAAAAATACAGATTTCTTTGACATTTCATTCCTTCATTTTGTATTTTGGTGTTGTTTCCAAATATCAACTTTAGTTCCATGGATATATTTATGCCCAAGTATATTTTTTAAAAAAAGTAATCCGTGGCATTTTTTAAATTTCAGTCCTCCTACTTAACAAATATTGTGTTTTGGTTGTTTTACAGTACATGAAAAAATATGATTTTCTGGAAGGCAGGGAAAGCTAAAAAAAAATTAAATCAACCCAAAATAATAATAAAAAAAAATTAATTAAATGTCCAGGTGGCCCTGGGAGGGTTAGATCATTTACATTGTTTTTTTTTTCCCCACACTGTAGTTTGAGCAAATGTTTTAGAAAAAATTAACCCCCCATGCCATGTAAATCTCCGGTTGCTTAACGCAGGTGTGTGTGTGTTTGTCCTCGGCCTGCAGGAGAGAAGAAGTTCGTGTGCTCCGAATGCTCCAAGAGGTTCATGCGCAGCGACCACCTGGCCAAGCACATAAAGACTCACCAGAACAAAAAGGGTGGCGGGCCCCCCTCCACGTCCCCGCCCACCACCGACGCCGTCATCACCGCAGACGGAACCACGCTCATCCTCCAGACCGCCACCGCCCACGACCTTGTAGCCAATCAGGAGATCCCTCTGCAGCTGGTCACCGTGGCGCCCGGTGAGGTCCTGGAGTGAGGAGGGTTAATCTGACCGGCCAATCACAGGGACCGCTTGAGCTTTCCTTTTTTTTTTTTTTTTTCTTTTCTTTTTTTTAACATATGAATATATACGTAAATATATATGACAAATATATATATTTTAAGTGAAATTTATCTTTTTGTTTTTTGCAGTCTTTTTTTATAGGGGGACGAAAAGAAAAAAAAAACATTAAAATGTGGTTATGTACACGTGGAAACACCTGTCACCTGAATTAACACTCAAGAACACAACGTGAAATGCCTTACTTTGTATGATACTCTTGTATAAAATGCTGGAGGTGCATGTTTTTTAAGCATTGCAGATCTTGTGACTGTAACGGAATTTAATGTAGGAGGAGGAAGGAGAAGGATGTCCAGAACCTCGCTCGCTCGCTCGCTCTCTCTGGGATGTTTAAGGAGTTTTTTTTCTTTCTTTCTTTCTTTCTTTCTTTGTTGCTCCGGCGGCAGGAGGGCTGCGCGTGAAGCCGGGCGCTCTGTTTGAAGCGGCGTAACTTCCGGGTGTGACTGCTGCCAGGGCTGCACCGCTATTTGTATTTTTTATTTTTAAGAGGTGGTTCAACATTTGGGTTAACATCGATACTGGAAGCCCACGCTGACGTGTTCTCGTTGCGTTTCAGGTCGGTTTCCAGTGTTTGTGTTAAAGCCGCAAGTCGAGTTGGCTTCTCCGCATTTTAGCCGCGCGCAGCAGCCGCGCGCCAACAGGGCAGCGGCGCGAGGCTGAAAACAGAGCGCAGGTGGCGCCGACGGCCGTCTCACGATCTGGAACAGAGAGCAACTTCTTCCAATGTCTGCTCAGCTCGAGTAAAATGTCCCATCTGTCCTCCTGAGCACACCGTCCTCTCTGCTTTTCCCCCCACATATTGCAGACAAGAAACGCCTCTTTACTTCTTTTTTTTTTCCCTTCTGTTGTAAATTGATCATGTATTTCAAGTCTCTTTACTAACCGGGTGTCACCTAGACCAGAGCCCGCACGACGACGATCATAGATTGTGAAGGAGAACGGGTCCAAATGTTGCCATGTGAGGAAACCAAAAGCAGCAGATTGTCGTCCGACGTTCCTGCACGGCGGCGTCGCGCCGAGCGGCTTTCGCAATAACTGCTCTGATGCTGGTTCTGGCCAGATGCCGTTCGAAAGGAAAACAATCATGCCATTTGACTTTTATTTTTTATTTAATGTAATCCTTTCATCGGTTTGTCTTTATATTTGTAGCATTCTTTTACATGTATATTATCTTATTTTCACCTTGTTTATAGAAGCCATTACGTAGTTAGCTGAATTTGTCGTATCAAAACCTTATTTTAATTTTTTTTTTTTTAAATTGGTGTAAAAATTGAATGTTACCTTTTGTAAAACCTTTTTTCAAATGGATCACAATAAAAGTCTGAAAGCTTCCAGTTTTGTTGGGTTTTGTATTTCAGTTTGTCAGATTAAGAGAAACGACATCCTGAATAAATTTGTTTAATAAAAAGGTGAAAACATCACCGCTCTGTCCCAGCTGCAGGAATATACATCAACAATGTCAGGGTTTATATGGAGGGTGGAAAATGTGAAACATTGGGTCGAAATACCTATTGAGGAATTTACCCAGCATTCATTCATGCATTATTTAATCCATCCATCCCCCCAGGTCTGCATGTTCTGTTCAATCCTGTGGAAATCAGCTATAGATATAATAAAATCTTGCATTTCTTCTTTACAAATTGTCCAAAATAAAGTTGACATTGACATATTGTAGGCACTCAAACAGCTCAATTTAATCAAACAGTCATTTATTTAACGAGCAATTATCTTTTATTAGACTACTTTGTACATAGTTCCTGTCAGGTATTGGTTGAACCCAACACCAACCATTATCCCTGTACCTTTATGATTAAACTCTGAAATTGTTCCTGAATCTGAGGATAAACATCACAGATCTGCTCGGGTCCTGTTGTCCTTCACCTCAGTCTCAACCTGAAATCAGTGCAAACATCTGACATCCAATACAGAAAAAAACCCAAAAAACACTTTATATTTGCATCACAAAGTACATTCCTGCCACATTTACCCACATATACATAAAAAATTAGAAAAAAAAAACAAAAAAACAGCAAAACGGTTGTTTGACCCAGTTTGTTTCTGGCGTGTGGTCAGCAGTCCCCAAAGGCTCAGGAGGAACCTCCTCATGAAGCTGATTCTTCAGAGTCCAGATCTCCGGCTTGTTGTGGACCTTCACAGCTCTGAGTGAACATCTGACAGGAGGACAGAAACAGGATCATCAGGACGGTGGATCTGGAGGGTTTGGCAGCGGCTGCTCAGACGGCTGGGTACCTGTGTCCTGCTGCGGCGCTGAGTGGCCCGCCCTGCCCTGGACTCTGGTCTGAAGGCGTTTTATCTCCTGGTCGTAGTCGGTCCACTCCGCTACGATCCTCACCGCTGCCTGCAGCTTCGGCTCTTTGGTCATTGGATTGTTACACTGGGGAGAAACACGTACACCTGGTTACAGGATCAGACCGCGTGTGGACGCAAAGGAACAGCTGTTTGTTTTATTTACAATATTCACATCAAGAGTTTTCCTTAAAATTGTTGCAACTTCTTCGGTTATTCTCTCTAAGTCATATCTGTATCAATTATTTTAAACCTGGGTTTAACCTCTATAATTATCAAATTACAAATAAACACAGTTTACTTAATGTAAATGAAATATTTTTTGTTTTTATGATTCATTTAACTGTCTGAAAGCCTTTTTACTTTACATTCACACCGCTATCATTAAAGCTACTAATACTGGTATTAGTTTACAATCTACTTTGTCATAGAGAATTGTAATTTTAGTAAATATTTCCCGTTATAGTCACACAGATGGGACTCTTGTCTCTGCCTTTAACCCGTCACTGAGTGGCGCACAGTTGCACAGGGACCGAGAGCGTTGGAGAGGCTGCAAAGGTCACCGGTTTGAAACTCTCCAAGACGCAAACGCCGGGCTGAATAACCACTGGCCACCACTCCCACTATGTGTTTATATACAATTACAAGAATTTATTAATATTCTTATTTTACTATCACCGGTGATGGCGTTAACCAATCAGGGCTCTACGATTATAGGTTATACACTTAAATAATAAAATAGTATGCACTAATATTGATATTAGAATATAGTTTGAACAAAATGTGTTTTTGTACTGATATAAAATTACTTTTGTCCTACATCTACGCCACCATTAATAATGTGTCCACATATACTGGTAATCTAACACGATTTAAACAAATTGTCCTTTTGTATTTAAATGCAGTTGGGTATAAACTGAGTCATGCCCCTGGAAGATTTGAAGTTAACTTTTAATTTGACCGACAGGAGCTCATAAAATGGCCCAGCCAGAGAACATAGAGAATCTGTGGAGGGAGCTAAAGATTAGGGTGATGGAAGGGAGGCCTTCCAAGCTCCAAAACGAGGCGACAAACATAAGTCTTCGAAATATCAGCGAAAACATGAAACAACCAGCTGGTCAGTGGTTATAGGGAGGGTTGGACAACTGGAATGGTAAGAGGATAGTTTTAGTTTTAAATGTAAAAAAACAAGCAAAAAATTGTTGTAATTTACTGTACAACTATATATTTTAATTATATTATTACTGTGAGCCTGTATATAGGATTTGCTGCTCAGCAAGACAAAACAATCACATATAGGACTTTAAAACAGAATGATCAACACTTGTTTATATGTAAAGATTTCTCTGCACTGTAATCCGACCATCTACTACAATAAATAAAGTACCCCCGCATATTGTTTTTAATGTTTCATTTCCTGTTCTTAGTCACTAAACTGATGAAGAATCATTTACAGAAGCTCTAGTTATACCCAGGTGCGCCCTCTAGTGGCTGCGGGGACACCAACAGGCTGCAGAAAATGTGTCGGTGTGTGTTTTGCTCTTAGACACAAAAGGCTGTTACCAAATCTATCGTCTTTGCTGTCCTTTTGGAGCTGTCGTCACACCAGGTCTCACACCACAGCCACTCCTGAGGCAGAGACTTGATGGGAACCTGGTGGATCATGTTGTTGGGCAGATCCTGGAAAACACAGCGAACGTTTGAGAAAGACGCAAACGAGAGAACGAAGATCACGACGAGGTACCTAAAACCTTCTGCTGCTTTAACCATTCAAAGTAACAGAGAATAATAAAAAAATTAACAAGCTGAAATAACCTCAAAATGCAACAAAACTTCAGCCAGAATAAAAAAAGAAATTTCTCAGTGATGCTTTGAGATGCTGCCAGAGTTGGACATGTCATAAATATGCCTCTGAAGGTTTTTAAGCCCACAGCTGAAGGACAGGGGCGTTACGTGAATCTTAAAGCTAGGGTTAGTAAACACGACGTCTATAGCTGTAATGCAGAGTAATAAAGGGTAACGGCGGCTAGGACACCTGGTCCAGGTTGGACAGACTGTTGGGGTCCTGGCTGAGTCCCTGGTACTGTCCTCTGAGGCGGTCTCCTGCTGCGATCTTCCTGAACTTCTTCAAGTCGACGACATACAGGGCGCTGCAGGCCGAAAACACAGAGCAGCTACATGATTGGAGGCTTAGAAAAAGTTTTCACACCCTAGGCTTTCTTTCTAAAACATTAAACCATGCACCTTTCTGCTTGGTGCTGGGTAATATATTAGTTGTGAAAAGTTGAAAGTTGTGATTCTAAGGTGACAACAGAAATGATTTCTTGGAGCTCTTTAGCAAGGCAGTGTCTAAATGTGTCTGTGGGCGACTGCTGAGCTGAACCAGCACCTGATGTGGTACTTGCGCCCGGCGAGGTGGCTCGCCCAGTAGCCGGACTTCCAGAAGCGATAGCCGTCCATCTCCCTGCGGCTCTCGCAGAACGGGGTGTAGCCGTACGGCGCCCCCTCCAGGTCAAAGTCCCGCAGATCCTTCAGGTCCGTTCGCACGATCTGACAGGAGGAAGGTCAGACTCAGGGTCACATCAACGCTGCCAAGACCTGGAGTCTGTTAACTCACAATGCAAACGCTCTCTAACACTGTCTTGTTTCTAGATCGGGTCCCTCAGGTGGAGAGCAGGCAGTAAGAATGTTTATCTGGACAGGAATCGGGCAGCAAACCTGGTCTGCGTCCACAAACAGGATCTTGTCCACAGCGAGAGGGAACAGCACGTCCAGGAAGAGGATCTTGTAGCCCCAAATGATCCTCTGCTTCTCAGTCTGCTGGTGCAACCAGCGGGGCCACTTGTACTGGACCAGCTCATACTGGAAGCCATACTGCTTCGCCATGTGGGGAATGAAGTCCTGCAGAGTGAAGCACATCCAGAAACATGAAGCCTACAGCGAAATGCCACACGGTTACTATTAATGACAGGCCAACACTTATCCATAGCACTGCCACAGACCTCAGCTCTTTGTTTCCATTTCAACAGACATACTAAAAAGGTTTGAGTTGAATTCTTAAGACATTTTTACAGTGGGTAGGAAGCAAGGAGGGATAGACGGAGAGAGGGAGAACACAGAGACATGCATGACAAAGGAAGAAAAAGGACAAAGGAAGGGAGAAAGGCCGCAAAGGAAGGGAGAAAGGACGCAAAGGAAGGGAGAAAGGACGCAAAGGAAGGGAGAAAGGCCGCAAAGGAAGGGAGAAAGGCCGCAAAGGAAGGGAGAAAGGCCGCAAAGGAAGGGAGAAAGGACGCAAAGGAAGGCAGAAAGGCCGCAAAGGAAGGCAGAAAGGACGCAAAGGAAGGGAGAAAGGACGCAAAGGAAGGCAGACAGGCCGCAAAGGAAAGGAGAAAGGCCGCAAAGGAAGGGAAAAAGGACGCAAAGGAAGGGAAAAAGGACGCAAAGGAAGGGAAAAAGGACGCAAAGGAAGGGAGAAAGGACGCAAAGGAAGGGAGAAAGGCCGCAAAGGAAGGGAGAAAGGCCGCAAAGGAAGGGAGAAAGGCAGCAAAGGAAGGGAGAAAGGCAGCAAAGGAAGGCAGAAAGGCCGCAAAGGAAGGCAGACAGGCCGCAAAGGAAGGCAGACAGGCCGCAAAGGAAAGGAGAAAGGCCGCAAAGGAAGGGAGAAAGGCCGCAAAGGAAAGGAGAAAGGCCGCAAAGGAAGGCAGAAAGGCCGCAAAGGAAGGCAGAAAGGCAGCAAAGGAAGGGAGAAAGGCCGCAAAGGAAGGGAGAAAGGACACAAAGGAAGGAAGAAGGGCTGCAAAGGGAGAACGAACAAGACAGAAGAATGCAAAGGTGAAGGGAAAGACACAGGGAGGTAAGAAGGAACAGAAGTAAGGACAAAAAGATAATGCAATGGAACAGAAGTAAGATAGGACACACGGAAAGAAAGAAAGGACAGAAGGAAGAGCATGAAGGAGGAAGCAAGGACACAGGGAATGTACACAATGAACGTAAAAAGGAAGGAAACAAAGACCAAATGAAGGAAGGACAGAAGGAAGAAAGGAGGTAGGAGATAAGGAAGGAAGAGAGGAAGGACACAAAGAGTTAGGAAGGGAGGAAGGAAAAGGGGAAGAAACTTACACAAAAGAGAAGAAAGCCAGGACACTGGGAAGCCGGGAAGAACAAACCAAAAACAGGTAAGAAACTATGATGGAAGAGAAGCAGCAAGGAAGGAAAGACAAGGTAGGAAAGAAGTAAGGACACAAGGAAGGAAGGAACAAAAGAAGGTAGCACATGAAGGTGATAAGGAGGAAGATGGGGAAGAAGGAAAAGTACACTAGAAGGAGGAACCATAAGTCATCTTAAAACCTCTTCCTGGGATAATACCTTATAGTTAATCCTTAAAGTATTCACGCCCCAGTCAGAATTTTATTTTTTAGACAATGAGACGGGGAAGGAAGTCTAGAAATAAAACTATTCTGACATGTTTGGATCTTCCTTGAACACACTTCTCCAGACCAGGAGAACGTTTTGAAGCTGCACAGGAACCCTGTTCCAGGTGGTTTCTGATCCCAGCAGCAAACAGAGCTTATTAATAAAACAACCACTAAATATGTCACTCCTGCTCCGGTTTTAAATCAACCGCAGCGGAAACACAACACGTCCAAATGAAAACAGGAAACCCCGGCAGGTCCTCAAACGCCAACAGAGGGAGGACCTTCCTACCTTGAAAGTCGGGGACAGGTAGTTCTTCAGGAACCAGAACTTGACGGGGGTTTTGGTGTTCTTTATCACCGACAGCATCATGATCCTGAGAGAGAAGAAGAAGAAGAAAACTTAAAAACAGTGGTGGTAACAGGATAGAAAGAAAAGCAGCAGCTTCCTTTTGTCTGCCGAAGAATTAAAACGGATTTTTTTAGGTATTTAATCCCCACCTGAGGAACCTCTCGTACAGATGCCCTGAAGCCACGGAGAAAATGTTGATCACATCGTCTTTCTCCTGCTTTGGCTCCTCAGCTTTCCCTCCGCCTGTAAAACCTCTGCAAAGACAAACCAAAGCCCATGACATGAGTTTGGTTCATTGGAAAGAAGAAAAAACAGACAACAGAGCTCCCCATATATTAAACACACAATAAAAACTAAGAAAGTATATAAACCCGTACCGGGTCAGAGATTTCCAAAAGCCGTCGTCGTCTTCCTCCGTCCCGTCACTCAGCAGCTCCTCATTAAATTTGTCCGGCTTCTTCTGAACCTGAACAGCAAGAAAAAAAATGTCCTTATTCTGAAATATTGAAGTTATTAGGGGGTAAAATGTTGGGAAAAAGAGGAAATAAACTGTCAAATGTTTTCTAAACCATCGTTGCAGTGATTTCTAACCATATTTATAATTATTCCTACAGAGTTCAACAAAACTGCATCGTGTCAATTAAAACATCATCAAACATTAATAAATGAAAGTCGACCAGCTGTAAGAGTTTAATAAAACTGAAATAGTAAAATAAATGTTAGAAGCTGAGTTGAGCAGCAGATAAAAACCCATTTAATCCACTGGACACCGACAGAGCTCCGTGTTTATTTATACCCACTAAACAAAGCAGCTCTTTAAAATATAATGGTATATTTCCTTTTTTTTTTTTTTATAAGCTTCGACCGCATATTTATCGTGTTTTTCCTATTTTTCCCCATTCTTCTTTAACATGCTTATGTAAACCAGGGGGATCCAAGGTGTCATTTGTAATTCTGTGCAGCCAATGATAGAAAGTGCTAGAGGTGCAGGCGTTGGTACAAACAGGCACTTCTAAAAAACAAAACAGCTCAGGGCAAATTTCACAAAAGATGGAGACAAATTAAAATCTGAAAATGTGAACAGCACAAAGTATCCATCTTTTTATAACCATATTTTATACTTTCCAGTAACATAATAGAAAGTAGTCCTTACTTACAGATCTTGGCTGAATTAAACAAGCATTTAAAAAAAAAAGCAACAATTAAGGCCCCAAAAACTGAGACTGCATGTCTTACTTTTAATAGAACAAAAAGGAAAATCCTTTTTAGGTTTGAGAACTACAAATGTTTATAATCTTTAATATATTAAAATAAATCAGACAAATATTTTGTTTTTAGATTACTACATGTAAAAATAGTTTTTAAAAAAAAATTAATATAAAGGGGATTCTGATACTTGTGGCCAGCGAGTGCTATAAATTTGACAATGTTGGCCAGCATGGCAAAAAAAGAGATTTAGACTGGATCGTGTATTTTTTCAACTCGTCACAACGGGTCTGAAACAGAACTTGGATTTTTTTTTTTTTTTCAATTTTCAAAAGACCCGTTTTGTTTTTCACATCTGCTGTTTCTGACTTTGTAAATGTGGCCAACACATCAACACAGGCTCGTCTACGATAGTAAAAACTTCCTCTGGTGTCATCGTTGACACTGGTCTACATGCCCTCTAGCTGTCGAACAGGCTGAGGTTGACTGATGATATAAGCTTATTATCATCCAGTCAGCTAAGATTATTACAGAGTCAAATGTTGACGGGCTTCTCTCGCTGATGCGTGGTCCAAACTGGGCCCTTTATTCGGAGCACTAGGACTGCAATTTGGAGGCAGATGAGGTCCTAAACGGACGCTGTAGGAATTAGACTGATTATTATTTTTAGCAGCACATGTTTTCACATATTCATGGTAATGCAGTTTAGGGTGTGACGCTTCTCTAGCTCTGCTAAGGCAGGAACATCTCGACACCGCAGAGAGAAGTGAGCAGGCAGACAAGCAGAAACAGACTAAAAACCAGAGTTGAGGGGGGAAAAGAGAGACCCATTGAAGCACTTATTAAAACTTTCAAGCATGCTATCAGAGAACTAGGGTAACATAAGTACCGTATTTTTCTGACTTTAAGGCACACTTAAAATCCTTAAAGTTTCTCACAAATTGATGGTGCACCTTTTATATGATTACTGTTGTTTACTGGCCGATTTTATGTGGTACAATGACCTTAAAAATACGTTAAAATGTACGACTTTGGTTAGCAAAGAAGCCGATCCACTCAATGGATATTAGGAGTATTACGGTACACTGTGTCACTACCTGATCAGACCCCTGAGCTGTCTACAAGACTGCCTGACTGCAATGTCTAAACTAAAAGTGCATTCATGTAAGGCAGCCTGCGCCCGGAGTACGCGCTAGCAACAATAAATCTAGTAAGTTAATTCAATATAAAAGTTCTGTTTATTTTGGTCTTATACAAGCAGAGCAGTGTAGTCCAACTAAAAGTCTCCCTTTCAGGAGAGAGATGTGTACACGGAGGGGCGGAGTGATATTACACACTTGGGAAGAATATGCAGCGAGCCTTAAAATCTGATGCGCCTTATGGTCCAAAAAATACGGTAACCTTAACCTCTTTCTGAGTTTAACATCAGTATTATGTTTTTAAAAATTAATATGAACTTATTTTCTTCGGATAATTTAAAGTCTGAAAAAAGCCTTTATGTTAGTTTGTCTGATTGTTCTTCAAATAAATACTCAAACTGACTGAATTCTATTTAAAATTAGGGACAAATGTTAGTAATTTGGGGATTTTTCCCCCTAAAACACGTACAGAACCAAAATTCCTCCAGTGGAGGTGATACAAGTCCTTTCCAGACAGCTGCGGGAACTTTTAGGCAGAACCAAACCTCCCCCCCGGCTGGTTTTCTTTATGTCTAGGTAGACGCGTCAGACAAAGAGAGCTCAGAGCCTCCCCCACATAAAGGCCACTTTACAGCCACTCAGAGGGATAATAGCAGCAGATCAGGTCCCCACAGTCTGCTGGGTTGTAGGTTGGAGACCATAATTATGTTCTGAGAAGTAAAACCTTTAAAGCTACTGTACATAACTCCTGCTCTGACTGTGTATCGTGGCTCTGAGGGCAGATTAGTGCTGCACATCAAGGATGGACTGACCTTCACTTTAATGATTCTACTCTTGAAATTATTCAGCACCACAATAATGTCATCCGAGTCTGACGGGGAGTCTGTTCCATCGTGACTGCAGGAGGGGGAAAAAAAGACAGTTTATGAGCAGACTGCAGATCCTGAAGCTAAACAATGACCGAATTGAAACATTAATGATACTTTTCATCACTGGGCTAGAAGATTAAAACGAGTTCTCCACAGTCTGGCTCACCTGTAAATCTTGTAGATTTCATCGGACCGTCCTTTCCGGAGCTTTAGCATCCAGGCGCCGGGGTTGGCTTTGAGCTGAAAGTAACCCTGTAAGCAAGATCGATTTACAAGATGGAAAACACCATTTAATAAACGATAAGCTGCCACTGTTCTTAAATTTGATGTTTTCAGGGTTCTGGCTCTTCCAGACTAAACTGTCCACGGTTCTCAGTCCTTTCTGTTCGTTTCAGAAATATTAACTAAAGTTCAATTTATTACAGATATTTCTGAGCAAATGGAAGGTAGGACGCAACAAACGAAGGAAGGAAGGAAACAATACTAGTAAAGGACAGGAGGAATAAAAGAAGGAAGGAAGGAAATAATATAAGTAAGAAAGAAAGAAAATTAGGAAAGAAAGAATATCAGAGAGGAAGGACAAAAGAAGGAAGGAATGATGAATGGATGGAAGAAAATAATAATAATAGTAATAAAGGAGGGAAATAAAGAATACTAGTGAGGAAGGAATACTAGGAAAGAAGGAGAGAAGGAAGGAAGGAATGAAGGATGGAAGAAAATAATTATAATAATAGTAATAAAGGATGGGAATAAAGAATACTAGTGAGGAAGGATGGAAGAAAGAAAGGAATGTAGGATGGTAGGAATAAAGGATGGAAGGAATCTAGGAAGAAAGGATAGAACACTAGTGAGGAAGGAAGGAAGGAAGGAACGAAGGAACGAACGAACGAACACTGGAAGGAATCATGGAATGAAGAAGGAAGGAAAGAATACTAGTAAAGGACATAAACGAGGAAGGAAGGAAAAGAAAGAATACTAGTGGGTAAGGAAGGGAGGTGCTGAAGCTTTGTGACGTATCGACCAACAGGAAGAGGCTCTTACCAGGTTTGCCATGACGATAGTGTCCATGATGACGGGCTCGGACGCGGTTCCCAGAGTGAACTGAAGGCCACGTGGAGGCTGGCCTGAGCTGACGTCAAAACAATGGCCCTCCAACAGGAGGTGCTCCAGCTCGTACTCTGCCGCTACTATATTCTCCACCTGCAGCCACAGGAGGGCAGCCAAGTACAGTTTACCCTGTCCAGCACCAGCGTCCAGCTTCCCAAAGCAACATGCATTAATAATGACTAAAACCAACCGACAATGTTTTTATAAAGAGGAGAACAATTCTCCAAACTCTGAAGCAGGAAAGCAGAAACTTTAGGAAAGAAAATTCGAGGAGGTCACGCCCTGTTTGGGAACACTGACAGCAGAGCGTGAGTCTAAACCTTAAGATTCACCTCTGTCTTAAAAAGCTCCTCTACGGAGTTTCTCGGGTGTCCTTTGAAAACTTCGATTCTAGTTCAAATAAAAAACACGATATTTCTCCCTTGAAATGTGAAACTAAAAAGGAGATGATACAGTTGCAGGTAGAAATCAGTCTACGTTTTCCAGCTCAAACCCTCGTTACCTCCTCCAGATAGATGTTATCCAGGTCGTAGCGGGTGCGCACAGACTCGACCATCCAGCTCTCGGGGGTGTTGAGGTTCAGCGTGAAAAGCGGAGACTGAGGCATGTCCAGGAATTTGGCCATGGGGCCGGGAGAGAAAGTCCCGTCAGCCTGAAACGCCACCTCCGGCTCCAACACGTAACGGTAAAAACTGCGAGACAGTGCAGGAAGGAGATACAGGGGGAACCTTTACAAGTGTGCATCAGTGCAGGTCCATGTCACTAAGCAGAGCAAACGCTGTTTAACTGAATCCTAAGGCAGCTTAAGGGTCTCCATTTCCTCCTGACTTCCCTGAAACTCTGAAAACAGGCTGTTTTCTATTTAGTAGAGATGCACTGATAGGAACGTTTGGGCCAATATTAATACTGCTGTTATGTCCGATAACCGATATTTACCAATGTGTGTGTGTGTGCGCACATTTATGTTTCTGTGATGGTCAAATTTTATAAAAGTTTGCACCGACTGAAAACTATGCCAACTTAATTTTTGAATACGGGTTTTAGTCTATACTTAAAAGGTGCTTTTTTTAAAAATCTCTGCTTCATTTAAATATCCCACAATCCTGGCCTGATCTGACAGATGCATCACTGCCACTGTCACATGACCGAACAAAAACCGCACGGCCGACCCCCTCCCCTCCTGAAACACAGGCACAAAGGCCACTAGATGGAAATAAACATCGGTTGTTAACATCGGCCCAGTTCTACTCATCTGACCGATACGATATGTTAAAAAATGACCAACACTGGCCGATGCCGATGTTATTGCCGATATATAGTGCATCCCTGTTATTTAGGTATACCAAATTAAAGGTGTTTTTATACAGATGCAGGCCACACTTTTCAAATTATGTAAAAAAAAACCAACGTTTTCCACTTTCTGCACTACTTTGTGTTGGCCTATCAAATAACATCCCATTAAAAACACATTTCTGTTTGTGGTTGTGTTGTGACACAATGGGGAAACATATGCAAGAGACTGTAAAAATGTGCCAAAGCAATATATTCTCAAACAGTCTAATATATTCCTCATCAAAATAAATGGGAAACCTGAAGTCCATGCCGTGTGTTTTACCTTTTCAGTGGCATGTCTGACAGTTTGGACTGGCAGTTCATGAAAACCCTCATGTTGACGTTTACCAGCTGCTTCAAAACCTTCAGGATGTAACACACAGAGGTGATAGGAGACAAAGAGCTTTGAGACAGCAGAGGACAAAGGATGAGAGCGGCATCAGGTGGGCCTTCTGATCCGCTCACCCAAAACCCACCGATAGAAGAGGAGCCAGTTTCTGTGCGTCCCTGGTTACTGGATCCACCACGGCAATAACGTCAAAGTACACGTCTCCCTCCTTGGGCCGGATCTTCACAGCGCTGCCGACACACAGGAGATCGATGGGCGAGTGAAGTAAACAGAAAGATTTTCCTGTTTTCCTCAGAGAACAAATGGATTTGACTGAATCACTGTTAAATCGAGCCCGTCGGGGCGATAAACCTCGGCGTAACCTTCACAAACGTACCTGTAGCGATCGTCCGCGAAGCCGTACTCGATCCTCGATTCCCCTTTGGGCTGAGAGGACAGCAGAGCATCCACCTTCATCACAAGGTCGCTGGCCCTGAGAGAAACGCTGCGTCAGCTCAGAGGACTCGGCCCAACGGTGGAGAAGTTCATCTGTGGTTCTTATGGAGCCAGAAATAAAGCAAAACTACCTGTCCTCTTCCATTTCAAACTGCTGGACTTTGCTTTTGATGCGCTCCCCTGACGTTTTTAGGATGATGTTCTCCAGAAGCAAGAAGTCATCCTGGTTAAACACCTCGTTCTCCTCCAGCGGGCCGATGACCTGGGCAGAGGGATCCAGAATGTCAAACAGCTGCGTCGGCATTAAACGAAGGATCTGCACGTTTTTATACAAGCTTTACGTTGCTTTTGTTTTAGCACAGGTCAAAGTTCAGTCAGCCAGGAGAAATGACTAACGTACCCGTCCATTGCTGATGACTGCCCTCTGCCCTTTCTGCAGTTTGAGCACATCTCGGCAGTAGGCAGCGTGGGACAGCAGGAAGTCAAATTTGGGACCCTCATAAGCACTTTTGAACAATGGCAAATCCATACCCTGCAGGAGAAAGATTGGTAAAAAGCCTGACACACGGAGCCAAGAGAAAGATGCAGGTGCATCTCAGGAAACGAGGATATCATAAAAAAGTTCAGTTACTTCAGAAATTTCATTTAAAATCTGAATTTTCCCGCTATGGGACAATAAAGGATAGTTCTACTCTATTAAAAACTGAAACCCACATTATATAGATGCATTACAAACAGAGAAGTCCTGCATGACCTCCTCAGCAGCCATCAGGGGCTGCAGAGGCCTGTTAATCGCCCATTTATTTAATTCAGGTGTGTGGAGACAGGGAAACACCTGAAACATGCAGGACGGTGGGTCCTGAGGGCCAAGGTTGAGGACCTGGTTTACAGCTACAGAGTTTAGAGGAGTTAAGGTATGCCAGGCTGCTTTACTAGCGGCCTTCAGCTCGTCAGCGTTGTTGGGTCTGAGGTCTTTCAGAAGGAAGCATGAAGTGCTGGAAACGTTCCTGGTTGATTCTGCGTAGAGGCTGGACCTCAGTGTCAGGATACACCTGTGTGGTCGCAACACTCGAAGCTTCCACTCCAAACTCTCCAATGAGCTTTGCTTTGCATCCTCTGAGGTCTGTGGTTATTCTTGTTGCTTTTGCACCCTTTTCAACCACATTTTTTCCTTCCACAAAACCTTTTTGTTAATATCCAGGCATATTACATTATTTAAAGATCAGCCAGCTTCTTCAACAATGACTTTTGTGGATTACCTCCCTTATGAAGTGTTTTAGTGACTGCCTTTGTCTTTTCCATGGTTAGGTAGCCCATAACATGGCCAAAAACAGGGCATTTTTCTATCAAAAGACCTTTTTATTGGTCGTGTGTAACATTTCCATGTTCTGAGCAACCCAGAGTAGCTTTTTTCCATAGTCTCTGTAATGCTATGTATCTATATACTATATAATTTTAATAAAATCAACTACCTTTCCAATGATATTCTACTTTTTCTTAGATGTACCTCCAGAAACGTAATAACACAGGCAAAGTGCTGCAATTTGTGAACGTCTCACCCCGACGGCAAACTCTCCGATGTCCGCGCCCTTCTCCAAGGCCTCCGCCGTTTCCTCCTTGGACATCTTGGTGATGAAGTTCTTGGCATTATTGGCGGACTGCGTCTGCATGGCAGACCAGATGGCTCTGGCCACGCGGCTCGTCTCCGCGGACAGATCAGACGATGGGTTGTTGATCATCCCCAGTCGGACATTGTTGCTGCTTTTCTGTTATTGAGCGGGCAAGGGTGAGAATTAAAAGCTTGCGCGGATTAGGTCTGACATTTATGGTATATGAAAGCACTCATATATCCTTAATGCTACTTCCCAGTGTTCTTTTAAATGACTTTCTCCGCTGAAGTCTGACAGAAATCGCTGTCTTAGCCTCAAAATGCTTCATAACACATCATATTTTTGCAATCACACTGCTTTTTAAAAAGCATTTCTCACCATGTGTCTGATGGCATCATAAAGCAGTTGGCGTCCTGAGGGCTTATCGAAGTCTCCCACTACCCAGAAAGTCACGGGACGGATGTATCCATCATCTGATAAGCAAAACAAAAAGGTTAGAGCAAAGAAATTAGGCTGGGTTTAAGGTAAATCTACTGCTTACACAGACAATCCTCAGTGCACAGGCATCTTTAAAAGGAGATTTAAGATGAGAGTCGTCTGGTTCTGTAAGGAAGAAGGTTTCTGCTGGCATATTCCCTGACATTCCTGCTAAGGAAGTGTTAAAAGCTTTAAAATAAATGTCACTTTGTAATACCTGTAGCATTATCTGGCACTGAGAATTTTTTTATATTTTTTAATTTTGGAACATTTATTCAGTGGTAAAAAAAATATCCAATGTTGAGAAATCATAGTTTTTTTCTTAACTAAATCACTGGATGCAAGATTTTAAGCATCTCTGCTGTCAATCCTTTGTATAACCGTATTTAGCCAAGAGGACAGCATTTTTTCTTCTATCAGAAGAATCACTCTAGATGGGCCCGAATTGGAGGCTTTAACCTAAAGTGAAATAACTTGCATTGTTTAAAGGATTTAGATAGACATTTAATCCCACCTGGGTTATTGTAACAGTAAAAACAGATTTTCAAGCTTTGTTGTTGACCCATGTTGCTCAGAACCGAGAGGCTCCTAGGTGTCTGACCTCATGCAGCCTTATGCGCCATCCAGATCTCTTAGATCTAATGATCAGCTGCTTTTAGCTGTAGGAAGGTCTAGGCTGGTCCAGAGGTGACGGTGCTTTTGGAGATGCAGCCCCTAAACTGCACATCAGAAGCTCCAGCTGTCATTGTTTTTAAGTCTCATCTAAAACCACTTCTTTACATGCTGCTGGTTTATATAGATAGTCTTTTTGTACTTTGGTGCCTTTTTTCTACTTTATGTACAGCACACTAGAGAACGTTGCACTTGCTCTTAAATAAACATGAACTTTCTGATGAGTCCGACATCAACATGCAATCAGGGATCCCTTTGTCCTGTCGCGTCGTACAACTCGATCCACGGAAATCGCGGCTCGTGCACCTTCAGCTCATCAAGCTGCGTTTGCAGAAAGAAATGGGTGCGGCCTAACGTTGAAGCATTTATTGGGCAAAAGACGAGTGAGATTTCTCCAAAAGGGAAGCTCCATACCGTGTCATGCCTGCCAGATACAGGCTTTAAATAGAAGAAAATCTGTTAGAAACTGCATCAGATTCTACTGATCTACATGTTTCTCAGATCAGACAGGATGAGCCGATGCGTCTGCTTTGTGTAAACCAACAGATTTGAGCTACTGCAGATGCTGTCTTTGCCACTCCAGTTATTATAATCCTCCTGTGATTAGCCCTAACAATGCATAGTGCTTTAGGTGCATGATATCGGTGGGTGGGCTTCAACCCACCTTAAATTTCAGGACCCTAACCCTAACCCATGGAACGAATGATGGATCTGATAGGGCGTATAATCTCAGTCCAGTTTTTTGAAACCTTTCTTTTCGTCATCCTCCTCACTGAGCATGGCGGCAAGAAAAATCGAAGAAATGCGGCTGTGATTTCTAGCCCAGGGAAACAAAATGTCAAGAAATGTAGAAATTAAAACACTTCACTTGCGTTTATTTTATATAAATTGTTCGAAAAACCAAAAGGTTCATCACTATTGATTTTGTGGAAAAAGTTATTTCTTAACATAGGATTTATTTTTTCTCCACTGATTGAATGTAATTGAAATAAAAGCTGTACTTTTAACACTAAGTTCTTCAGTTATGGTATCAAGATGTTGGTTGTTTGTACCTGTAATACTTTATCGGTTGGTTTTGCTGTTCTTTTTATATCTCTCTTTGCAGGTGTAGAAGCAGACTCAGAGGATGTTATATTGCTGTCTACCTTTCCTCTCCTCTTTCACCTTTTCTCCCTTTTAGCATTTTGCATCTTCTCTTTGTCTTCTTTTTCTCCTATTATATCTTCCTGTTTCTGTGTCCATTGAACATGAAATAGTCCCAACATAAAATCTAATAAAGCTTTTTGCATATATACATCAAGCGGAGACCTATGGAGAAAGCAGTAATTCTCCACTTGTGAAAGTAAAATCTGTTGGGCTCACTTTGGCATTAAGGCAATTCTTGATGCTACATGCCAGACAGGACACAAAACAACAACAAAACAAAAAAGAAATAAAAGCTGTACTTTTCTACATTATTCTGAAACCATTTTAAGGTTTTTAACGCATCTTCACCACAGGTGCCAATAAATATGTGCCAATCACATTGGTACCTTGAATGGTAAGAAATCACCACAACCGCAAGCTTTTCCTGCGTTGTAGGGATGGGTACCGAATTTGGTACTTTTATAGGCACCAACAGAATCCCGTTGGTACTACCAGGTACTGATTCACGTAAAATCAAATGGTACCAGGTTTCGGTACCTAAACGCATCACTGTGACACTAAGGGAGCTGAAGAGTGGGCCAGACATGAACACAGCATCACACTCACAAGAGCGTGATGACGTCAGCAGCTGCTGGTCCAGTAAACAAAGTAAGCGTGGCTGATAGAAAGCGCTGGAAAGTATGGATTCACTTTTCAAAATGCGCTGCAGATTAGGCTCGCTACAGTATTTGTGACATGAAGTGTAAGGCCAACGGCGGGAATACTTCTAATCTGAAGAAGCACTACGTCACTGCTGCCAATTTAGCAAACTTCTCTTTATATTTAGCGACTTTTCAGACCCATCCAGTGACCTTTTTTCAAAAAAGCAACTAGCAAAAAAAGTAATCGTTGTGCAGTTATTGTCTTGAGGCAGCAGCGACTGCTGCTGTGAGCCCTTTCCCACACCGACGCGCCGTCTCACACCGACAGCAGCAGCTGCCTCATCCTGTAACTCGCCTGCAGTCAGAGCAAAGATAGCAGATAGGAAAGCCTCTCTGTTCCCTCATTCCAAATGTATCCCGCCTTGGATTACAAAGTGGGATAAAATATAATGTTTTTAATATAGTTGTTTCTGCTCAGAAACACTAAAACAATTCCCTGAATTTTATTCACAAAAAGCTTCAACCCCATATTCACCTCGTTCACTCTCTGTGCCTCTGATAACTGTTGTTTTGGTAAAAAAATCTTTTTATGTGCTGTGGATTGAGGGAATGTATTAAATTCATAAATTATATAATAAGATTCATCTGTTGATCAAAAATAGATTATATATTGCGAAATATGTTAAATTGAAAATTTTAGAGATTTTATTAATAAACCAACATTTATTACTACATAAACACACAAAAGTACTGAACATAGGTACCGTTAGCGATTCCCAGGTAGCAGTTCAAATGTGAAAGGTACCCATCCCTACTGATATGTCATTTTTTTTAAAAAACATATGTTCATGAAAAACAGATTTCCTCTAATTTAAACTTTTTTTTTTACAGCTAGCCTCATGTTTCAGGTAAGAGGCTTGTCTTTACTAAAAACACTGAAGTATGCAAAGCTTTCTGGCCTCTCACTGTGCTCCTTTGTGACATGAGACGTCCCTCTATATAGTTTAACGTCTGAGGTCAAAGGGAGGAAAATATCAGGAACTAGACAGCAGAGTTTATTGGTGTAAGAGAGAAAAATGCAAAAAAACATTTCTCAATTGTATTTTTTTGTTTAAAATTATCATTTTTGCACCCTTCTACATTAGCATGCAGTCTCCCTGAATATTACAAGCAAATGTTAGAGCACTGGCACTTGCATGAACACATTTTAATACCCGGGCACAATATTCACATGCATCATTAGTCACTAGTGTCCTCCGAGAGATGAATCGCAGATGGAGGAGTAATACTGAAAGAATGTCAGCAGCGTGGTTGACAGAAAAAAAAAGAGCAAGTGAGGTAGGAGAGGGAATAACGTGGAGAACGAGGATGATTTTACCATGCCTGTTGGTGGTGGTCGTCCCTGATGCAGGGAGAGTTTGAACAACACACAGATACGGAGGAGAGGAGGACAGGACAGCAGAACAAACAGGGAGAGTTTAGGCTTGAAGATGGCTGAGTTTTCCTCAGCAGAACAACAAATAAATGTCAAAAGGCATACTCTGCTTTTAGTTTTTGATGCTTTTTGCTTTTACCTTTCTTGGTCATGTAGTTCATGCTTTTGGCCACGGCCGTGCTCTTCTGCTTTGTTTCCAGGGTGGAGAAGCGTGCGTAATCGTCGATAAAGTAGTTGTCTGCAAAAAGTGTGTGTGGGGGGGTTTTAATAGTTTTCAAGCAAACAAAGGCAAACAACAACTACGTATTTTTTCAAAAAGTAGATCAAGTACCGTGGCTGTAGTAGTTAAACTTCCAATAAATAACTAAAAAAAGATCTTGAAGAAAACATCTTTTCACCATAAACAAAACAGCCGAATTGAACTTCATAATGAAATATCGAGCTCAGCTGATGACAATCCAGATCTCCATTAACACAATGCATGATGTTATGAGACCTTTACTCTTTTTAAACATTATCAATTAAAAACGTTTTGGTATCAAATTCTCCCCCCAATAACGACAAATGATAACTGGACATCTTTTGTGAAAGGTCAGGTTCTGGACCCCTCCATTAAATGCTTGACCATCTATGGCGGAAAGTTCAATGTTATACACAGTTTATAAGTGTCAGCAAGCATTTAAGTAATTATTAGCCAATATGGTTTAAACAGCCTCGATGCTGGAGCCACTTTAAGCATTTGGCTTGAAGTGAATCTTCCTCAGAGCAGACAAAGCGTCAGCATAGAATAGCATGAGATAAGTAACGTTATTATCAGGCCATTGCTGCCATATTTGACTAGTACTTGTATTTTTCATTTAAATTAAACCTTTATTTAACCAGATAAAAGACACATTGAGGTCAAAGGTTACCTGGGGTTATCACAACGGTGACCTGGCCAAGAACAGCAGAATAAACCCTGTAGCAGCGGTGCATATGTTCGGTATATAAGACGCATTCGATAAACTTGAATATTATTGCAAGTCCAGTTATTTCAGTAACTCCATCACTTAGTGAAACACATTATATAGATTAATTACACACGGAGTATTTCTGTTGATTATGATGATTATCTGCTCACAGCTAATGAAAACATGACATTTAAGATCAAAACATTACATTAGACTAATAAAGAAACATTTGAATACAAAGATTTGGACTTACTGTAAGGTGTGTTTAATACCAGATTAAAAGTTGTTATTTTTAGTCTGACAAACAAGCCTTGTTGGAAAGCATATTCTAATTTATTGAATATGACTTCATATGGCATCTGAGTTACCAATTAACTTTGACATTTCTTCAAAAAACACTAGCAGCTTAAACTAGCTGAAGCTAAAATAGCATGTGCTACACAGTATCTGATGCATATAGACGTAATGCTGGATTGTTTTCTACTTAATGGACATCTTGGCCTGCTATGGGATAATACTAGAGTTGGAAATTGAAATTATACCAACGGCCACTGAAACACCTTGTGAGCCACATCTAGTTTTATTCACATTAATTCTGTAAAAAAACACTAAAGGATGTATATCAATATACCACACATGTATACTTCTGCTACTTTCTCCATAATTAAGTTTTTTTTTTTTTACTGAATTACGTTTTATCAAGTTAACACATTAGTTCATTTAAGTGATGTGGCTGAAGAATAAGAATTTCAGCAGATTGACATAAATAACTTAAATTTAACGGGGTTAATTTAACAATTTAGAGTTAGGCTCCTAAAAGTTAACCCGCCTGCTATCTGAAAGCATCCCGGTACAAGAATGTGAGCTTAACATTTACACATTTCATCAGTATTAACAATAACATGTGAGATACGCGTTATTCCTCTTATTGACTAGTGCTATAGCATGATTGCATGAATTACCACCTCGCTGTTCTATTCTTCTGCTGATGATGCCAGTTTTGCAGCACTCGTGCAGCAGTTCAGGTGCATTCCTGTCTCACACAGGTCTTCAGAAACAGAGCACTGTTCTGTTCAAATAACGAATTCACTCCTGTGCCCTGAAGGTTGATAGATTTACCTGCATTTACCGAGCAGCCGGTGCCAATTTCCACCACTGGGTATAACATCGTTGCCTTTCACTATGGCATTCTGCTCAATTTCTATCAACTCACTCGTGCTGGACAGGTCCAGGTAGGTTCTGCTGGTGGACAACACCCTGGAGTTAATGCGAGGAACAACGTTGGGCTGGTTCATGATGAAGTCGACGACGTCGTGATCCGTAGCCAGCTCGCCCTGCGAGACAGTTTAGGAATTGGAGTGAGGATGTGAACGCTGTGATTTAGCGAGGACATTCTTTACCGTTACTGCAGAGCTGACAGTGATGCATCGCCTCCTATTCTGCAGACTTTCCAGGCTTAAAGCCACAGTAACAAAGCTAACAAACGACTTCTCCCGTGCATTTATTTAAGCTTTCCTTCTGGAAGTTTAAGAAAACGATGACTAACACACTGTTGATTGGAACTGCTAAATCCAGCGCCGTGTATGTCTGTGCCTGAGAAACGCCGTTTTTAAATAAACACTTGGATCGCGTGAACGATGGGATAATTTTAAAAGAGGAAATATGACAGATGGCGCGTACACATGCTGCATGCCAAACACAAAATTTATCTTATGACCAAATCCCCAAAAGACGTGAAAATTAAGCTTTTTCAAACAACCTAAAAACATCTAAAAATCTTTCTGACCTTTTTGCTTTTTAAAATAGATTTTTTTGATGTTAGTTCCAGCAGCGAGAAAAGTCGAACATCAATCCTCTCACTGTACCGGTCAAAAATTAAAGATCGGTATCACGCTCTTTTTGATGAGATTATGCCCGTTTTATGAAGTCAGACTATAAAAGAGCTGAAAACTAGAAAATACAGCACCTTACAAAAATACTCTATTAACTTTTCTCCATTTTCTCACATTACAACAACAACAACTTCATGTATTTGGGGGGGATTTTATCCAATAGACCAACACAAAGTGGTACCCAATGGTGAAGGGGGAGGATGTATGGTACATGTTTTTTAAATATATTTACACATTAAAATCTAAATAGTGTTTGTATTTGTATTCAGCACCAACTCAACACTTTGTTGGACCACCTTTGAGTCTTTTGAGACAAACTTTGCAGACCTAGAGACTGGTACTTTTACTTGTCGTTTGCAAAAAGGCTGAAGCTCAGTCCGGTTGTATGGCGAGCATCTATGAACGGCGACAGATCTTGAATTGGGTTTAGAAGTGGACTTTGACTGCCGCACATCAACTCTAATCAAACAGAATCGGCCACCCCTGATCTACACCATTCCTCTGAAGCTCTGGCCGTTTATTTAGGGTCGAGTCTTCCTGGAAGGTGAACCTCAGCCCTTGCAGCCTTCTGCGGGCTTCTTAAAAAATTGCTTCCTCCATCTTCCAGTCAACTTTGGCCAGTTCCCCTGCCCTGCTGAGGAAAAGCACCACCTCAGCATCAGGGTACAACCACCATGCTTCGCTTTCAGGAGTTTTCAGGCTTTTTTTTTTTTTTAGGCCAAAACAGTTTAATTTTAGTCTCATCTGACCTGAGCACCTCCTTCATCCTGCATGCTAAGTAGACTGCAGAACTGAGGTCCCATAATCTCTAAGCATCCCCACAGCATGATTCAGCCACCACTATGTGGCACCATAACTCCACCAGTCGTGGCGCTGACTGTGGTGAGTGTGCGTTGCTACATTGTTCAATCTTTGTAAAAATCAATCAAATACTAAAAGTCAGGGAGCAACTGGAGGACTGCACACGCTTTCACTCCCACTGCTAAATTATTCTCTCTTCTTATCAATAATAAAAAGTGAAAACCAGGTATATAGCTTTTGAGGCATATATATTTACATAATAATCAAAACAGCTTCAGCGACCTAACATACCTCTACACTGACTATAAATTATGTTATGTATAAGAGACTGTATGGGATGTAACTCACCAGGTAGACGGCTCTCTGGTAGAAAGACGTGGTTTCCAGGATTTTTTGCATGGTGGTCGTTTCCAGTTCATCGGGGTCCAGCTGCTCACGCTGGTAAGGGATACCGTTGTACATCACCACCGGTAGCGGGCCCACTCCTGTTTGCTCATAGTACGCCCTCCCTTCCTGGAGGGAAAAAGACAGTTTATGCCTCAGAGGTGATCGGAAAGCAAATCCAAATAACATTGAGCAATTTCTGCCTTAGCAACAATCTACTTCTAGTCAATTACTGCTTTAAATTTAGAGTTCATCGCTACTTTGTGTTCACTCAGATTTTATAAAACCTATTTGCTTTGTTAGCTAAACTTATAAAGATGAATTATAACACAGCTTTAATTAT
The DNA here is from genome assembly GCA_037039145.1 of Fundulus diaphanus. Taxonomy (NCBI): domain Eukaryota; kingdom Metazoa; phylum Chordata; class Actinopteri; order Cyprinodontiformes; family Fundulidae; genus Fundulus; species Fundulus diaphanus. Next base: position 26,169,377 of record CM073138.1, read on the forward strand.
AAAACTAGAGGGAATCAAGATGGAAATGTGATTGAATTTACATTAATATGACAAAAGCAATGCATTTAATAAAGATGAAAATAAAAAATATATTGGGAATGCACATAAAAAACTACCAGACCAGACTGTGTAAATAAGATCCTTATTAAAGATAGATTATAGATTTATTGGCAGATTAATAGATGCCAACCAGCTGAGGTCAAAATGTTAAAGTCATCAGAAAAACTGCATCCATACTAAGTGAAGCCAGATTCTGTTCAATTTACCTTCCTGTTGCTGTCGTAGCTTGAATCAGCTCCAAGAACACTGCTGACCTCCACGTAGGGAAATCTCTTCTCCAGCACTTTAACAACATCTCCAACACTCAGCTTTCCACCAATCACCACGCGGTTAAACATCTAAGGAGACGAAGGCCAATAAGCAGGGGGGAAAAAAGCAATGTTGGACACAGTGAGGGTAAAACCGTAAGAGGGCCTTCCAGATTTTAAGACCGGTGCTTACCGAGATGACGGCTTCAAATGCGCTGTGGCTGTCCACCTCGTCGGTGATGTAGTTGTAGGCTCGAACCAGTGCCACGCCTGCATCCTGCATGCCGTCGACGTCGTCTTCATCCGACACCACAAACACCAGCCCGATCCTAGAGACACAAAAACGCTTAAAATTCAACACCTGTCCTGCCTCCTTCGCCCACATAAATGATCACCCCATGGAGCTGCATATTCATGCGACGCCCTATCCATTAGGGAACGATTGAACCTGTCGACACCGGGGGAAACCGGGTTCCATGTTGAGTGGGAGTGTTAAATGTAACCATTTCGAAAGGCTTACAGTCCACCTTTTTCCTCATGGCGCAAACACCAACCTGAGTGGGATGTTATTGGCGTAAAACATCTCTGCCACGCTCAGCAGCTCAGCGGCATTCTCCTGGGTGGGATCCAGAATAATCACCTGCAAAAGAAACAAACTGTTACTTTTCACGCTGGCTCGAATTCAAGGCTGATTAGTCAACGAGCGCTCTTACAAGATTGTGGAAGTTCTTGCGGATTTGCCTGATGACTCCGGGGAAGGTCGGTCTGAGCAGCTCCTGCACGTTGTGGGGCCAGGAGCTGTACCTGTGGTCCGTCTCCAGGTTGTTAATCCACTAAAACGGCAGAAGCAATTGGTTGAAAGAAAGAAAAGAATATGAGCATAACGCTGCCAGCAAACAATTATTTCCGGCTGTTGGCGGCTGAAAACCAGGGACATAAATAGAGTGATCTTCCTCGGCGATCTTACACAGATGGCGGGGTTGCGAATATCGACGGCGTAATCAGAATCAGACGGCTGGACGTTGAGCTTCAGGATGTCGTGGATGTAGGGTGTCTCTATGAGCAGGGAGCGCAGGCCCTCCATCACTCTTGCTTCGCTGCGCAGCACGTCCAGCACGCTGGAGAGCGAGGTCAGACAACGGTTACCGGAACGAGAAGGGCTCCCGCCTCGGTTTTTATTCAAATGAGTAGAAAGCATCTACTTTCACTTCTAAAATAAAACAGTAACTCACACATCTGCGTGGCTGATCATTTTTAGTTCGCAGACACGATAAAACAACAACAAAGTGCTTGCAAAAAGTATTCCCACCCTTGAAGTTTTTCCACATTTGGTAATATTACAAGCACAAACTCGTGTTTTTTTTTTTTTTTTTTTTTTATTTGGATGTCATGCAATGAACCCACAAAAAGATAATACATACTCATGAGCTGGGAGGAAAATGATGCACTGTTTTCATGGGGCATGCAATTGTTTTTAACAGTAGTTACTTTTAAACCCAAAAATAAAACCTAAGGAAAGGAAGACAAAGGCACAGAGCAGGTGGGTCAGGGTTAAAGTAGCGGGGACATTTAAAGAAGGGTTAGATTACACAGCAATAACCCTCTTCAATCCACCGTTCAAACTGGAGATGAGGCCGTCTGCAAAACTTAAAGGCGGGAAAGGAGAACATTTCTGTATTTTTCGGCCTATAAGTCACACTTTTTTTCCACAGTTTGGCCCATAATGTGACTTATATTACTTAAATGCGCTGGATAAAACCTTGCTGTATGGAGTTGCTAATCCACCCCATTCATCCTCCCAGGTATGTTCCATGTTATTCAGCCAGTTGTGGATGCAGCTGTGTAATTTAATAAATTGGTTAACCAGATTAAATGTCAGTTTTTAGTCTTGAATTGTGTGAAATAAATCTCTAAATAAATGTGTATAGTCTGGTGCGACTTATATATGTTTTTTTCCTCTTTATGACGCATTTTTTGACTGATGCGACTTATATTCCGGATCGACTTTTAGTCCGAAAAATACGGCACTTATTGTAACTCTGGAGGAGCTGCAGAAATCCACTGCTTAGGTGGGAAAATCTGTTAACCATTAGTCGCACACTCGACAGATCCCACGTTGATGGGAGGGAGGCAAGAAGAAAGCCTGATTTGTCACCAGCCACGTGGGAAGAAGGAGACCAAAGTTGAACTTGAACTTTCTAATCTACATGCAACATATTACATGTTGGGAGAAATTTAGCATTACACTAAACACGGCTTTCCAACGTTGAAACTTTTTGGTGGCAGCCTCTTGGTTTGGGGATACTTCTCCACATTAGAGACAGAGAAGCTAGTCAGAGTGGATGAGACGAATGATGGAGCTAAAAACAAGGCGAAGAAAACCTGTTGGCTGCATAAGCCTTAAAACTGGGGTGGAGATTCACCCCTTAGTGGGACATCAGAATGGTTTAGATCAAGCATATTCCTTCATTACAATGGCCTAGACAGAGTCCAGCGCTAAACCCAATTGAGAGTCTGTGGCAAAACTTTCAAATTATTGTTTGCAGACGCTCTACATCCAATCAGAACCTATTATCTGGCTTGCAAAGACAATTGGACAAACACCTTTCTCTCCAGATGTGCAAAGCCGGTGGAGAAATACCACCAAAAGACTTTAGGGTGGCTCAATTCAAAAGGCACTGCACACTTTTCAGATGTTTATCTTCAAATAAAACTTTCAAACCACGTATATAATTTTGCTGCCATTTCACTATTATACGCTCCTTTTATGTTGGTCTATCACCTAAAATGATCTGAGCTGGAATTACAGCCAGTTGTCTCAGTGTCCGGTTGTACCTGAAGATGTCTTGAGTGTCCAGGTCTATATGCAGCCCGTTGATGAAAAGGGCCGAGTCTCCGGGCTGCAATCCCAGGGTCCCTTTGAAAAACTACAGAGAGAAACGTCAAACGTGACTAAATGGCCTGTTCGCATCAAACACTGAAACTCCTCGTCTAACACCAGCCGAGCGGTTTGCATCATGTAACGTCAAAAACCTCCCTTTGCACAGTCAATTATACTGTAAACTAGACGCAACGGTCATTGCAGAGCGGTAACGAGGCAGGCTGACGGCTCCAAACGAGCGCTGACAGCTCTGTTCAGCGTGTTTCGAGCAAGCTGAGCCCACGCTATACAAATCTAATTATCAGAGGGGGGGGGGGAAAGGTGCGTGAGTGTCTGCGCGGCTAGGAGGAGCCGTGTGTTTGTGCGTCCGTGGAGAGAAAAAAAATAAAAGCTCCAAGTCATTCTGGCGCAGTCAAATCTCATTACAGGAAGACAAAGACATCAGATTAATCATACTTCAGACACTGCAATTACAACAAGACAAGATTAACACAAATATTGCTCATCCCGGTTAAACTCTTCGTGTGTGTGTGTGTGTGTGTGTGTGTGTGTGTGTGTGTGTGTGTGTGTGTGTGTGTGTGTGTGTGCGCGTGTGTGTCAGAAGGAAGTGTCTGGAAGCAAAGTGCTGGTGTCCAAACTGCTCCAATCAATAATCATTTCTTGCCGCAGGACGCGCAGCGCCTGCTGAATGAATCACCGATTCAGTAATTAGGACGTCTGTCTGCACACCCCCGCCGCCGACCCAAACTCCTGTCTTCTGCACGGCGAGATAATGTGAGAAGAGCGCCAGGAGTCAGGAGGCGTGAGGAGGCAGAGAGAGGGAGTGAAAAAGCATCGACAGGAGGAAAAAAAAAAAAAAACGGGGGTGATTACCTATTCCATTATAAGCGGGGCAAAGCCAAACACATTGTCAAGAACCGAAGGCTTTTTGAAGTCGGATGCTGTCTGCAGTTCATCACATAACAAAAGGTGACAAGAACAAACAATAACAGGAGGAGCAGCTCTCATTTGGAGATATTTCCCTGCAGACTTGATGCTGGGAGGGCTGAGGAGCTCTGCTCGTGGGTGCATGCCGTAATGTTATCTCTTTTCTTCACTGCTGAACTTTTAAAACTACATTACTCCAGACCAGCAGTGAATCAAGTCAGCAGAACGACAAAAGTACAAGCAGGTAAAAAAAAAAGGATGTAAAAAAAAAAAAAAAAAAAAAAAAAATCAAACGGATCCAAGAAGCGGTGATTTTAATCAGTTGCCCTTCGAACCAGGGAGCGTAAAGGTTTTTACCTCCACACTGGTGTGTGTGTTTTATAAATATTCAAAAGTGAAATCAAGTTTAACCAAAAACTTACATCAGAACTTCTGTTGTTTCTTTTATTATTATTTAAATTTTTCATCTAAGTGACATTTTCTGGAACAATGATCAGATCTGTAGGGGTTGAACAAAGAACTAGAGCTTCAGCTGACTGGAGGGCCTTGCAAAATAATTCATGACCTTTGAACTTTTCTACATTCTGTCACGTTAAAACCAGAAACCCCACTGTGTTTTCCATTTTTGAAGTAGAAAGAAAATGAAACACGTTTTACAATTTTACAGTTACAGATCAGCAACGTGTGGCGTCATTTAGAGATTCAGTCAAACTGGCAGAGGCTGAAAACTGAACAACCTTCTTAGCAAACCAGCTCAAACTCCATCAGAATGGACGAAGCGTGTCTCTTTACAGAAGTGCTTAGATCCCGTGAGATGTTCAAAACTTGGGACATTATTTTTTTAATCCAAGAAAAGCTTGATACCAAGATTTAGTTTCACACAGCTGGATTTAACACTTCTTAAGGCAGTTACATTTATTTACAACATTTGAAACCCAGATAATTTCTCTTCAACTTCACCATTAGGCACTAATTAGTGTTCTTCTATTACATAAAACTGCACATTTTAGTTTGAAGTTGTTAGGCAAACAAGTCAAATGGCTGTGAATACTTCTGCAAGGTACTTCCTGTTTAACGCACCTCTTCACTAAATACATTGAAAGATCAACCAACCTAGCTTGGGAGGCAGAGGAAAGTATTATGCTAAAATATTTGTTAAAAAATTAATGCGATTTTAATTAATCTGGATTTGAATAATTAAAAACAAAAAACAAAAACAGTCTAAGAAAATGAAGCCAGATTTACCGGCGCCCTTTGTGAGCTAAACCTCCTTTTCTTGAGAAAAAAAAAACCCAAAACTGCAACACGATTTTCCTTTAATTGGATTGTTTTATAAATGTGCTCATCAAAGTGAAAATGAGTCCTGCAGGCAGTGTTCTTCCTTCCAACCAGGATCCCTCAAGAACCAGATTTGTGCAAATTGTAGGCAAGAAATGGCTCCTTACAGAGTTTTTATTCACAGACAAAACAAAGTCCAACAAGTGCAGAAGCGACTTGCTGCTTTTTAACAGTTCATTTAGCACACAACAGTTTAAATAAAGACATTGTAACTGCTTTTGTTTTTGAGATTTGCTTTTCGTCGAAGCAAACCTCTAGCTCAAAATAGTTACTCATATTTGACAAAAAAGTGCAATATCTTCCTTTACAAACTAACATCCTTTTGCATAACAACATGTTTATTAAGGATTTTAGGAATTAAGTCCCTTAAAGGTGCATAGCCACGTTATTTGAGTTTTTTTAATTTATACGTCAGTAGCTCACTCAGGTCCTGGGGTATTTCTATCCACAAAAAGGACCATCAAAACATTATCAGGATGAAGGCTTAGTGTATATAACTGTATTTTATCATGATCAAACGGTTTTAGGTGTTTATTTATAAGCATATAATGTGGCTATGTACCTTAAAGACTCTAAACATTTCTATTAAATTCCTCGTTTTATTTAGATAAAGAAGAAAATTTCATCAGGCCTGACAGATTATCGGATACCTTAACCTCTTCCTGAAACTCCAAAGGGACATGTGAGCTGAGGTAAGAAGAGCGAGAAACTCTTGACTGATAGTCAAAAGACTGAGAATAAGAAAAAAATAAATCAAGTTTCAGACTCAAAGTGGGTTGGGAAACCCAACATCGAGTAGATTTTGGGTCCCAGTATGGAATGGTAGGTTACAAAAGAAACTGAACAAATCAACAATATATACTCTGCCAGTCAAAGGTTTGGACTCACCTTCTCATTCAGTGGTTTGTTTTTAATTTTATTCCTACCTCTGGGAACTCCAGAGAAGGCCAAGAGTGACCACAGCAGGAATCAAAACAAATGGAGGGTATTTAGAAAAAGCTAAAATATACAAAATGTTTCAAATTATTTCACAAACTTAATTCTATAATTCTATATACTTTTGAGTCAGAGTTTTTATGTTTTCATTATGTATCTGCAGTGTAGAAAGTCACAAAAATAAGGGAAAGCCATTAAACAACAAAGGTGAGTCCAAACTTTTGACTGGCAGTGTACCTTGAAGTCCATTATTGAGTTTAGCTATATTTGGATAAAGGTCAGGGACATATGATGGATTTAAAACAACAACCTTTATCAAAGAAACTGCTGCACATTTTTCTCTTTCAGTCCTTTAGAAAAGAAAAAGATCAGAATCATCCAAAATCCAGATTTTGCGGGTAAACCCTTTAAAAAATATATATTTTTTAAAATATTAGCCAGGAACAGCGTGCATATATAGCACCTAGAAATGCACGAATCAATCAGGTAAAAACGGTAATCTGCCAATCTTGCCTTGAGCTGCTTCTAGTGTTGATTGGCAGGTTAAACGCAGAAAAATCAGATTTTCCCCCTATTCATTAAACGCATCAAAACAAGAAACTCACACCGTTTTCAGTCTTTATATGCATTAACCCACAGCCTTTACCTTGAAAGCCTTTAATGAGCTAAATAAGCATCTAAATGTTTGCAAGTTTAGGAAACATTTGTTTTGATGTAGGGATAGTTTTTTGAAATTGGTTCCTCTTCTATTTGAATAAAACACCCTTAACCTACGGCTCTTTTTTCTCTTTTATGCGCTTAAAAGAATTTGAACTGGTAGGTCAAAGAGAAAAAGCCTGTCTGATGTTTCTCGACTTTTAAAAGATTAGAAATTTCTGTATCTGTATGAGTTAGGACCAAAAAAAAAAAAAAGGGTAGAAGAGAGAATAAATGATCAAAACCAAAAGAAGAAAAGGGGAGAACAAACTTTTACCTTTTGGTTCTCCTCAATCTCTTTGCGGATTTCAGAGTTGACCACGGTTTTTGTGATGGACCTGTAAGGGAAAACAAAAAGACGAGAGGACTGTAAAGCTCAGAACCTGTCAGCATGTTTTACAAACTCAGACATGTTGCTGAGGGGACTGCTCGTCTGTACCTGGCTTTGGTGGGGAAGTTCTGACTGAGGTCTTTCATGACATTGAGGGCATCAACAGCGGGAGCAGCAAGAATGCGAGCTGCTGTCTGGAAACTCAGATCTATGCCAGAAGACGTGGGTGGAAGGGAAGGGGGGCAAAGAGGGCAAAAAAAACAAGCGGAAAGAGAGGTGAGTGGACAACAATGAAGAGCAAACATGAAACTCACAGGAGGATGTGATGTTGAACATTTTCACCTCTGGCAAAGAAAATATGTTGTTTTAGCACAACTTAATATAATTAGATTTTTTCCAACCATCTAAACTAATTGTTGGTTTTAAACAGCAGGAGTCAAAAGATGACCTTGTCTGCTCAGCCTCAGTCTGTCTCAAACCTGCTGTTCCCTCATCCATCCATCTTTGGGATAGATTAGCAATCAAAAAATGAAATATGAATGAAAACCAAAGCTTACACACATTTCTAATGCTGCAGGAGCAAAGAATAATTAAGTTCCATAATCACAATACATTAAAATATTACTGTAAAGTTAATTTATTTGCATAAAGTAACAAAAAAGGAAACTCATGTATTATACAGATCCTTTACACACAGAGTGATATGTTCCAAGTGTAAGTAGAATTTCATTTGTAAAGCACCTTTCACCGATAAAATCAAAAAGTGCTTCACACAACACAAAGGAAAAGCACATAAAACACGACATCACATTAAATTAAAAGCCCGTCTGTACAGATACGTTTTTAGCTGCGTTTTAAAATGGTCAACAGAATCCATGTGACGTAAAAACAATAAGAGAGAGTCAGGGTGCAACAGCTGGAAAACAGCAATCCTCACGGGTTTTAAACCTAATAGGTGGCGCTAACAAAAGATTCTGATCAGCAGACCTCAGAGCTCTGTCTGTTAATTTCAGGTTTACAGCTAAAGAAAATCCAGAAGATTCAATTTCTCAGAAAATTCAACTATGCCATAAAACCAGTGATTAGTCGCTTCTAACGCAGAAATCTTATGCTATGGCCTACAGTCATGGGAGAAGACTGCTGACTTGACAGATGTCCAGCCAGACAACCACAAGGAGGGTAAACCACAAAAGGCCATTAGTAAAGATGATTGTTAAGGTTGCTTTATGCAAGCATGTCAATAGAAAGTTGAGCGGAAGGAAAAAGTGCCATAGAGACGGCAGCAATGAGGGGATCGTAAAGCAAAACCAATTCAAACGTTTTGAGAAGATTCACAAGCTGTAGCCTTCAGTCGGTGTCGGTGGTTTTCTCAAGTCCACAGCCAACGTAGCCGACTACCAGGAAACTTTAAAGCACTTAATGCTTCGCTCTGATGCTGATTTAACTTTCCTGCAGGACTTGGCACCTGTCCCCACGGCCAAAGGTACCACAACCTGCTTTAATGACAATGATAGGCTAATGGTACCTAAACCCTACAAAGAACCTATGGAGTCAAGAGGAACATGATTTTTTTATTAGCTGTAAGGCAGAATTATAAGGAATAACAACCTGAAATATCATTCTCTGTGCAAAGAATGTAAACATGAATTTATTTTTTCTACATACATTACTGAAATGTTAACATTTTCCTCGGGTGTTTCTCACTTTTACAAAACTCGAAGCAGTGCAGATGTTTAAATTAAAACAACATTAATAGTGCATTGTGTTTATTTAACACCTTTATCAAGTACATCTCATTATATTATTATTGAGTGCAAACGCACCAACAATCCCATAGAAAACAGAATTAGTCTGAGTGAAGGCCAAACATATTGTGAAAAACTGAAAATTCATGTGCAAAATGAAAACAAAAAGCTTAATCAAAGTATTAGAAGTAGGCTAAATTGGAAAGAAAAATCCCCACTTTTGTCCAAAACCATTGAGAACCTCATTGAACTGCTGTTAAAATGGGATACACCTACAGAGGTCTGGTCTGGCTGCAGATAACAATCTCCTTGGACTCGGTGTGCAGAAAATATATGCGCATTAAGAGCAAGGCTTTCCTCGAAAAGAAAGGATGCAGTGAGCTTTATTTCAATGCAGTGAGCCTCCCTGTAATGGTGTTGTAGGCTGTGATTATTAGCCCCTGGAGGTCTTCCGCTCTTTGTAAACAGGCTGAGCTAATGAGCCCCAGTGGGTTGGAAGATAAAGACAGGCGCCCTCGTGTCAGTCTGACAGTCGAGCTCAGCCTGCTCATCCCCTTACATCCTTTATTCGGCACAATCAAAGCAGCTCCGCGCTCGCATCCTGACCGCGCCTGGTGATAGATGACTTTTTATGCGTGCAAGGCTTTTAATAAAAATAAAAATAAAATTTGGATGTTTACACTATGAATATGTGTGTGCGATAAGAGAAATGAAGAAAACGAGGGGGAAAAAAAACCAGTACATGTAACAATAAATGGTGGAATCTGTAATGCTGTAAAACTGCAGCAGACAGATCTCTCATATATTAAACATTACAGCTCGCATGTACTGAGAGGGCACTGAAGGATCATACATCTGCACTAATTAAGGTTCGGCTGCTGGTTTGATTCACTGATGGAATGATATCAGTGTTGGAGCAACAAAAGGTTATTATTTGCTTGTATTTAATCAAGATCAAAGCATCAGTTAGCAAATTTTACTCATAATAACATTAGCATCGAGGGAACAGGGCGGAGATGCAAATCAACTCATTGGAACAAACTTAATCTCAGGGCTTTTATTTTGTCCAATTCAAATAAAGAGCACACAAAAGCTTTGCACCCGAATATTAAAGTGAAATTTAAATGCAAAAAGTTATCTTGCAGGCATGTTGCAAGATTTTCTTTTCTTCCTGCAACTTAGAGGTAGGCGTTTCGTTTTACACAGGGTTATGAAATGACCACGACACGGTATACAGCTACAGTGCCTTCCAAAAACCGTGGAGCTGCACAATATTATAAAACCATGCAATGGCAACATTATTGATAGATGTTGCCGTGACGATTACACTTGCAATAAATGTATGTTTTACTCACTCGTTTGTTCTCATTTGTGATTTTTAGCATCTTGAGCGCCAAAATCGGTGTCACGAGAGTCCAACTAGCAGGCTGTATATTACATTTTCAAGGAAACTGATCTCATGACACTTGAAATATATTAGGTCATATATTCAAGGGCACATCAGGTATGCAATCACATCTAATCTGTAATTGAATAAGCAAGGCACTATGTTCTGTTCTTTATACTTCCAGTACTTGTAAGACTGAAAGGCACAAGGCCCTTTATAATAGGCAATATGCAATGATCAGGCTGTGCAGGTATGCAAGAGTAATGTAGTGTGCGATATTCTGCTTCACTGAATACCATCAACCTGCCAATGGAGAACATAGGGAACACGGCTAAAAGCCTCGTTTACATGTAAATGTTCATTAATGAGTCACATCCCTATTATAATAAATAAACCAAAACAGAATGTGCAGTCCTTTTTCTTCATTATTACAGTGATTATCAAATGATAATTTATTATCAAATGATATCAGATATCTGAATAAAAACATTTAAGTATCAAGATTTTTTTTCAAAAGAGATACAAGACTATATCTTTCATATCGAGATGGTCTATGTTGCGTTATAATTATACTTTTATGTATTCCAGTAGGTTATTTTTCCGCCATTTCTCATATGTATGTCCTGCTGTTTGTTAAAAATTCTGCCTGCAATACGTTTGGGATAAAGCTTTGGTTCAGAGACACTTTTTTATAATTACTTTAAGAAAAGAAAATATATCGAGATAAATACTGTATATCGGCATTCAGCGGAAAAATATCGATATTAATATTTTTTGTCCATGTCGCCCAGCCCTACTCTAACATGAAAAAGTTTGAGAAAGTTTAAAAGCTACAAGTAGATATCATGTTTCTAAATACACTAAAATAATACACTGTTATAGACAGGTATCACTAAAATAATGACTGTCCGTAGGAAAGGTGCTGGACCATAAACCGACCCGAACCAGTTCACTGGTGTGTTTTTAACAGAGCAAGCAGCTGCCAACACTAAGAACCACTGTGTGAATAAGACTTCCACTCTATAGCAATTGGACCAGTGTTATAAAAAACACAGCAACCGGTTGGTCCACTGGTATTACGCGGAGATGGTTCATCCAACTCACCAAGTATGCTCGCATGTTTACGATCAGTTTCCAAGGATGCCTTAAAATCATCCGGCTTACTCCCCGATGCGGAAATCAAAAAGCAAACCACCCGTCATCAAAACTTAGATAAACATCTTAGCCAAATGTTTGCTTTTAGGGTTTCCTCTATTGCTTCTGTAATTGTGCAATCATTAGATGGTTTAACAGTGTAGTAAAATCCTATATTCAGTTTATGAACTTGTTAAGCCCCCTTCAAAAATAAATAAATAAAAATAAAACAGTTAAAACAAATTAGGGAAACTTCATTTCAGGGTAAATGCAAACATGGCCATACTCCACTCTTAACTCTCAGCACACAGACCCGCTCCTATGGCTGGCTTCCCAGCGCATCCTGTAACAAACCTTCCTGCAACAAAGCTGCACAAGGATGTTTCTGCACGACCTACTTTACTTCCCTGTGTATCTTTCCTCACCTCTGCCATCAGTTTCAGCCTCATTCCCTTTATCAGGTGATTTGCAGCATGAGAGGATGCAAGTGACTGAGGTTTTCTGCACAAATGCAGCAAACTGCAGAGCGTAACAAATCAGTTCAATGCTGAGCACTCTGTGCACATATCTCAGCAAGTGTGATCAGAGAAAAATGATAATCACATAATTCAATATCTGTGTGTTTGTCACCTAAACTCTCTGTGCTCATCACCCAGAAGCTGTTTCTTTTTTGTATTATCAAACTTATACAACACATTGTTCCTGCTTTTTTTCCCTTCACTTCTCTCTGACAATGTAAATACAATGTTCATTAAAACGTCTGCTTGAAGAGCTCCCAACTTCCCTGTCTCCCTGCGATCATATGTGCAATTTGGAGGTGTGTGCTTCTCCCCAGCTGGGAGCCCCATTCCACAGGGAGTGCAGCACTATTAAGGAAGAAGGATGAAGTTTTTTTCTTTTCTACTACCAGGGTGGTCTATTTAAATATGCTTCTGTAGCCACAATGAGCCAACATGATCTCACCAAGGAAGCTTTGTACTTAAAATGGTCATAAAACTATCATGCTATAGCACGCATTGCGCTTCTGATGCACCCTAGAAGACCTCTGCATCTACATGCTGCTTGATCTTAACGTGGTAATGCAGTTTTAGTACAGTTTAAGGTTATTGTGGGGTCATGTGGTTTTCAGAGTTATTACAATATTATCTCTTGGCTATCATGGTAAAAACAGTAATGTGCTTGGATGATAATAAAACTGATGTCCTAAAAAGGTGACCGGGCTAGTGATTGCAGGTGTTTAGGAGATTACATAGCCTCAGCGTAAAATTTGACATTCACTCAATATGGCTGCTCCGTCCCTTCTGATTTTTGTTTTAGCCAACTGGATATTTATCTACAACACCACAACCAAGTGCCTCCCATGTTTGTACACATCCAGTAATTCAGCAGGAAACGGCCAGGATAAAAAAAAAGGGGGGATCATCTGCTGATGGTTAAAGAAAGAGACCATGATTTGGAGGGAGGCCCACCTTGCATTTGCCAGACTTTTAGAGGTGCCATTTCATTGGTGCTTTCAACCAAATGCTTCCTCAACTCCTTCAGCTGCTCCTTCAGCTCTGGATAGAGGGTCCTGGCAAGGGAGAGGGAGACATTATAGGAAAATAAGCTAGTGGGACTGAACTTCTAATTAAGAGGGAGCGTGATTGGAACCACAGATTGATTTAGTTATTTGCAGGTTAGCTGAGCAGAGATATGGTCAGCGCTTCAAGGGAATTAAGTTTGGATAGTAAAAAAAAGAGCAAGGAGAAAAAAAATAGCTTGGCTGGAGTTAATGCTGTTGGAACCAAACCAAGCTTGTAAAAATTTATCACAGCCCAACACAGACACACTCACTTCAGTTTGCCAAAAAGGAATCCCTGGACCTCATCCACCGGATCGTTCTCGCCAATCACTGTAGCATTCACCTCCGCCCCTGGAAGCAAAATCAATTAACTGGATATTCATGTCAGGACTCCTCAGTGATTACACCGGCACGGCAGTCTGTGTATTGTTAGAGAGTACGCACCTTGAACTTGTGTGTCATCCTTTGCCTTGTATTCCTGGCTTTTAATAGCCAGCTCCACTCCGTACCCCGACAGATACACTTTGTTTTCGTTAGGTTTCTGGAGGGAAAGGAGGAGATTTTGGTATAAAGAAAATTGATTTTAGGGAGAAATGGTCTCCGTCTAGGGTCCCCACACTTCTTCTTGTCAAAATTCAAAATTGTCTTAGCACAAATACGCACTGTTCACTAAGGCAGATATTTGTACTGTGCTCAAAGCTTACAATATGGAAGCTGCAGACATGACAGAACAAAATGAAAAGCAAGGAGGGATAAATGGACAATGAATGGACCTGCAGGTGAATAGATGTATGGGTGGATGGATGGATGTCCAACAATGTCAGACAACAGGGTATGGAAAAAAGCAGCATAAAGCCAACGTTTATCCAGTCTCTACTCTCCCCTTTCTATACTAATCTAGATTTACAAACTGCTTAAACAAAGATCCAGACATTCACAGGCTTCTAGGTATCCCGGCTGAACCTCATGTTGTGCAAATACCCTGATCAGATATGTGACCCAATATTTGTCGCTTCAAAAGGCTCCATCAGCTTCGCTGTTGTCGTCTCACCTGCTGAACCATGAAGCTGATTCTCTTTAGAAATACTCTGCGACTCCAGTGACAAATTCAAAGATAACAAGCCGTTACTTAAAACATTAGCCGTCCAATATCTGGTACTTAACTAGCCTGATTTAGTTAAGAATAAAGACTTAATGCAGATGGTAAGAATAATTTTGCATAATCAGATGGAGAAATAAATGGATCAGCTGTATTTAAATGTGAGAAAGGAAGAAATCTAAGTTCAACTTGGCATAAAAAACTGGAGAAACACTTCATCCCAGGTGTAAATGAGAAGCTTGCTTAAACTACACAAGTTTTGTTTTTTTTGTTGTTTTTTCAAATAAGGAAAATTGAGAAAACAAGTGCACTCAAATCATTATTTTGCCATATGTTCACTAATGTGGACATCTGGTACAGTCCTGCTGTAGCAAGGGGGAAAATAGTAAATGGCCTGCTTTTAAGAAGTGATTCTCTAGTTTTTTTTTTTTTTTTTACAATACAAGTCACCTCCACCAGTTCACGTATTCATCCTGCAGTTTTCAGTCAAATTAGATCTGTTGTCTAACCAACATCTAGCTGGTAACAGCACTAGCAATAACGGGGCTTTAATGCAATATCAGCAAAAATGGCTCCATCATGGGAGACTAGATTCCTTAAATCAATTCCCAGGATTTGTTTTATGCAGCACATTAAATTTATGTTTGAGCTAATAAAAAGTAACTAAAAGAGATTTTTCATTTTTTACAGAAAGCCTCCACAAATATAAAAAGATGAAAATTTAAAAAAAGAAAAAGCATACATGAGCAGATTCCAAATGACTGAATTAAAAAAAAAATTGGCTCAGAGACGGAAATTAAATTTCTGAGCAGCTGGCTTATTAATTTGGAAAGGCTCGTATCATTTAATGAAGTCCCGGTGACGCGACAGCAAGACAACTTTCAAAAGATGTTTGTTGGGGAACTTGAATCAGTGGATAAAGCAACTTTAATCTGTCTGTTATGATATTAATACGATATCAGACAAGAGTAAAGGAGGAAATACACCAGGAACGTAACGTAAGCGTGACGTAAGCGGGGCAGCGCGGCACAGCGTGGCTTATGGGCGTGTTTTTAAAAGCAGAAATTTACACCAGACGCTGCAAAGTACGCTCCGCAGCTGAGTGTTTCTGCTCTGAAAAGAACCAGCGACTCATGGAAAGAGCACCAAGTAGAAGGTGCGCCTGGGCCTTCTTCCTCTAGTTGACAAAGTGTTGCGAGAGGAAAGGCAGAGAGCTCAGCCAAAATGTGTGCATCCCATCATTCAACTTTTGGGATACTTGCGGATGTGAACTTGGACACATGATGTTGTTTTCCCGTTTATTCCCTGCCAAACAGGAGCGTTCACGCGTCTGAAATTAGAACTTCAGTCTAATTTAGCCGTCATGTTGTACGCACGTATTATGCTTCAGGTGTACATTCATTCAATTCAGTTCAATTCAATTTTATTTATATAGCGCCAATTCATGAAACATGTCATTTCAACGCACTTTCCAAAGTCAAATTCAATCATTTATACAGATTGGTCAAAAAATGTCCTATCTAAGGTACTGTATCTATTGACTGATTAAAATGAAAAGCTAACCTAAGCGTGGGAGCGCCTATGCTACGCTTACGTGCCCAACGCGTCCGGTGTGTTTCCTCCATCCCCCTGCTTGTGTGTGTATAGTGACACCTACAGCCACATAGTGACGAAGCACGTAAACTGCCGAGCCTTCGGCGACACTGGATGTTAGGACTTGGTGGAACTTCTGGAAATCTGGTTTCCCGAGCTCAGCGTAGAGGATGACCACAGGCGTGTCTGGATTTGATCCTGGGTATCTATGATCACCTTTGAAAAGGTATGGCTTTGG
The DNA here is from genome assembly GCA_037039145.1 of Fundulus diaphanus. Classification (NCBI taxonomy): domain Eukaryota; kingdom Metazoa; phylum Chordata; class Actinopteri; order Cyprinodontiformes; family Fundulidae; genus Fundulus; species Fundulus diaphanus. The sequence continues at coordinate 26,185,551 of CM073138.1, forward strand.
TCTGAAACGGAGACAGCATTACACGACTAGTCAGTGCATTACCGATTCAAAGACTACTGGATGTATTCTACGCGTATATGTTTGTGTCATTACCTCTCTGGCGCAGTTTTCAGCAGTGTCGGCAAGCTTTCCGGATCGCAGGACTTCACTCCATGGACACTGATAAAGGCTGAGCAGCCAGAGGGAGGATGCTCAGTGGACGCGATCTAATAAAAAATAAAGAAAAGACAAACAATGACCTCTCTGTGAGGACAGCATACGCCGTTAAACCAAATCGCGCGCCTCCTGTTACCTGCTGGAAGGAGTGTACTGTGGCAGAGTAGGCTCTCAGAGAGAGGGCCAACTTCAGCATATTCAGCTGGACGGAGCTAAGCAGAGCGCTGGCTTTCTTCACAATCAGCTCATAGTAAGCTAGGTCTGTGTCTGTGGGGAAATAAAAACACATATGAAGAGCAGAGAAGTGATCACTGTAAATTCTGACATTTTTCTTCCATTATGATTGAGTGCTTTGTTTAAAAACCCTAAAACTCTGTGATGGTGTTGAAAACATTCTGCTTTTAACTAGAAATATTTACAGGAAGCAAAAATCTGGGTTAAAAGGTGCACAGATACACTGCTTTGCCAAAGTTTAAAGACCCTTCGAAATTCTCTTTTTTGTGTGCGACACCAACATAGCATATCGCATGTTTGAGATGTAAAAGGAGTCCATGGCTGTCCACCTAAACCAAGAGGCTCAGCAAGGAGAGCATTAATCAGCGAAGGAGCAGAGAGGACCATAGCAGAGATCAACAGGACAACTATTAGTCCCGCACTCCAAAAATCTGGCCTTCATTGACGAGCGGCAGGAAGAAATTCATTAAAGGTGGTAATAAACATGCACAGTGCCTTGCAAAAGTATTCATCCCCTAAGCATTTTTCATGTTTCCTCACAACCTGGAATTAAAATGGATTGTTTAAGAGCTTTGCACCATTTCATTTACACAACATGAAAACAACTTTGAAGATGTAACAGTTCTTTGCTACACGATAAAAATTAACAGTACTAAATAACAGGAAACGTCAGCGTGTATTGTTCAAACTTCCTTAAGTCAGTCCTGTGTAGAGCCACCTTTTGTGGTAATTCAAGCTGAAAGTGGCTTTGGATCAACCACTGAGATTTTTGCCCATTCCTCAACGCTAAGCTTTTCTCCTTTCACTTCACCGACTATTTTGTGCAGATCCACCACATAAAATAAGATTAAGAAACATTGAAATTACAGGTTGGAATGTAACAAAATAGGTAAAAAGCCAAGTGTTGAATACTTTTGCAGGGTACTGAAACCACTATAAACTGTAAGGCATAACACAAACTTGCAGGACGAGTTTGACGTTGTACAAAGCAAAGACATTTGCAACATCTCTTTAGGATGGGCACAGAAGAGAACCGCTACGGCATCCTCCACATCCATCTGAAGTGAGAAATATGCTGATCAGCTGAATCTGATCAGGGTAACATGCTGAGGATGACGCGCAACAACTCTGCTTGTAATGCATTTAAAGCACTAAATGCATTTGGAAAGAGGATATTCTCCTAGATACTATTTAGTCAACCTGAGCTTGAGCTATTATGCAAAGAAAAATAGGAAAAAATGTCAGTCTGTAGACGTGAAAACTTCCAGCTGTACCTGCAGCCAAAGGTGGCTCAACGCAATCACGTCTCAGGAGGATTTAAAACAAATAAACAAAATTTTCAGATTTTCTTTTAGCTTTTTAACAGACGTTTTTTCTATTTTTTAACTTACAAAACTATCCATCAATGTCCTTCCTCAAAATTATTCTCTACTTTTGTTGGTAAATCACATAAAACCCCAAGAAACTACATTATTTCTCATGATTAGAGCATGATATGGAATTTGTTCAAGACGTATAAATGCTTAAACAAGCGCCTCTGTTTATCAGCTAACAGTGTGCAAAGGTGTCTTCTCACTTTAAAATTAAATCATATCACCACTTCTCTTCTGTCACAGTAGCTGTGACCCAGCTGCTTTATATCATCACACTACTCCGCATGCACAAGAACTCGGCCAAAAACACTGAAAGTGCAACGCTATTAACGCCAAGATGCAGCAACGGCATCTGAAATTCAGACGCTCCCAGATCGGAGACTGAAAGTGAAACGTGCGTCTGTAGCAGATTTCCATTACCATCATGCTCTCCTTGGACGTTTTGATTGGCCTCAACGAAGTCCCAGAACTTCTCCTGGCTCTCCTCGGCCAGAAACTCGCTGGGGGAGAAGAAGAAACAAAAACGATAGAAACAACACTTTTAAGATATAAGCACATACAGAGGTGAGGAAAAGTGTTTGCCCTCCCTTAATTACTTATGTTTTGCAATGTCAAACATAAATGTTTCAGTTCATGAAACAAATTAAAAATATAACGATAACACAAGTAAACACAAAATGCAGTGTTTATTATGAAGGGGAAACAAACATATATGGGCCTGTGTGAAAAATGATTCCCCCTAAAGCTAATAACTGGTCGTGTCTTAACAGCAACAGCTAGAGGTCGGCCGGTACATCAGCTGGCTGATATTTTTGGGCCGATGTTTGCGTTCTTTCTTGTACTGGCGTCGGCCGACGTGCGTCCGTGTGCCGATCCATCATCTAAAAACCCACGTCTGATCTCCAGCTGGCCATGTAGAATCATGGATGTGCATGAAAATTACCGAACACTTTTCCAGTGTGCCTTTCAAACTGAAGCTACAGCTGATTGTTATTAGCTGGTTTTGAGACTTGTGCAACACTTGTTATCAATGTGTCATTTTTATCATGTAAATGGAGGAAGAAAAATCAATATCGGCTTCAAGAATCCGTCCGTCCGTTGTCTTCCGCTTACAACGGACTTCAAGAATTGCAATATAAAAAAAAAAACATATCAGGTATCAGATGGACTGATGTCAAAATAACAGTTTTTCAACTGGATTAAGGTCAGGACTTTGATTAGGCCGCTCCAAAGTCTTCATTCTGTTACTCCTGGGCCATTCAGAGTTGGATTCCTGGTGTATTTTGGATCATTATCCTGCTGCACAACCCAAGTTGGTTTCAGTTTGAGGTCACGGACAGATAGCCGGACTTTCTCCTTCAGGATTTTTTGGCAGATGGCAGAATTCAAGTCTTCCAGGTCCTGCAGCAGCAAAACAGCCCCAGATCATCACACTACCCACCATGTTTTGCTGCTAGTAGGATGTTCCTTTCCAGAAATGACGTGTTAATAATCTGGGCCAGATGTAACTGGATACACACCTCCCAAAATGTTCAACTTTTGCCTCGTCAGTTTGCGGAATATTTTTCAAAAAGTCTTGGGGATAATCAAGTTTTCTTCTGGCAAAACTGGGGCGATCCATTACGTTCCTTCTCCTAAGCAGTGGTTTTCTTCTAGGAACTCTGCCATGCAGGCCATTTTAGCCCGGTCCCAGTGGAGGCGTGAACTCTGACCTTAACCGAGGCCTGCAGTTCTTTGAATGTTGTTCTAGGGTCTTTGTGACCTCTTGGATGGTTGTCGCTTTGCTCTTGGGGTAATTTTGGTCAACAGGTCGCTCCTGGTTAGATTCACTATTGTTGCATATTTTCTGCTTATCGGCATAAAGGCTCTCAGAAAATACTTTATAACCTTTTCTAGACCGGTGGATCTCAATTACTTTGTAATTGTTCCTGATGTCTTGCTTCTGAGGATTGTTCGGTGAACTCCGCTTCATCAGGCAAGTCTTATTGTAGTGTTTTCTATGTTGAGAACAGGTGTGACAGCAATCCCCCTCTGGGTGTGTCTAGAAAGACTGAACCCAACTTTCCATAGTTTTCACCCAAGGTGGTGTAGGTTTAGAATTTTTCCCCCTGCATAACAAACACTTTCATCTAAACACAACATTTTGTGTCTCTAATCTTTGTCTAATATTAAAAATCCTTTACTGATCTGAAACATTTACATTAGACAAAACATTTCAAAGGGGGCAAACACTCTTTCTCCCCACTGTATGACTTTTCGGTTTATGTCACAAAGGAATTAACAGCAAAATCACTTTTTTAAGCAGGCAGTGTCTAAGACGGCCGTTCAAACTGAGTCGCAACATTGGACGGATATCGATCGACCTATGATGTGAAAGCTGTCTACGTGTTGTCATACCTGGCTTCCAGCAGCAGAGGGGTATCAGCCCATTTGGTTGTAAGAGTGGTGGTGATGGCCTTCGAGTCTGCAGCGCTGGAAACAGGAGGCAGCAACGACAGCAGCAGGACACACAGAAGCCACATCCTCACACCTGTACCTGAGACGGCACAGTAAAATGAGGTGCTGACAAATAATCAAGTCCTTCTCATACATGGACTTACAACTTAAAAACTGACATCGAACTGAAATGTGCAGGAAGCAAATGCCTTCTGGAGCAAGGTTACGCGGTAAGACGACGGAAAGGTTGAGGCACTGGATCACATTGACGAGAAGAATGTTTGGAGGATCCAAGGTGCAGCTTTTAACCTAAATAAAACACTGTACCGACTTCTCAAGCACGGAGGTGGCAGTGTCATGCTGTGGGGCCGTTTGCTGTCAGTGGTGCTGATGCAATCTACAAAGGGTGTGGAATAACAGCAAGAGCTGAAGACCACCTCAAAACTCTTCAACATTACCTCAAATCAAAAGCATATTGGTTTAAATGGACATCAGATTTCAACCGACTTGACTTATAAAAATGTACAGACTATGCTTACAACTGCACAATAAATTGAAAAGTCTTTGCAACACCAGTGAGTGCAATATGGCAATCATAAAAGACTACTTGATTGCAATACTTAGAAGAATGCTATATTCCATGCACGTCAACAATGTAAACACAGGATGCGTATCATACTGGCTGACAAGCTAAATCTCAAACAGATCAGTGGAAACATTGTATAAAGACTGAAAAAGTCAGAAAGATGTGGGTTAATCAACACCCACGAAGTCATCGCAACTTTCAGCAGTAGTAACACCATTACATATGTTCCTGATATATCTATGCAGGCCATGCATAGAAGCTGCCGCGCTCATGCCAGAAATATAACCAATTCAAATGAAATCCACCGTTTCTAACAAGAAGAGCGGTCAAATGTGGATTCAGAAGAAGGGCTGGGCAATATGGCTTAAAAATAAAATCTCCAATTTTGTTATACCAAATCCCATTCATTTATTTATTTTTTGCCTCCTTTTGGTTTCAAAAAAATCAATGAAAGAAATTAAATTAAAAACTTGCTTTCATGTCAATTTCATGCTGTGAAACATGCTTATAAAACAAGATGGCGGCCCTGCCGTTGTAAGCAATGAAAATATAACAAAATGTTTGCTGCTAGCGGTATTACACACCGAGCTAAAAACAGGCTTCACTTCACTTGTGTAACTTCAAATTAATTAAAAAATAAGTAAATGAGTAAATTAAAGTGCCTCATATATTATGGTAAAAAAGTTTCCTCTTTACAATATTTTGACAACATTTTTTCCTAAACATATATTCAGCATTGCATGCTGTTCTCTTCATGGAAACCCAACGAGTGCATTGGCAAAATAAAATCCAAATCTTCCAAAAATGTAATCTTAAAAAAATATAAATTCCAATTAATTGATTAATCGCCCAGCTCTATTCAGAAGTATGCCTGGGCCTCGCTGATGGCCACAGTGTCTGATTTCTCTGCAACTTGCTCTATATTTGAGCCAGAATGCATGATTTTGATGTAGCATGCATATTCAGGAAAACATCCACAATACCAATTGCTACCAATTCTGGTTTAAAACTTGTTGAGGATGTAGATGTGCAAAAGAACATGTTAGGTTTTCCCAGTGTTGTACGGACTTAATCAGCAAATTAAAGCTATAGCTGGTAATCCTGTTCAGAAACAGGGTAAAATCGTCCTTCCATCCTGAAAGTAGTTAATACATTATGTATTCACAAAAATGAGGTTAAAAAATTGTTCTCTCTGGGAGCTGCATGCCTGTAAAACTCTAACCAATCTCTGCCATTCGATCCGAAGGGCATGGATTTGTCAGAGTTTTGTTCCTGCTCTCACCCACAGACGTTATATACTCACTCCCCTCTGTCCCTCAAGTTCTGGGAGTATCACCTTATCTATCGTTTGTCCCACATCATTCTGATGCGCTCATGTAACGCCAGTGTGTGTGCTCTTTCCTTCCTGGTTTCTGCTTGCTGGCTGTGCATGCGCACTTCTAGTGTTTATGTATCCGCTTAGCTTAGCGGCTAGCTTAGCCGTTCATCGTAGCTCCACTGCTCTCACTGTATACTTTGAAACATGGCTGAGAGTCACAAGAAGCGAACACCGTTCATGTTTATGAGAATAAGAGAAAGGCCTCAGTAGAAAGAAATAAGACCAGAGTGGATTTTTTTTCACGCGATCCCCCTGACGAACAGAAGAGCAAGGTAAGACAGTCTTGCGCATGCGTAGTTATTCAAAAAGGGTCTTCGGGAAAAATCGCAGACTCTACCTTTAATTGTCTAAATTGATTCATTCAGAATGCCATTCTTTGCCTGGGATCTAAGCAGACCTGCTGTAGTTAAACATCAGCAGATCCAACTTCATATGGTTTATGGCCTCCTTCAACTCCACATTGAAATGACACAGAAACCTGGAAGCTTGGACAACCGACAGGTCTTAGAGCTTTGATGTACGATTTGCTCAACAAGATTCCAGCAAGGCTGACAGAAACTAGGCAGATTTTTCTGCCATAATCAACCACAACACACTGTTGGATAAGGGACATATTCACCCTACTCTGCCTTTGCTACCAGTATGTCAGTGTGGTGATGATGCTGACCCTCTGATGGGCAACTTTTAGAGAAAACCCCAGTCTCTGAATGGTTGGGGTTTTGAAAATATCCTCAGCAAATATGACATCCATTTTTATAAAAGCAAATGTATTCACACATCCACATTTTGAACTTTGACTGGGCCATTCCAGCACATACTTGCGCTTTGATCTAGCCCATTCCATTACTTCCTGTTCACCACCATACTACAACAAACTTCTAAGATCTTTGTGTAACAGCTATATATTTATACTAAATTTAAAATGCACAGAGGTAGCCTCCTTTTTGGCCACTGAGGTGACTCCTAAAGGCAATTAGTGGGCGTGGCATCAGAGTGAAGGAGGCTGAATTAAAAAAAAAAGCACACCAAACCTTTCACTTAATATTAACACTGATTTTCTGGTAACGTGTAATAATTTGGTGAATTAGTCCATCATAGTCTCTTGTGTAGGTCAGTAGTTTCAGCTTAGGTGAATATGTATGTATTATTATGATCAAGTCTATGCTTAATATAGTAAAAATAGGTCATAGGCAGCATACCTGAATCTATCAATAATTTACTCTGTGCAGCAAAGATTACACTTGCAGCAAACAGGATAATGGGCCCAACTGTGTTAGTTTTAGGGATTAACTTAACTAAGCGAGGGTCAGACAACTAGTTGGTGGGCAGGAACATAGTTGAATCGTATCCAGATAAAACACATCATGTCTGAGACTGAACAGCAGGAAAAGATGTTGTGCACCTGCAGGGATAAATCGCGAGTAAATACAAGACTTCCTGAACTCCGTCCAATAAGCACCTTGAGCGTGGCTGCAGTGTCCAATAAGCGCACAGTTTTAACATCTTCAAGATCATGGGCGATGACACGTTAGTGCACACAGCTAACTGCTTGTTCCATTTAACAAGCCACTTATTACGAGTTTAGATCACAAAACGTTTCTAAAGGCACTTTATTTACACCAGTGTAAAAGAAAATCACAATGAGTAAACCCAGCCCGCCGCTGGTTCGTAAACGGCAGCCAACTCCTCCTCTACAAAAGGAAAACCACCCTTTTCTGTTTCTGTGGAGACACGTCTGGTCACCTTCTCTACGCGAAAATAAAAACAAGCCTCAAATAAGAGCCATATTTAACTCCAGAGCGCTTGAAAAACAATGATTTATCCTCACCGAAGCCGGCTCTGTAGCTTCCTGTATCCATGATCCGCTCCGCTGAGGGTGGGTCCTCACATCCGGGTTAGGCGACTAAAGTATTGCCTGTTCAGAATGAATACTCTACGAGGAGCACCATTCATTTATTTTTATACTTATTTCATTATTTATTGGTAATTTTCAGCACTAGATACGCTAAAGAATACGTGTGTACTACGCTTCAAAATGCCAATTATACTTTAAATAAAGGGGGAAAGAATCGTTAAATTATATATATATATATATATATATATATATATATATATATATATATATATATATATATATATATATATATATATATATATATATATATATATAGCTTTGTCATTGCTATGTGTTACCATACTGAAATCTTTGATGAGACAGACACCGGCTCAGAATGCACATAATTACACGTAACACGCAGACACAGCAAGACTAAGATGACTGTCCTCTTTTATTTTTATTTTTTATTTTTTTAAAACACCTTGATTGCATTGGCCACCCACATCACTCCCTGGGGGTTAAGTGTGTATACAGGATTATATATATATATATATATATATATATATATATATATATATATATATATATATATATATATATATATATATATATATATATATATATATATATATATATATATGTGTGTGTGTGTGTGTGTGTGTGTAAATCTGCTCTCTCACCCACCCCTCATACTCCTGAGCAGGTTGGGTAGCTCTCCATTTCTCTTGCTCGGGTCCAGAGGCCTGGGAGCTTGAGGGTTCTTCCTAGGATCTTAGCTGTTCCTAAGATTGCGCTCTTCTGGGCTGAGATGTCTGATGTTGCTCCAGGTATCTGATGGAACCACTTCTCCAGAGTGGGGGTCACTGCCCCGAGTGCTCCGATGACCACGGGCACAACTGTTGTCTTCACCTTCCAGGCTCTTTCTAGTTCTTCTCTGAGCCCTTGGTATTTCAGTTTTTTTCCCTGATATTTCCATCACTCAGGATGGCCACATCTATCATAACGGCTGTCCTCTGCTGCTTATCATTGATCACAATGTCCGGTTGGTTGGCTTTTACCATTTTGTCTGTTTGTATCTGGAAGTCCCACAGAATCTAAGCTCTGTCATTCTCCACCACCTTGGGAGGTGACCTGGTGGTCTCCAGTTGGTTTTCTGAACAGATGTTTCTGTACACTATACCAGCCACCTGGTTATGGCGTTCCATGTATTCCTGTTAGCATCTTACACCCTGCTGTAAGATGCTGGATGGTTTCTGGGGTCTCTATGCATAGTCTGCACCTGGGATCTTGCCTGTTATGGTAGATCTCGGCCTCTATTGCTCTATTGCTCTATTGCTCTGGAGCTCAAGGCCTGCTCCTGTGCTATATGTATATATTATTTTACCCATAGAATCCTTGTATTTATGCCTTTGCATTTTTGTATGATATTTCTAAACTTTTTTGGTTTATCTGGGTTGATTAATGCCTCAAGTCTGCCAATATAGCTTCAATGAATTGTATATCAGTGTTTATTTCTTAAGGTGAGTTATGTTCTATTTATTTGATCGTGTTAAGTCAGATAAAACCTTATTAATAACCTCATTAAGACGTCACATGTAATTCTCTTATATCTTTAACGATGAATAGAAAATGGTACATTTTGCCATATTTTTAATATTTGACCTTTAAAGGCTGAAAATCAAGCAAGAAGCACATGAAAGGGGAACAGGGGCCCACAATCTTACTCCGTATTACTGATTTAGATCAAATAACTAGTTTCTTAGTCTGTATGTTCTGAAGCAGAAACAGTGGAAATTAGCTGTCACATGGTTCACTTTATTTTCAATAAACTGTGGCCTCTCTGCTCTCTGATTACACTCTATAAACTGCTGGGTTGAAAACAATCCATTAGATTTTGGTCACCCAGTGTTGGGTTAAATGTGTTTTGATCCATCCCTAATGATCCATTAACCTATCATGCTGATTGAAGTTTTCAACTCAAATAAAGTGTTAACATGACTAATGTCTAACATTAAGGCTACTAACGTCAAACCATAACATGAATTACTAATAAGTAATACTTACCCCAAAAATTAAATCCTTTTCGGGGGGCTGCAGGTTAGGGTAGTCACACTGTTCTTTTGCAGCATGAATGTTATGGGATTGAATCCTGGCCTGTGGTTTTACTGCAAGGAGATTGGATGGTTTCACTGTGGATGCACAAGTAGCCTACGCTCTGTGTCATAAGGCTCCTCCCACAGTCAAAAACATGACTGTTGGTCTTGGTCCCAATACTCACTCTTCCACCCTTTGAGGGTTTGAGCGCGTAGTGTGTCCCAATTCTCCAGAGTGGTCTTTCACCCCGCCCCCTTTGCCCCCTAGATCCACATTGATGTGGCCTTGGCTGAAATGTATTAACCAGGTGACATTTTGAGCAAAAAGGTGAAAATATGCCAAGTATACAAGTCATAAAACAACATATTTTAGTTTGAGTGTAAAAAGACCAATTCTTTATATTTAAAATCATACTACCATATTCGTTTTGAGAAACGAATATGGTAGTTATTTTTACTTATAATAATTTAGCTTTTTTTCCCCATTACTGGGATGGATCAAATGACTTTTAACTTTCTCCACTTTAGAGCGGAAAATTACCATCTCTTCACTGGGCACAGTATGCCTTCCCCAAGGCTACGAGTGAGTTAATAGCTATAAACAATATAAATATATTTTAAGTAAGCATAAAGCAATAAATTTTAAATATATATTTAATATATGTATTTCTCTGTAATATATGTAAAATGATGGAACTGGAAGGAAAAGAAAGAGAAAGAGTGATGAGAGCGCAGAAGAGGGCCTTAGGTAACGGTGTGGGAACATGGAGAGGAGGCAAAAAGAGAACGATGACCAGGACAGAGCCTGGCTGGCTAGATCTGTTTGGGACCACCTTAACAAGTAAAAAGTGTTCCCTAAATTCTAAGCAGCCGGTTTAGCTTTATTCTGTCTGCTTTGTTTGCACTTTAAAATGTCTGAAAGCAGCAAGTGATGTTTTGCATGTCAATTTGTTGAGTTTGTTTGATCTGAAAATGGCTGTTTCTGAAAAAGTAAGCAACCAGTTATGCTTCCTGTCAGCTCTGTGGATTTTTCACACCACAGCAGCTGTTGATGAAGTTGTAAAAATTACAATAGATAAATATTTATGAAAAATATCAAATGTTTCTATTATTATTTTTGACTTATTTTCTGTAATAAAAGAAAACAATGTCACCACAAGGTGCTATAATTAATTATAGGCACACAACATACATTTTTAAAAGTTATTTTAGGTAATATGTAGCAAAAACCCGCTCTCTTTTGCCCAATCCTCTCAAATTATGGTTCCTGCACTTTATACTCCTCAAAACAATTTTAATCGTTATAATTTTTGTTGTTGTTGCAAACACTGCAAAAACAGTGTCGTTCATCATTTTTGATGTGGCAGTAACTACACAGAGGCACAAGTCTATGACATAACTCGTACTGTGTCCAATCCTCTGATTTTGCACTTTTGTAACATGTGCATTCGAATCCTTAAGCGCACTTCGACCAGGTATACAGGTCATAGAGGGGCGTAGGGTGTAGCGTGAGTATTGGGACCGGGCCTTAGTCTACTTGGTCTGTCTAAATTGCCCTTAGGTATGCGTGTGCGCCTGCAAGTTTCTTCCTCCTCTGTGTGTCCCTGTGATAATCTGGCAACTTGTACACTTGTCCAATGAAACGCTGGAGATTGGCACCAGGCCCCGTGCAACCCTTGAAGGACAAGAGGCGATAGAAAATGAATGAATGAACTCATTATAACCATACATTTCTTTATTCACCCTATTCAATTCAATTCAATTCAATTTTATTTATATAGCGCCAATTTATGAAACATGTCATCTTGAGGCACTTTACAAAGTCAAAATCAATCATATTATACAGATTGGTCAAAAATGTCCTATATAAGGGAACCAGTTGATTGCATCAAAGTCCCGACAAGCAGCATTCACTCCTGGGGAACCGTAGAGCTACAGGGAGAGTCGTCTGCATTGTCCATGGCTTTGCTGCAATCCCTCATACTGAGCAAGCATAAAGCGACAGTAGAAAGAAAAACCACCCATTAGCGGGAAGGAAAAACCTCCAGCAGAACCGGCCTCAGTATGAACGGTCATCTGCCTCGACCGACTGGAGGTTAGAGAAGACAGAGCAGAGACACAACAAGAGAGACAAACAAGCACAGAAGCACACATTGATCTAGTAATCTGTTCTACATTAGATGGTAATAGTGGTGATCTGTCTTCTCTGGATGATGTCACAGATAACAGAACGCCAGACCAGGTGTACCTACTATGAAGAAAAAAAAAGAGAGAGAACAAAAAGTTATAAGCAGAAATTATGACAAGCAATGCTTAATTGAACAGTAGAACTCGATAGAGTGAGAAAAATAGATCCTGATGTCCATCAGTAGTCTAAGCCCATAGAAGCATTATTGTTATTAGCTATGCTTTGCACACATTCTTTTCACATTTTTTCCCAGCTCTGTAGCTTTCAATCCCTGGATCAATTCTCAACAAAGATTATAAGTCAAAAAGAGATAAATGTCCTATTAATGCTCTCAGCAATTTAAAAGCATAAAAAGCACCAGGTCAGTATTATTGTAAAAACATTTTTTTTGTTTTGTTCTCCATCAGAATGGTTGACATTTTCAGACACATTCTTACCATGTTTAAGAGATGAATGTCCAGCTAGAATTATATCATCCCATTTAAAGTGTGCAAGTTGAAATGCCTGAATGTGGTAATCCATAATTTTTTTACATGTGAGAATTATGATACTTTGATCTGAACAAGAACCATTAAACAAACAAAACAAAGTAATAACAATATTTAGGATGTCCTGCATTATTTAAAAATAAATTAAAGGGTGTGATATATTCAAGACCGGATTTCTAGCTAAATCATTCTGTGAATATTTGGAAGGTATATCCTGCCATTATCCCCCAAATTGAAGATGTGAATTTGTTTAGGCAGTGATCACAATTTTTGACCTGAAATAACAGTCTTGTTGTTTCCCTTTGCAAATATTTCACTTTTTATGAGATACTCAATTCAACGTAGCTCTAAGACGTAAAGATTTCTTACACACCATTTATTCTGAAACTATGCCTGGTCGAAAAGGCTTGTCTTTAAATAAGCAAACCTTACAGTATATTATACACTGTCTTTGATAAACATTATGTATTAATCTTTAAAGTGATCAAAAGAATCCAGGTGTGATGGTTGCTCATTTGTAATTGGGATGCAAACTAAAATAAGTGAATTTTGCTTTATGCTGCTAGTGAAAGCCCTGCAAAAATAGATTACAGGTGAAAAGGTAACTGTATCCCATTCTGTTAAAAATATTTGGAATGAAGTAAAACAAAAATGACTCCCTCTCAGTTTGGTCTAACGTTTTTTCCCCACTGACAATTCAAAACCAGGGTCATCCCATACTGGTTGTACAGAATCCGGTTTAATACATTACAATTCAGTCATGCAGTCAGTTTCACTCCAAATCATGACACAAAAAGAGTCCAGTTCAGCTGACCATTAAATGCCAATTGGTGAAAGATTGTCTGTGTAGGGAATCCCTTTGGTTTGGATTGATTTTGCATCAATTCTTTGTCCTCAATGAGCATGTGGAAAGATAAAGAAACATCCAGGGAGACCGGGGTCAGTATGGGTGACTGTTTTACCTTGAAGTTCATCGGGGCTGGGAGGAGAGGGAGACGAAAAAAAAAAAAAGAGTACACATTGATAACGACAGCGATAGCTCAGTTAATAGTTGTGTTCAAGAGAGAAAACCTTCAACATGTAATACCGGGGCTAGGAGCACTTTCTGTGAGAAGGAATATTATATATATATATATATATATATATATATATATATATATATATATATATATATATATATAAAGAGTACACAGAGTTAAAGGCAGAAATAGGTTTGGAAGTGGCTTTAAAATGGGAATTAATCCAGATCATTTTACAATGACCACCTGCAATCATTTTGCTAATCTTAAATTTGCTCAACATGTTCTGCATGGACAGTCCCTTTGGGGCAGCTTGGTGACATATGACGGGCTCCCTGGCTACCTGTTGCAGTCTCGATAATAAAAAGAAGATGAAAGGTGCAGAGTCTGCGTCCCAGGGTGCAAAGACATGGCCGTTGCTTTTTCATTTACTCGCTCGGCAGCCTAAATTAAATTGGACAGCTGATCCTCCAGAGGGAGCAGTTCCAAGGTTTGATTTAACATTATATAAAAAGCAGCTCCATTAATTATCCTGCTGGATATGACCTTCACTTTGACATGAACATGTGGACAGCTCACATATCGATGCTTGAGCACACACACACACACACACACACACACACACACACACACACACACACACACACACACACACACACACACACACACACACACACACACACACACACACACACACACACACAGTAAACTAACTTGAAAGTCAGCGGTGTCCCTACAAGGACAGGCCAAATCATCCTAATAAGTCCTCACAAGTAGAACTAAACTGAGCCTGGAGCACCCTCACACACGCGGCCCATGGCGCCTGTTCATTTGTCAGGAAGGCGACATCCTCCGGTGAATTATGGGAGTTGGTTGTCATCTTCTCCGGGGTCACACAGGAAATGGCGAGCCCAGGCTGTGGGCTCCCTCTACTCGCGCTATCACACGTCAGCCATTTTAGAGGTTGAAAGCCTCGACGGGGGACCAAAGCGACCTCAATTAAACCTCCATTAATATTAATACATTTTGTCGTTTCACGTGAGCTGCTGCTAATTAAATGTGTCCCTGGCCGTATAATGGGGGTCAGCCGGGGTCTCTAACATGAAGCTAATTCACCACATTACAGCGGCCGAACACGGCGCTGCACTGAGCTTAAGTCTTAAATACAGCTGCAGAGGAGGCCGATTGCTGTTTTTAATATTTGCTCACATAAATAATCACACGTTTTTTTTCCCAATTAGACCAGTGGTTTCCAGTGTTTGGGTCAGGGCCAGGCTGTGGGTCGTGGCGCGTGAATCAGAGGGCCTGGAGAGGATAGTCTGAAACGAAATAAAAAAATGATTCCTAAAGCCAAGCACCTCTTACATAATGGTTTCAAGATCCTAAAATAGACATTAAAACCTTTTTATTTATTTTGTCATTGCAAAATTACTAATGCTTTATAGTTTTATTAAAACCAGACAGTGTCTAATTGTAAATTCAGAGAAACTAATGTATGGTTTTCACTTTTTGGAGAATATAGTGTGTATTTGTGTACTTTGTTTTGGCACTAGTGGCCTTTATTTGAAAATAGGCTGACAGCAAAAGGTATTGAGAGAGAGAGGGGCAGCAAAGGTCCACAGACCTGGAGTCAAACCCAGGACGGCCGGGTCGAGGACTGTACATGGGTCGTGTGCGCTACCTCTGCGCCACTGCCACCATGCCCGTATTTGTATTATTTACTCTGATACCCTAACTAAAATCAAGTTCAGCCAGTTGCCTTCAACTTTTAGCTGTTTGATCTCTGTATGAATAAAGGGGAAGGCCTGAGAGGTTTGTTGGAGAACATGAGAGAACAGACCGCCTCGTGAAGACCTAGGAACACAGCAGACGAGACAGATGAGATCAGAGTTAAACTTTTTGGCCTAAAGGCAAAGCACTGCGTGAGGTAGAAACATAACTCTGACCATCATCTTGAAGACACAATCCGCAGGAGTGAAACACGGTGGTGGTGGCATCATGGTGTGGGGATGCTCTACTTCAGCAGACAGGGAAGTTTTGTCAAAGTTGATGGGAAGAGCAATCCTGGAAGAAAACCTGTTAAAGGCTCCAAAAGACTTGAGAACGGGGCAGCGGTTCACCTTCCTGCAGGACAACGACCCTAAACATCCAGGCAGCGCTGTAATGGAGTGGTTTAGATCAAAGCACATTCACATGATGAAATGGCCCAGTTAAAGACCTCAACCTAGTTGAGAATCTGTTGCCAGATCTGAATGTTCATAGAGGATCTTAATCTATTCTGACTGAAATTGAGCTGCTTTGCAAAGAAGAATGAACAAAAAAGCCCAGCAGCCCCGAGGGAGGAATTTAATCTTCTTTTTTTCTTATATGTTCACTACTGTAAGTTCTATTTAGTTAAAAATCGCACATTTGGTATCTACAGATGATGTAAGATTAAACAAAGGTTTTTAAATGGAGTCTGTAAGTTGAATAAAGCGAAGTTGGGCAAGGAGCCAGTCACGAGAGGTTAAACAAACCATTTATCGTTTTGTTTCTTCGTCCCAGCTGCGCAGCACTTTGTGTTGGTCTATCCCATAAAAGCCTAATAAAATATATCTATAATTCACCACCAGTCAAAAGTTTGGACACGCCTTTGTCATTCAATTCATTTCCCTTATTTTTATTACTTTCTAGTAGGGCCGGACGATAATTCAATAACGATATATATTGATCCATAGACGAGTGGGTCAATGGAAAACAAAACGGTCAATAAAAAGTTCAATAGAAGAACAGTTTTCTTTCTTTTCGCATCTTAGCTAGTCATGTAGGTCAATACTACAGTCATTACATCCTCCCAACCAATCACAATCGCAGACCCAGGAAAACCCCTTCACCAAGTTTCAGAGTTCAGAGAGCACGTTTTGTTTCTTTAAGACTTACAGTTCTGGTAAAAATTTGGTTGAATAAAGGTTTGTGTTTGAATTCAGTGTTCTTTATTTAAAAATAGGTCATTAAGCAACATCATAAAATGGCCAGGAATGCACTTAAAATACATTTTTTGATAATTATTGATATTGATCAATATGATTTCTATTTTATCTATATGCTTTTTCTCTATATTGTCCAGCCCCACTTTCTAGATTGTAGAAACAGAGTGAAGACATCAAAACTATGCAGCAAATGCATACAGGATCATGCAGCAAACAAAAAGTGAAATAACTCAAAACATCTTTTATATTTTAGGTACTTCTAAATAGCCCCCCTTTGTTTTTATTACTACTTTGGTATTCTCTCGATGAGGCAGTCACCTGGAGCGGCTAGGAATAAAAACAAAGACGGACCATAAGGAGAAGGTGAGTCCAAACCTTTCACCTGTAGTGTATAAATACGTTAGCAGCTGTAACACAACATATAATGGGAAATTGTCAGTATGCATGCTTCATATGTCCCCTTTACCAGAGTTTTTGCGTTTAGCCTCAGCTGCAGTTTTTCCCATGAGCTTCTGGCTTAAGCTCCACACTGCCACACACTCTCAAACATAATGAGCATATGTTTTAGACCGTAATGTATGGAAGTAAATATGTGCCATCAGAATTTGAATAAAAAATACCTTTGAAATTTGAATGTTGTATATTAGTGCTTACTTTTTCAGTATTAAAATAAATTCAGAATATATTTTTAACCTAAAAAAAAATTCAATGTCATTATTTTTGCAGTAAAAAAAAATTCGGTGTAATTTTTTTTACATGGTTGCAATTTTCAGTTATTAAAAAAATTCACATTCCTATTTCAAAGTGATCAAATTTTCAATATACATATTTTTCACAGTTTAAATTTTCAGTGTTAAAAAATTCAGCATATAAAAAATTTCAACTTTTCAAAATTCAAATGCAATATTTTCGTTGTCCTCCAATTCAACTTGCTCAAATTCGCCGTCTCAAATTCACCGTCTAAAAATTCGCTGTCTGAAATTCAGCGTCTAAAAATTCGCTGTAAAAATGGCCAAGGTTACTTCAGGTCACAGACATTAGCAATGGGTGTCCAATAGGCTATGTGCACGATGTTGCTACGCAACTTCCGCTAACTGAAAGGGGTAAGGGAGCATACTTCCGGTTAGGCTGTTCACCCACGGCAAGCAATGGCGTTCTACACGCTGCCTGCAGGACCTTCCAAAAATAACAATTAACCACGTCCTCCGGTTTATACGAACCTTATCATCTGCTCCACGGATTAAAAAAGAGAAAGGCTTCAAGTTTTACGTGTCGAACTACATTGAAAACTTTGAAGGTAAGTAATGTACCAGTCGGTCACTGCTGAGCCAATGTTGACTACCTAGGTAGTGTTTTTTATTCTGTACATACATATACTGTCTCGTTTTCACTTATAATATATTTGTTTTAACATAACTTCAAAGCCATTGTTTCAGATTCTGTTTTAATGTTTTAACCACAGTGTCCAACAAAGACTCGTCAGGGATAGTGAGCGTCAGGGCGGTCTGTTATAGATCGGTGCGCAAAAATGATAAGCCTCATGAACTCAGAGTAGGCTGAAGTCACATAAAATGATGATCTGTTCTATGCAAAGAGAACTATATTTTGGGGGTCTTATGTAGCTCCTGTGCAGCGTAAGTTGTAAGTATTTATAGCTGTTGTGTGTTGGAGTAGTAGCGCACATATAAGTTGCTAACTTTAGCATTAGCTTAGCTACACGAGAGCCCCAGAAGCTAGTCTGTTATGACTGCAGATTTTTGTTATATTGTAAGTTCAAATATATATGACTCTGTTAATGCTAAGGCCAATTCCTAGGCCTGTTCATTCTGCTCTTTTGCTTCTTTTTACTTCATTTAAAGACTGGAACACAGTGCAGTTTACCGCGGTGAAGTTGGTTTGATATTGCACATTCAAGCTCCGCGGACTCAGCGGGATCAATTTATATTAGTTTCACGTTAGCTGGTCACAAGATAAGGAATTTATTGATTTTTGTTTCTCAAGAGTGCTTGGTTCAAAGATTTGTTGAGACGCTGGCCGGAATCGGAGTGCTTCAACCGGATCAACCGTGAGCTAGATCCCGCTGAATCCGCGGAGTTTGAATGTGCAATATCAAACCAACTTCACCGCGGTGTGCAGTTTCTATGTGAGCGACGTCTGTTGTTTACGTTGCGTGCGTTTGGTTGGCAAATATGTTCAGAAATGTCCATCTTATTTAAGTTATGACGCCAGGGAAGCATTAATTTTTGTAAACAAAGTTTCTTCATTGTACTATTACTTATCAAAAATATGCATGGTGCCTACCAAAGTCACTGACGTGATGATTTCACATTCGTTCGTATAAGCCTGCTCAAAGTTGTAGTTTGTGATGCATAAAAAAGCTTGAAATTGATTAAAACACTGATCACCAAAAGCGCATTGTGCTGCAGAGATAGTTCTTACTCTGTAGACAACTGCAAACTTTCATTTGTATCTTTGCAAATAGTTATTAAAAAAAGAATTGGGATGTCAACCCAAAGTGCATTCATTCATCTTTATTAATAACAGACGTGAGCATAAATCGGCTAAGGTTTTAAAAAAAATAAGCACATTTTTGTCCTGCACTTTCTTCCAGTCTTTTTTCGGCTTGCTAAACAATTATGACAATCAAAATATACATTTTAAGTGCAGCCCTGGCCATTTTATGTTGTTGCTTAATGACCTATTTTTAGATAAATGGATTCCAACACAATCCATTATTGAACCAACTTTTTACAAAAACCGTAAGTGTTAAAAAAAGAACACGTGCTCTCTGAACTCTGTGAAGGTTGAAGGAGCTTCCCTGGGTTTGTACCTTTTCTGTGTGTTATCATCAATGTTATTTTTAAGCATTTCATTTAATTGTTTTACAGGGTGTTAGACCAGGCCGCGTGCGTGACATGGTTTTTATATCTGCAACACCAAAACAGCAGCGCACAGTTGGAAATGGTATAAGGTAATTATTGTAAATGTAAGGTTGATGTAACTGAATATGTTCTTTGAATACTTATTTTGACTAACATGTATTAATTGGATGTCTTGTTTTTGTTTTGTTTTTTTGAAGGAGCAAACGTTACAAGGCCGTGCGAGGAGACACACCAGACCCTGATGTTCTCAGAGTAGCAGAGATGTATCAGGATTTTCAGCAGACCTTGCACCTCTCATTACTACCACGGCAATCAGTGCTGATGTCCCTTTAGTTGATTCGGCCTTTGGTAAAGTCCAGGGATCCGTTCTTCGTACGTCGCTAACTCAGTTAGCTGGATTGGATTGTTGACGATTTGGCATGATCTTGGATCGTTTGGTTCTTCGAAACTCATCCTGGACTTGCTGTCATAGCAACATGTGCGCCAGTTTAAACCTGCTCGTGAGCAGGTTTATTTCATGTAAACAGGATTAGATCGCAGCTTTATAAGCGGAGGAGATGGGAAGTCTGTCGTAGCCATGTCTTGTCCATTTTTACGACGGCAACCATTTGCAGAAGGTGCAAGAATAATTTCAGAGCTTTTCGAATTAATGGTGTATTGTGCAATAGACCGGATCCTTTAGTGCAGCGCGACAGTTTAATTGTAGAGAGATGTCTCTTGGTGGCTGTTATAAACAGAGAAACGCATCATTTGACAGTGGCTTTTAAAGAGGAAACGGTGGTGTTAGAGCCATAAATAGAAAATATTTAAGTTATTTGTATGATGGTTTGCTTTTTATTTTTTATCATATTCAGTAAGAAGATTTGTTCGGGCCATTTTATTGTGAAGTTTAGTTTTACTTTAATCCACCAGGGAGCAGAGCGCAACAGTTCAACGGCATGATGTCAGGAGGCCCTGTATTACTACTTCTCGGTTCTGGGAAGTATGTCATGTGAGATGAGCCACTTCTGCTTTGTGCTTAGCGCAGCGCATCAAGAAGGCAACAGCAGCCACAGCCGCCATGAAAAGGGGCCTAGCACTTGAACCATCAGCTATCCAGGAATACTGCAGGATCATAAACACCAACTTTTGGCCCTGTGGGTTCATCATTCACCCTGATGCTCCATGGTTTGGCTCTTCTCCAGATGGTGTTGTTTTTGACCCGACTGAGAGGCCAAAATTTGGTTTGTTGGAGATAAAATGTCCCAATACTAAGAGTTATGTGGATTGTCGCTATTTAAAAAAGTGTAGATTCCAAAATGTCAAGGTTGCAGGTCAAACAAATTTTGGTTTGTTTGGTTGTCAAACAAACGGGAGAGTGTTGGCTTAGTGGTTAGAGCAGTGCGCTTGCACTCAGAGAAGGATGCAAGTACCCGGTTCGATCCCCAGTGCCTGCACTCTGGCTCCCTGAGCAAGACCCTTAACCCCAGATTGCTCCCCGGGCGCCGCACATGGCAGCCCACTGCTCCCCAGGGGATGGGTTAAAAGCAGAGAAATTTCATTGTTATGTATGTTTCAATGACAATAAAGATGCTATTACTGCTATTACTGCCTGAGCTTGTTACTATGTATTTTGTTATTTTATGTATGGCTTAGTAATGGTTTTGTACACTGATTTTCTATTGTCCTATTTAGTTAATTCTGTTCTAACATCTTGCCACTATATGCCATGTTGTGGATTTAGTAGCTTTTAAGAGTTTTTTTAAAAACCCATGTTTTGCTAAGGTATCTTGCAAATGTAAGAAAAACGATGCTAAGAATTTAAACAGCACAATAAAAGTTTGTTGTTTGAGTATTCCAGTTTGTTTATTAATGTAAATTTCCCCAAAACAGTGTTTTAATGTAATCAGTAATTAAGAAGTATTGGTTTTATAAAGTATTTTATTTGTGGCCTTTGCAGACAAGTAAACTTCACAAGGGGAAAAAAGAAATAAGCACAATTCTCAATTCAGTCACTAGGGGGCAGTGAGACGGGATCGTTTGTTCACATTTTAATAATCTCACAACTAAATTAGTTTGTGGAAAATCACTTAAGCTAGCTAAACAAGGATGAAAATGGTCTAAAACAGAACTAAACCAACACATGGCATTTAAAAAAACTAATTCTTGAGTGCAGATAAAGTCTAGGAAATCCAGATCCAGGGGCATCCGTTCCAGAACATGCTCCAAACGATCACGGAGCCTATCAAAAATATGATCCAGCAAAAGTTCCTTGAATAGAGAAAAAAGAAAAAAACATGTCAAAAAAAATGTCCGTAAAATAAAAAAGTATTTTGATATCAGTTGGTCAGTATTGAGAAATCACAGTAATATAAATTAAATTATTACATTTAATCTAAAATAAGTTAACAGATGTACTTACAAGCATATATTTTCTTGAAAATAAGTTAAAATCAACTGAAATAAACAAAGGGGTTTGTTTATAGTGTTGCTAGGTAACAGAACGAGGTTTTATACCGCAAAGTAAAAAGAATGTAAAATAATATTGTATATCAACATTTGTCAGATAAGAGAAGCAGAATATATATACGAAAAATATATGAAAGACAAAGTAGCAGTTGAAAAACGATTAGTTAAAAAGAAATTTACACTTCATGAGAATGATCACTTTTACTTGGGAAAACTCTGTGGGTTGGGTTGCCACCTTTCAGAAATTAAAATATGAACGCATGCTACGGCCCATGTCACCCTTCTTTCATAATGGTGGGATGGCTGGTGTAGTTATAGAAAGTATTTGGTAAAAAGTCTACTCAAATACTGATTAACTGATCATTACACCTGATATAATGTTCAAAATTTCTCAGACAGCAAGAAATAAAGTTATGTGCAAATATGTATGTGAATGCTGGTTCCAGATCAAATTTACCACGGGGGCCAGTAGTCCATGGCCCCCGTGGGAACCTGTAGTCCAGAACTACAGGTTGCAGATCCCTGATCTAGCAGATGGAAAGTGTCATTCTATTTCACTAGATAAGCTAAAACTACAGCAACATAAGTTTTAAAGAATAAAGAGACAGTATAATTTCTTCAGTTTCCCTCTTAATTTTTTAAAAAATTGCTAGCATTCATCCTCACTGACACTGTTCAGCCTGGGATGTGTGTCTTCCTTCTCACGTCTGTATCTTTGAAGCACACAAGGCAGCCATATTAGCTTACTACATTAGCGTTAGCATCTCCTGAAAAATTACGACTTTACTAAGACTGCCTGTCTCAGTCTCACCTAAGACAACATACAAACAACCCAGAAAGTCACCACCCATCAGTTCTCTTTAAAGATTCTAGACTTGGCGCAAGTGGTATTTCTTTTTGAAATAAAACGGGGGAAATTGGGTGGGGGAGGGGGGGGAGGGTGCTAGGAGGTAGCGAGAAGTAATATGCCGGTTCTACACGGTGTAAGATTAACAACGGCCCAAACCAGTATTTTAAATCAGGCTTTAAGATAATGTATCAAACTTCATGCGCAAAATAAAATATACTACAGAAATATGAAAGTATTAAACCATACCTCTCAACTTTTAACGATTGTTGAGAGTGAGATTGTTGACGGGGGGGGGGGGTGGGGTGGGGGGGGGGTGCTGTTGGTCGATTGAAGACGGTCCAAGACTGAGAGTGAGATTGTTGACGGGGGGGGGGGGGGGGGGGGGGGGGTGCTGTTGGTCGATTGAAGACGGTCCAACGGGGGGGGGGGGGTGCTGTTGTTCGATTCAAGACGGTCACTATTTTACACGGACTTTAATAACACATGCCGACTTACCATTTAATTCGCACACAACACGGACTGTAGAAGTGTTTCACTTTGGATGAGGGAACCTTGTTTGCGCGGCGCCGGTCCTTGCAGCTGTGTTACCGCTACTACTGGACGTGCGGAAACCATTGTACCGCAAATTGGTTCCGCCATGACGTGAAGCGTCCGTACGCGTGCGTTTCAAGAGTGAGATTTTCATTGTAAGATTGAGATTTTCAAAGTAATGCGTGTGAGCGTGTGCAACTGATGAAATGCGTGTGTCACACGGCCAATGCGTGAGAGTTGAGAGCTATGATTAAACTCACCGTTGGGTTTGAGTTCGCCTCCATGGTCGCCAGCCTGGGTGATACTGGTACTTCTTCAATATGACGGTTGTGTCACGTGATTAGGTGGATGTTGGAATTGGACATCCATTGCTAATGTCTGTGACCTGAAGTAACCTTGGCCATTTTTACAGCGAATTTTTAGACGGTGAATTTGAGACGGCGAATTTGAGCAAGTTGAATTGGAGGACAACGAAAATATTGCATTTGAATTTTGAAAAGTTGAAATTTTTTATATGCTGAATTTTTTAACACTGAAAATTTAAACTGTGAAAAATATGTATATTGAAAATTTGATCACTTTGAAATAGGAATGTGAATTTTTTTAATAACTGAAAATTGCAACCATGTAAAAAAAATTACACCGAATTTTTTTTTACTGCAAAAATAATGACATTGAATTTTTTTTTAGGTTAAAAATATATTCTGAATTTATTTTAATACTGAAAAAGTAAGCACTAATATACAACATTCAAATTTCAGAGGTATTTTTTATTCAAATTCTGATGGCACATATTTACTTCCATAGTAATGTGATTGAGGGGTTCTTTAGATTGCTCTCTCGCTCATATTAGTCTGCAAAGTGCTGCAAGGGAGGTTTTACTCTTTAGATCTACTGTATTGTCACTCGAGATGATTTGGTGTTATCCTGAGAGATAAGCCAGACCCAGAGGGTCAGATAAAAGCACCAGATGTTCAACCTAATCGTATTTATTGTATTGCAGATGGAAAAATGTGCACCCTCACCCTGGCCCGGTTTCTCTCTATCGCTGCCCTCTGCATTTACCAAATGACAAAACAGTGAGCTGAATCTCTGCAGATTACTTGTGTATGGAAATTGATCCGCATTGTATATATGACTATGAAAGTCTAAACCACGACATCTGTTGGGAAAATGACTCAACCAGAAACAAAAAAAAAAAAAAGGGGCTTAGGTTTATCGTGATCGGTGCCGGTGCCAACAAGGGCAACCCTCCAGCACGACAATAGCGGGTCTCTGATGCACGCTTGGAAGGCACTTAATGCGACCTTATCAGCAGAACTCCACGTTGGAAAATAAGCAATAATAACGCCGGGGTTCCTTTGTTTGCATGAAACGAGCATTGGGAAACTGCACAGGGGGAGCCGCAGCCAGCGTGACCCGCTGATGATGGACGGCAGCCAAAGCCTGTAGAAGCGCTCATAGCCGGACCTCCACTTCCCCGCAGGAACGAGTTAACACTTTCTCACGAACACAAGCAGCAGTGCACATGTCTGTCCCTCTGCGGTAGCTGAGCCACTATTGTTTGTTTAGGCCAGCTGCACTTGAAATGACTGTGATCCAGAGCTGTGGGGAGGATTAAACAGTGAGATTGGGCCAGGGAGACTGCACTGCTCTCTCTTTCCCTCTGTTTTATATGCAAGATGCAAAGCCCAAGTCTTTTCTCCGGTCTTTTATAAAGGCCCTCGAGGACTCCCAAATCACCTTACATTCCCGCTCCTCTTTGCACTGTCTGTTCTCATCTCCCTTCATCTTAATGTCACTGTCCATGCAAATTATCATCCCGCTCCACCTCGAGGGGTCAGAGTTGAAGCTGCTGGTGTATGATGAGAAAGAAGGGTGAACGCCTGCACTTTGCTCCTTCGCATCCAAGGACAGGGAATTAAACCCCCCAAAGCTTGTTGTTGTCAACCCCTTTACCTGCCACTGCGGAGAAAGGAGGAATATTTGTGTGTGCACGCGCGAGTGTGGTCAGCAGTCTGTGTGTGTCTGCAGGCCAGATTAGGCCGTAGATCACTTTTGACAGGACTCTGGCCGTCATTAGAAAGGGGAGCGAGCTGCTTTCCGGGGTCACGGTCCTGTGGCCTGTTTGGGCGGGTGGTGGAAGTGTCCTCCAGCAACAGATTGGTCTGTGAGTGGAAATGCAGGAAGCTGAGGGGTTGAAAGTTCTGCACGGGTTGTAAAAAAACCCCCCAAAAAACAGAGTGAGCTTTTAATAGAGAGCTCTTTGTCTCAAGTTCTGTGCTTCAGATGTCATTTCCATCAAATACAAAAAGACAAAAACCATACAGCACCTTAAATAACAATTCTTACAACTTGAACTTTATTTTTGGCAGTTTTCTTTTGTCATAAAATAAACACAAACTTCAATTTATTTACTGGGATTGTCCAGAGTAAGCAGAAGCACAGAAATTAAAACCTAAGAGGTGGGATGTGCACTTGTATTCAGCTCGCTTTACTTTGATGCCCCCAAATAAAATTCAGCTTTAAAGCAATATTCCAAACGTCATCCAGTCTCGCAGAGCATTGCTCAATCACCTGAAACTGGATTATGGCCCAATGACGGCCCCACCAAGGCATGACCGTCCACCTAAACAGACAGGAAGGCGAAGGCAAGGAGTGCATTAATCAGATAAGCTGCCAGATTTGAACTTTCTGACCTTCTACACGTGGTGGAAAACTTTAACGGCTCATTACAATGAACACTTCGTTTAAACATAGCAGCGTCTTTTTCCCCCAGCAATGATGAACTTTGCAAGTGTGGAGCAGCGGCAGGGAAGGGGAGCTGAATGCAGCGGCGTCCTAGAAGAACAAATGTTAGAGGCTTCAAACTGGGGTGAAGGGTCACATTTGAGTAGATCAACCTTAAACATGCAGCCAGAGGTACGGTCATTTTAGATCAAAGCTTATTAATGTACTCAAAAGTGCCCAGTCAAATCTAGTCATGAATCTGTTGCTCGACTTGCCAACAGATGTTCACAGTAGGGATGGCTGAGATGAACTGTTGGTATTAAATGTGAGTTTTCAGTTTTAAATCATACTTTTGTACAATAAATCTCATTCAACAGTGCGACAGTGCTGCTAAAAGCGCCTAATGACTGCCTTCAATCCGTTTTATGGAGAATTTATTGTTGATCGCATTTAACCAACTGAGTTAAAACAGCTTCAACAGTAAAACTAACAATCCCAACAATATCTGTCCTTTTGTTTTGGTTTAAAATAATTGTCACCTGGAGTTTGGCGCTAAATTAAAAGATGGCTAATCCCTGTAATAGGAAACTTGCTGATCTTTAGTTTACAAAGAATTTCGTGCAAACTTGATGAACACAAACAAAGAAAGGTTTAGCAAACCACAAATATTTAGGCAAGGTGCTGCTAATGAAAAAAAAAACAACAACACACAAACACTCACGTCTGTAAAAATGAAATATTTTAATTGGTGATTTGATGATTCAGCTTTGCAATCATAAGAAAACAAACCCACAAAGATGCATACATGAGGAGGCAGAGACAGACTGCGCACCAATTAATAAAAAAAAACCGAAACCCTTTCACGCTTTCTTTAACATCTTTAAAAGAAGGATGATGCTTTGCTTTATCGTCACAAAGGAAACAATGTTAAGACATGAAATAATATAATTGAGCATACCTTTTCTCTGGAATGTCAGTAAAAAGCTTTTCTCTCTCTCTCTCTCTCTCTCTCACACACACACACACACACACACACACACACACACACACACACACACACACACACACACACACACACACACACACACACACACACACACACACACACACACACACACACACACACACACACACACCGCTCAGACAAACAGTGTTTGATTCAAGCCTGATTATCACTCAAAACTGGAACGCTTAAAACAAAAATAAACCTCCATACGTGGAGAATGGGTTTTGCCTTTTGCTCTACAAAAACGGATGCAGAGCTACATGTTGGACCGGAGCCCAAACAAACACCAATGCAAGCCCCGCTCTGATTTAGAAGTTATGGGCAAAATGCCCTGAAGCTGCGGCGTTTTCAAGTCTCCAGCTGCAAAAAAAAAAAAAAAAAAGACAATGATGGGGAAGCTGATATGAAAAGGGAGGAGATCTCTCTCTCTCTCAGATCTGGTTTTCCGTCCCTATTGCATTACTTTAAAAACTGTGCAAAACGAAGCACACTGGCGACAAATACCTTGTATGAGCCCTCTGGTTCTCCTCTCCTTCACATGATGAATCATTCCTCATTTAAAACAGAGCAGATCGCACCATGAGGGCAGGATTCGGTAGTGATTAGCTGAGACTTAAGTGTCCGGGATTTAAAATAAAACCGGCTGCATCACGCTTCCCAAAGACGAAGGAAGCAGGACGCCCGGCTCCATTATCTACCTGTAGTTTGAATTACAACACGGAGTTCTCTCCGGCTCACTGCGACATTCCCCTCGGTTTCCTCTCACGGGTTTTCCCTCACATTTTCTAAGTTTAACACCAGTTTTGAGTCAACCTACGACGCAAAGTGTTTGTTGCTTTAGGTGAAACAAATTCCTACAGACAGGCAACAGACACATGGGAAGAAGCGAGCACATTCATTTCACTATAAACACAGGTGGCTCTGTGTTTTCATTATTTTTCATGAGCAGGTTCCTAAGCTGATCTCATAAGAAAAATACAGAGAAATGCCAAAAGCTTAAACCTGGAGCAAATGGCGGCTTTCAAAGGTTGTCACTCCCCTTAAACTTTCACATTTTGTCACATTAGACAAACCGACTTTAATGTATTTTACTGGTCTTTTATGTAACAGACCAACTTTAAGTATTCAGTGGGTTGAAAACACTCCTAAATAAAGTCCAGAGCAACCACCTGCTGTCCGTCCATCTCACCGTGAATATAGCTGCTCTGGGAAGACCTCAGAGGTAGGAGAGCCTGATTGGGGGATACAAGTGAGATATTATGTGGGATGAAAAACCAAGGCTTAACGTCACCCAGGAAGCTATCGCCAAGTTAAAGTATAGCGGAGGAAGCATCATGCTTTGGGGATGCTGATTTTCAGCAAGGATGACCTCTGGAGGAGCTGCAGATATCTACACCTCAGGTGGGAGAATCTGGTGACAGGACAAGTGTTGGTTCCACAAATCTGGCCTTATGACAGAGCGGCAATTAAAGGTGATTGTTGAAAGAAAGTCATAAGAGGTCCTGTAAAAGCGTGGCAAGATGCTGCTGCTCTGGTCGGAGGAGGCCAAATATCGACATTTTCGTTCTTACTGCAAAACGCCGTGTGGAGGAAAACTATTTTGCAAAGAAGAAAAGACAGAAATGTGCTGATGTGCAGAGATGGTAGAGATGTAATGCAAAAAGATCACAGAAAAAGGTGGTTCCACGGGTCCTGACTCAGAGACAGAATACGTATACGCGTGACTATGTCTAAGAAACATACAAGCATGAATCACTTTCTGTGCTCTCCATAATTACGCACCAATGTGTGTTGCTCTATCCACATAAAATCCCCCCAAAATACATCCATGTTTGTAGCTGGAACGTGACAAAATGCGAAAAATGAGAGGTGTGAATAATTTTTTGCATGGCACTGGAGCTATAGCCTCAGCTGTAATCTCGTCGCTTCATGCCTTAAGTTTACGGTTCTTTCCTACGCAAACCTTATGGGGGGGTGGGGGGGGGGGGAATAACTCAAGATGTGTCTCCAAACATTTTCCTGAAGATATCTCAAGCATCTACTTCCCGCAGAGATTAATAAAACGTGCACCTGGGGCTAAACCGGCTGCCGGCGCCGTGTCAACATATGCAGCCCAACCGTCTGTGGAGCTGCTCCGGCTTAACCTCGTGCAAACATTTATCTGTGTAGGTCAACAAGCCGGGCCCCGCGGGACCGCGGAAGTAGCTTTGAAGATATGACCGAGCAGCTGGAAAACAGTTTAAAAATATGAGAGCTTTATTTTCACAGTAAGGTGTGGACGTGGAAGGCTGCGGGACTGAAGGTAAGAGTGCTGAGGTCCAAAAGCTGGATTAAAAGTGCAGATTGGTCATATTTGTTTAACAACATAAATAACGCGAAGCTACAGTTGTGGGTTACAAGCGTCACATGGAAAGGAGACAAGAAAGGGGCTTGCATTATTGTGATCTGTCAGCAAAAAAAAAAAAAAAAAAAACAACAAAAAAACAGAAATGGCTAAATAATTGGTCATGAAAGGAGACACAAACATCCTCTGTCGGTCATTCACACTTTTTCATTTTCCTTTTTTTTTTTTTATTTAATTTTTTTTTTAAACAAAGGCAAACACCAGTCTGGCTTCCTGTACACCCTATTTACACACTCGCACGCAAACTCACAAGTAGTCAAAGAAATTACTGTAGTACAACGCAGACTCGTAGCTGGCGATAATTATGGTGACTATGATCCAAGTACGTAGAGGCACTGCTACCTCAGCCCGGCCGCCGCCGAACTGCGGGTCACCACGGCAGCGTTTGCGCTTTCGGGGAGATGGGACAGAGGCTTTGCATGAGATGGCTGCTTTTACAATGCAGTCAGGACATAAAAAATACGGGAGAAGAAGAAGAGAAGCTAAAATGCCACCCACTACATTAAGAGCTCGCATCGCCATGGTGACCGGTAGCTCTGCAGCTCCCATTTCAAGCATTTTTCTTCTTTTTTTTTGTCCGAGTTAAGGCTTCCAAAGCACTTGCCGCTCGCGCTGCACGGTTCCTGGCAACAACCTACAGCACTTTCACTCACTTCCCCCCCACCGCCCCGCCCTGCTGCTACTGGTTTCTTCACACCTATGTGGGATTGGGTTCTGTAATTGGCTGTCTTTCTTTGCAGGACTGAGGCGCACCGAGGAAAAAAAAAAAGAAAGGAGAGAAAAGGCAAAATAATGAACTTGTTAAAGTGACAGGAGCTTTGGGAACCTCTATCAGACACACTGGCGACACCCTTCCTTAAAGAAGCGAGGCTTCAGTAATGGCTATGGTCCGTTGTTCATCAATCCAATCCTTTTCGATATATAAAACAACAAAAAGAAAGAAAAGGAATTTTCTTTAGGCAGCAATGTTGGTCTCAGTGTTATTACAATTCTGCTTTAAAAAAAAAAAAAAAAAAAAAGCTTAAAGACCAAAACATAATTAAAACCCATCTTAAAAATCAGAATAAGACTGTTTCAGGGCACGCGTACGCACATGAATGAAATGGGTGCTTTATGCTTTCGCCACACAACTTTCTGCAGTTTTTCTCCCCTGATCCCTGATAGAGTTTCTCTCGCGCTGCCGTACTTCTGTCCTTCATCCCGGCCTTTCCCAGCTATAACAACGTTCTTGCTCTCCCTTTGCTCAGGTAGTAACGATGATGGCAGAGATAGAGAAACGAGGAGATGTGGCAGGGAGGCGAAAGGGCAAGCAGGCGCCGATAACAACTGGGCGAACCTCAATAATGAGAGTCGATGAGAGCTACCAGCCTCTGGTCGCCATGGCGACCGACACACGACCACGACTCTCAGCCCAGATCTGTGGTGGTCTGCGTTTGGTTTGGGTCGTTTGAAGAAGGCGCCGCTTTCCCGCGGATGCACGTCTCTGCAGCGCACGCGTGTGTATGTGTGTGTGTGTGTGTGTGTGCAGGAGTATGACTTCGACAGTACGTGTGCGTGTCTGCCGTCTGTTCTTCTTCTGCTGCTACCAGCGGTTGATGATCTGGTTCATGTAGTCCTCCGTGGGGAGCCTGGGGCCCGCCTCCTCCGTTCGGCCCCCGTCCTCGCCGTCCGCCTGCTCCTCCCTCTCCCCGTCGCCCTCCTCCAGTGTTGATTGTGAGCTAGCGTGAACGTGCGAGGGCCACAGACCGACGCTCAGGCCGAGGCCCTGGTGGCCCTGCTGCATGTAGTTCTTGATGCGCTGCTGCCGGCGCTCCTGCTGCCGGGTGTACTGGTAGCGCTGCTGGAACAGGTCCCTGGCGTAGTCGTAGAGCTCCATGTCCAGCTCATTCAGCTCCTCTATACGCTGCACCTGCACAGGAGGGACAAGGTTTCCATTTATTGCTGGGTTGCACAAAGACATAACCCTAAAAGGCGTGGGAGGAAAACAAAAGGAGTGAAATACCTGTTTGCTTTAAAGAGATACGTTAAACTAAATGGAACAAGAGATTAAAACAGGGTTTTTAACCTTTGCTTTAGTATGCTGTGCTCTTACAGCTGCCCTCCTCTTTTCCTTTCATTTAAAATCCACTGTGTAACAAACAGCAAGAGTCATTTCTGCTACAAATCCCAATTTAAAAGATATCCTTCTCTGCGTCTTGGACAAAAATAAATTAGTCTGGAGCAAAAATATTTGTTTAAGCATAAAGCGTATCCTCTGCATTGTGCAGGCAAAAATACTCGAGGTTCTCTCGTGGTCTGTTAGAGCAGTCCCGAAGAAGCGCGTCTTGTTTAGGCTGCTGCGTCTGCAAAATGCACGTTGACCGAAAGCAGAGAACTAATGCTCCACTAGCCAAAGCCTTTACTTCAATGAGTCAAAAAATAAATAAGTAGGCAACAGCAACAACAACAAAACAAGCAACAAAGGGAGAAGCCCCACTAAAACAAAGAGATGATGGCTGTGTAAACAACAGCTTCTGAAAATAATTAAAGATTAATTCAAGCTGGAGTATGAAAGCTTAGAAAAACATTGGGTGCCACAGCTCCAACTGAGCTCCAAACCGACAGAAATGGGCTCAGATAGAAAGCTCCTCTAGCCGATTGTTCGTCTCTGCCCCTAAAACAAAGAGTTGCGCACACAGATATAGAGATAAAAGATATAGAGCTCTCTATATCTATGGTTGCACATATGCAGGGCCATGAACTCATTTCCATTTCAGAGTAAGGCTTTTAGTTCAGGAAACACGGTTTGGTCTGTGAACGGAAATGATACATTCATCCTTGCTTCCTTCTCACACAGCAGGGACTCGTATGCAAAGATCTAAGAACCAAAGTGAATGTTTTATCTTTTGTTTATTTGTTTTGGTGGCGTTCAGATTTTCCTTCACCTCAGGTGATTGCTGAAGGGGCTGTGGTCCCATGTTATTTAGTCGATTCGGGCGGACCCAATAGGTAATCGTCGTCATAATCACCGTCGGTTTTAGTCTGCGTTTTTCTTTAGCATCGTCATTCTACGTCATTATTTTGCACGTCATTTTGCTTTATTTTTCAGTGTTGATCATAAGTGTATTGGTTTTGATTAAGCATCATCATAACTTTGGAAAATAAGTAACGGATCGAAGTTGCTACAGATGATCTGTTCGTGGCAAACGTTGAGGTCTTTTGACCCCAGTCAAGTTTCAAGTCTTTCAGAGGAAAGTCCCAGGCAGCTTCTATGACTTTGGTCCCAAGTCTAAGTCCACGGGTCCAGAGAAAGTCTCAGTTTACTGCGGGGCAAATCCAAGCCAAGCATCGAGCCGTCAGCCTATGAGGGGTATGTCCAAGTTAAGTCTTTAGTCTTTGAGGGGCCAGCCCAAGTCCTGAGTCCTTGAAGGACAAGTCCAATTCCAGACTCAGGTTTTTGGTCCCAAGTCTCAAGGGACAAGTATAAGTCAGTCCTCTAATCTTAGACTGGCAAGTTCCAAGACTTTGGGTCAACTTCCAACAGCGAGGGTCAACTCCAAGTCAAGTATCAAGTCTTTTGTTTCAAGTTATAGACTTGAGCCTGTGGTGCCAAGCTCAAATGAAGGGCAAGTAAAGTCTGTAAGGGGCGGGTTCATAGAAGGTCTCAAATCTTTGAGGGAATCTCAATTCCTTTGACCCAGGTCCCGAGTCTTTTTGTGTAGCTTTAAGTACGGCTGAAGCCCAAGTCTCGATGTTGGGTCCCCATCTCTGCACATATTCACAGAAAGGTTATCAGAGGCACACTGGTGGTTCTCTCTGAACGATTATTGAAATAATGCTGTGTCAAGGTTCAAAATGTTGAACATTTGAGCTTTAGAAAAACAAAACTATGGCACAGAAAAAAAAATCAAGTACTTCTGTAGAAAGGAAATAAGAGACAATTTAAGGGCTTTGATTCTCAGAGGAGCTTCTCCAAGAGAGAATCCCATGAAATGTGTTGAGTTGAAAGGGGATTGTTTCAAAACTGATTGTTAATATAAAAAGTGGCGAAAAACGGACAGCTTTGACAGCACACACCAAGATTTTAGATATCCTGAACGGTAATTCTGGAAATGTGATGAAGCAAATTACTTAATGGCGCAGAATGAAGACCACGGCGTCGGCCATAACTGCAGACTTCTGGAGAACGATGCAACTCAAAGAGTATGTACCGGCAGCGTAACAACAACAGAAACACGATGACGTTAGCTTATGTGATGCAGCTGGCTTCACTGCAACGTGCCGTCAGGCGCGCGTGTGAATGAAACACAGAGGGGGGAACGTGTTTAATTACGAGAATCCCTTTGAAACCTCTGATCAGCTGCGAGACGCGATTTGTGAGCAATGTGTGTGAAAACGGAGGGAGGCGACATGTTGCGTCCAGGTTGGGAAATTAAGAGGTTGTGACGCCGATGCAAACCCAGATGGCTTTAAGGTCTCAAAGAGTCTCAGCGAGAGGCAATCAAATCATGGAGAAACAAGGTGCAATCAGAGAAGCCTCGCATGGACCTTCAAGTCATTATGGGTAGGAGCGCATTTCACGAGAGTATAGCAGCAATATTGGGTTTTATAAAAACCTGCAGCCTAGTTATACCAGTTTTCTGTTTCACACAAAGGTCTCTGAAATAAAATTTCATAGAAATGGTGATTTTAAAAAGCAATTTTTAACAAAATAATAATAATAATAATACCACACGCAGACTCCCCACATGCCCTATTCCAAACCTTTACAATGAGACTTTTTCTCTCCTTTTCATACAAACCGCTGGTCCACTTTTTTGAGTCTGACAGCTGTGCATATTTTATTCTCTCCGAGCAGCCCCGGCTTGATGTTTAAATCACCACGCCGCTGTGCTCCGGAGGTAGTTTTTCCCTTTTTCTTTTTCTTTTTTTTTTTCTGCAGAGAAATTGAGCTTAAGAACTCCCACACTGGGCCAATCAAAGTGTGAAGAACTGGTTTGAAGCTGCTGTCTTTTAACCAGTTGCAGTTATTTCAGTCCATTTCACAGCAAGTGTTTACCTTCTGTCGCGCCGTTTGTACTTTTCTGCATTTATCTCCTTTTCAAGATAAAAAATAAATAAATAATGTTTTCCTGGGAAGATTTACATCCCTCTGTAAAAGACCACCTCAAAGGAAAGCAATATCTGATTTTACGGCGTGCTGTTATAATTATGTTTATTAAAACCGAGTAAATAAATTCAACTTGCCTTGGAAATAGAGCGTAGTGGAAAGCGGTTTAGAAAGTGTGTTCAACCCAAGTTCTTATTGTTGATGTGTTGCACTGACCGTAGTGTTGTCCAGGTCCACCCCTGCAGCCCGGGTGCTGTTGTACTGCATGAAAGGCCTGATGAAGCGCAACCTGAAGGTCCGCTCGAAGAGGAACTGCGTTTTCCTCTGGTACTCTGTGAGGCCGAAGAAGGCCATGTCTCGCAGGTTCTTCTTGGCCGACTCGAGCAGCAGCTGGGCCCGCTTCTTCTCTGGCACCGTGGACATGTTGTAGCAGCCGACCAGGCTCAAGTCGGCTAACATACGGACCTGTTGGCACGGGAACAGCGGTACAAGGCGGTTTGTGACTGAAGTTTCGCCTTAAAAAACATTTATTTAGCTCCATCAATTCTGTTAAATCTGACCAATGTGAGATCAATAAAGCCCATCTTATCTTATCTTTATCAAAAACCACGTCTTCCTTCTTTTCCATCGACTATTACGCCCTGCTATGTCTACCGTGAGCTTGATTCTTCGTATTGCAATAGCTTAACCCCACCTTTATAGGAAGACAGAGACAGCTCTTTATTGTAAAATCAAATGCATTCAGTACATATTACAGTACAAACGGGGGGAAAAGTTCAGCTGACAACACAATGTACACCTTGGCCTGCAGGTTCAGCAGGATGTGTAGCGTGTATGTCACATATGAGGCTTAATAAAACCCCCCTAGGGTCCAGATGAGATAAGCTGGCCGACACAATGAGGTGGGAAACTGAGACGGCATGTGGAAAATAAAGGTGTGAATTTGCTGCTGTTTTTTTTTTAATAGCCAGAGGACAAACTTCTGACTGTGTGTTTTATACACTGTGCACATGTTATCTTTTTTCTAAAAAAGAAAAAAAGAAAGAAAAATTAGTTAGCCTTCCAATTTTACCTTCATCAAAATTTCCTTTTTTAGGACTTTTAACACAAGCTGGTCTTCCTGACGAAACTGCATCTGGCTTCACTTGACAAAGACGACACGGGAACGCAGGCTAGCAGGTAATAAATCACGCAACAAACCCCACCTCCCGAAGCGAGGCCTGGCCCGTCGTTTTTACGCCGCGTCAGCAGCTCATTGTACACGGCCTCCCTGCTGCGTACCTGTCTGTTGTTGGCCAGGTTGTACGGACAGTCCATGAACTGCTGCAGGGTGCACCCCGACCAGTCCGAGCCCTCGTAGCAGGACGGCAGCTCCTCCGGCGTCGGGGTCCGGCCGTCGCACATGTGGAGGGAGGTTTTCCACGTGGCTCCCCGCTGCACGTGCCTCCACTCGCTGAGGTAGCGGGACACGGGGTCCCTCAGCAGAGTGATGTAGTAGAACTTCCTGTTTGGTGGGAAGGAAGACGGGGAAGCGAAGCGAAAGATTGGGAGAGGGGGAGAGGAGAGAGAAAGAGAGAGACGGGAAAATAATTAATATTCCTAAAAAAAAAAAGACACTAAGTGATGTGACAGGCATCCAGGGTTCAGCACAGTGTTTCTACAGTTTTTAGGTCTGCTGTCCTTTTCAGCCCATTTCATGAATTAAAAAAAAAAAAAAATTCTACAGTGGAACAGAACAAGGATGAATGGATGGACAGATGGACTGACAAAGAGGGGTGGATGGACGGATGCACAAACCGACGGATGGATGGGAGGGTGGACAGACAGATGGATGGACAGAGAATCACATGGACTGACAGACGGACAGAACGGAGAAAAGAATGAACCAGATAAATAGATTTTCTATAATTCAACCTTTATTTATACACGTCTCACTGAGATCCAAGATCTCATTTACAAGAGACGTAAAAAAAAAAGTTACATAAACAGTAACAATGCAAATAATTAAAACAGAAAAGATGAATAGATGGGTGAATTTACAGACAGGCGGAGAAATAGACAGATGATGGGTGGGCAGCTGGATGGATGGAGGACAGATGTAGAGAATTGTATTGAGAATAATAGTCTAATGAATATCAAAAAGTCTGAAAATGTCACCTGGAACAATCCTAAACCCAATCCCAGACTTTCCCAGCCTGTGAGAGTCGGCTGATTCTGATCATACAAACAACTTACTTTGCCAAACGAGACAAGCTTAAACAACTCAAGCAAAACCGCAGAGGTCACAGAAACCGCTGCCGCAAAAACATCACGTGTTATTCCAGCGTTAGCCAGGAGGAGGCACTGTTTGCAAGAGTTCACGGAATAAAAGTCATTATACACCATCCTGACTCCAAGTAGAGAGACCGAGGTCCTCATATGTTATTTTTATTAGCAGAAACTGCTTTGTGGTGCAGAAAAAAAAAACGTGTGTCGGGATGACAGGAAGTGGAGGTAAAAATGAGCAGGAAGCAGAGGAGGAGGAGGAGGAGGACAGAGTTGATGGGTATCGCAGTGGCTCGGCTCAGCGTTTGAGGCCACGGCGTGCAGGAACAGAAACTTGCTGGCACAAGCACCCCTCCCTCTGCAGCAGCAGCAGCAGCAGCAGCACACGTCTCCGCGCTGCGAGCCTCAGCGTCTCCGGCAGCCTTCCTCCTGTTGGCGCTGCCACCGAATATTACATCTGCCTCAGAGAGATGACTCACCCAGCATCTGAGATTGGGATGGGGCCGCTTCTGTGGCGTATGTGTGAGAGGTAATGGAGCACGGTGCATCTGACTGGGAGAGGACACGCCCACTCGAGTGGAGACCTTTCGCTCAGGCTAATCACTGCGGTCCCATCAGTCAACACATCCTCATTAACCACACACGCACGCACGCACGCAGGCAGCTTTCACGTGCGTGGCTGTGTTTGAATACGTGCCGAGATCACCGGCACAGATTTGACCTCCGTCCCAGCAGGCAAGGCCTAGACTGATGTTTGCAGAGGGAAGCTCACAGGACCCACTGAAATCTGACCCAAGTCATGCTTTCCTCGCTACAGACGCCTTGTCAAGCTGTTTATATCGCTCTAAGTTCTCCGCGTTTTGTTATATTACAACCCCCAAACCAAACCGGTTTCGGAGGGAATGGACTGAAAAGTGATTTTCAGCCTTCATAAGTGAATTGTGCAACAGCAGCTGTGAGTATTTTGGATATGTTGGACATCCGGTAACTGGAACCGTGTCTGTTTTGTTGGGAAAAGAGCTCAAGTCCAGCTGGATTTATCCGAAATCATGTGCTTATCAATCATCAAGCCCTGCCAAGTGTTGCATTAAGGTTTGGACTTTGACCGGACCATTCTCACACATAGATGTGCATGTTTAGTGTTGTTGTGTTGCTGGAAGGTGGACTTCTGGTGAGATTCTTTGAACAATGGGTGTCTTCTTGCCACTCTGACATAAACAGCAGATTAGTGGTGTGCACGGCTAAAGCCTGTTCATATCAACAGATTCTCTCTCCTGAGGAGATCCTATGGCTCTGTGCAGCTCCTCCAGAGTTACCTTTGGCTTTCTGGGTAATCTTTATGAGAGTTTGTGTTATTGTTTTAAACCTAAACCTGCTTTAAACTTCTCCAAAACTTCATCCCTGCCCTGTCTGCTGTGTACCTTGGTTCTTCTGAGGGTGTTTACTCACTATTAATATTTTCTAATAAACCTCTACAGCCTTCCCAGCACAGATGTATATTTGTGCTTGGACAAAATTACACTCATTACTCTATTTAGTAATTAAGAGACTTCTTCAAGCACTGGGTTTTATATATGAATGTTAGAGTAAAAAGGGCTGAAATGCATGTCCCCACCATGCTTCGTTTACCTTCTAGTTGATGTGCAAATGTTGGTCTGCATCACAAAATCCCAATAAAACGCTGACATTTGTGATTGTAAATGTGATGAATTGTGAACGAGTTCAAGGGGGTACGAATGTTTTTGCTGAGGAACAAGAAGTAGCCGTTTCAAAATACCGAAATAACAAGGTAAACCTAGTTCAGAAGACAATAATAAAATGATGTCTAGCGACAAGTCAGTAGATCCTGGTCAGAATTCCCATTTCCTGAATAACCCCCCAACCAGATCTGGCGTCAGAGCGGGCTTGATCCCTGCAAATGGAACAAATGAAGTGGCGGCAGGGGGATGACGGACAATAAAACCACTAAAGCTTCAATCCGCCGGCGGCTGAGAGATCCCGGACAACCAACCCAGACAGACCCTCAGTCACCGACCGTGGAGACTAGTTTCCAAACTCCAAATCCCATCACCCTTAAACCTAAAATCTCATCCACCCCCTTCCATTCCATGTCTAATAAAAAAACAAAACAACAAAAAACCCACCACAGCCGAGCTGGAGCCTGCAGGAGAGCGGGGGTACATTATGGAGATTCCTATGATGACATTATCAGCATTCTTAACACTCCCCAGAGTGCCGTGTGTGTTTGTGTGCCAGTTCATGAGTCTGCTGTGGGTTTCGGAGCAAGAATACGCTTATTAAATCAGTGATGACATTTCCACCCCCCCCCCCCCCCCTTGGCTCCCATTCCACAAAAAAAGAAAAAGGAAACAAAACAAAAAAAAAAAAAATCACGGTGCAGTTTGGGGTCTCGCTACACAGACTGGAAGAAAGAGGGGAAGAGAAAGAGAGAACGAGGGAAAGGGTGAAAAACAGAGAGGAAGACAGGAGAAAGAAAAAAGAAAGAAGGAGGCGGCAGAAGAGAATTTCAATTAGTTTTTTTCTAATACTGTGAAAGCAGTGAGGGCCCCGAGCCCAAGTGATTTATCAAAGTTATGGCTCTCACTATAATGAAGGCGCAGGCATATTACCACACAAAATAAATAAATAACATGCACGCAAACACACACACCCAAGCAAGCGGCCCCGTCGTGCCTGCTGGGTCAGGCAGACTGGATAGCCGGTGTCGAGGAGGCTCTCTCGCCTGGGAAAGATCTAAATGTCTGGCCTTGGACTTAGATCCCTTCGTAATGAGGTTTTAACCCACAAACAGGCACTCGCTCACCAGGAAGGTCTGCTCCCAATCTCACACACGCACACACACACACACGCACACACACAGCCTGCCTGCATAAAAGGCGGGGGAGCATTCTACCACAGCGACAGGTGATCCTGCTCGTCAATTTAACCTCAAAGCCAAACACGAAGCACTCACTGTACACATTTAAGAACATCATCGTCTGGCTGCGCGCAGGAATTTGCAGTCAGGGCACAGACCCCCCCGTATCGCCCTCTCCCAGACTATACGTGCCGCACATTTTTCATCAAGCCTCCCCAGAATAAGAAATAAATACTTGGAGAAAACACAGCAGCAGAAAGTTCTCGCCCATCAAATATCAAACGAGCGCACTCATTGGCTTATTGATTCATCCAATCAGACTAATTGTGTGTGGCGCTGGAAGGAAGCAAAATCAAATCCCCGGTTCGGTGTGATGAGGCTATTGTCTGGAGCGCCGCCAAGCTCCAGCCGAACAGACAACTGTTTTGTCTTTTTGTTTCACTTTTCTCCCGTTCCTTTTTCCTTGTTGATACTTGTTAACGGATTCGGCGCCGCCACTGTACGCGTGCCATCAAACCAGCTAGCTGGCTGGCTGGCAAGAGCACAAAAAGCAAAGCGAAAAGGGAAATACACCACTCTCTCTTTCCTCAATTCCTTCATCTGAGGCTTTCTTGCACTCCTTTCTCTCATCTTTTCTGATGCTGTGCTTCTATTTGCTGCAAAAAAAAAAGTGATAAATTGCTTCTATGCTTTGCTTTTCACATCATCAAGATTAATAAATAGCAAGAAAAACCTAGGAAGTGGAAAATTGCTGCAGAAGCTTTGAAGGTGGCTGCCTCTTGATG
This sequence comes from Fundulus diaphanus, assembly GCA_037039145.1. NCBI lineage: Eukaryota > Metazoa > Chordata > Actinopteri > Cyprinodontiformes > Fundulidae > Fundulus > Fundulus diaphanus. Next base: position 26,226,176 of record CM073138.1, read on the forward strand.
CCATTTAAAGACCATAATACCATTTTAATTACTGGGCCCAACACACACATCGGCTTTACTGTTCAACGATCATCACTGGTTGAGTCTCTACTTGTGTAATAATCCAACCTCTGAAACATGGGGACTTTTAATTTGAGGAGTAACTAAGGTCTAACAAATTGGTTGGCAATTTGGAATCAGAACATACTCTTCTAATACTGGAACTATGAACTATTTTGTTGTTGTTGCAATAATCCAACCAGTTAGATAATGATCCATTCATTTTGGTAAATCCCTCTGCAAGCTTTATTTCGCAAGCTCAGCAACCGGGTGCTTGTCAAGACTTGATGCAATCCACTGGGTTTCCTTATATAGGAAATTCTTATGACCAATCTGTATAATCTGATCCAATCTGTATAATCTGATTGAATTTGACTTTGGAAAGTACCTTGAGATGACATGTTTCATGAATCTGCACTATATAAATAAAATTGAATTGAATCAGCGTTTTAGTTCCCTTTGTCGTTTGGAATCTACTTTTGCAATAACCAAACCATTGACAAATTGAGGCTTAAAGAGTAAGTAAACTTTTTTTTTGTTGAAAAGAAAAGAATTTGGATTGTTAATTCAATGGTTTATTAATTTTAATTTCAAAGGAGTGAGACTCTTAATTTGAAAAGAGACTGAGGTTTAGTTTGAGCGTTTAGCGATGAGTTCGATTTGTCTCAGATAACGGAGAGCGTTCTGGAAACGAGTGGCAAGTTGGAAAACCGGTGGTCATCGTGCAACAAAAATTTCTCTCCTTTATATACGATTTTTTATATGTTTAAACACGTTTAAACACAAGAAAACAAGTTCTCAATGGATATTTTTGTGATAACTTTGTGATCCACTATCAGAGGTGTTAAATCGTTTATACCTGCAACTTTCATTGCGTTTTATATGTGCGGCGGTCATATTTGATACTAAATTCGTGGCTGCGGGGCGTGTTCTTACTTAGGGCAGGGCAATATATCGAGATTTTAAAAATACTGAGATTTTAAAAAAAAGAGATAGAAGTTGAGACTATATGGTTTATTTTGAGATGGTCTATGTTGTGTTATATACTTTTATGTATTCCAGTGGGTTATTTTTCTGCCGTTTCTCATATTTATCTACAATGTCCCTGTGAGATATTTGAGATAAAGCTATGATTCAGAGATGCCTTTTTATAATTACTTTATGAAAAGAAAAACATATTGAGATAAATATCCTATATCAGCATTCAGCCTAAAAGTTTCACGATAATAATTTTGTTCCATATCGCCCAGCCTAAAAAACTAAAACCTAAAATGCTCTTTTAAATATTTTCACACAAGAAACAAAGACCCTAAAAAATGCATGCAGTTCAAAAACAATAGGTGGAATGTGAAAAGTCTCCAAACTGGAGCAGTGACAAGTTCTCTTTTACAATTATATTTATTTTTTATATTTCTACAGTGTTTTTTTTGTAGAGGATATAACCAGTTAAAAACAACATTTACACGACTCAATATGCCTCACCACGCTATGGAGGGATTTGACAGAAAACCGTAAATCCAATAATAACCAAAACAGTCCAAAACTAAACATCCTTTCCTTCAAAATGACACAAAAATTATGTTAAACTAAGCTTTCCCATGCAATGAATCACTCTCCATCCGTTGCACTAAGCAGATACCAGCTATAAAGACTATAAACATAAATATCAGAAGCCATAAAACAAAACATTGCCACGACCAGCCTTTTAATGCAGATGCAGCTCATATTTTACAGAGCTCCTGTTTATGTGAGGTGTCGGAGCGCTATCAAGAGGAAACACAAGGCACCTGGTGCCGTTGTGGTCCCAGAGTGCCCGGAGAGAAGGCGCCCGTTTCCTGTGGGCCACAAATCACCGGTTTTACCACGTCTCCTTAACCTCACTTCCCTCCTGTTTAAATCCTTCACCTTCTCTTGTAAGACTTCCTTCAGCCTCAATCTCATCAGTTGCAGCTTACTTATTTGCTTTAGTCACATTTAAACCACAAGTTTGGAGCAATAACTTGCAGGGTGCAATACATATTTAAATTGAGTCCAAAAAATGAATTTTGGTTTTGATTTTAACATGAAGCAGTTCCTATTTTTAAACTAAGGCTTTATTTATGTGAAGCAACAAGGGAACCAAAGGAAGCACAGCCGCTGGTTAGGAGCTGCAATACACAAGAGACACGAAAATCTATGTTTCCTAAGGCAACTCGGAGGGGAAAAAAAAATAAATTAGAGACCTTAAATAAAAGGTTAAGGCTTGTACACATTCTCATGTAAGCACACAGACACACACAAAGAGAGAGACGCCAACTGCACCCCGTCGTGCAGAGCGACTATGATTTATTAATAGTCCACGGATGTTTGTTGAAACCAGATCTGCTCGACAAAATAGATTTTTTTTCTTTCCCGCCTCTAAAAATGGAATCTGGACTCAATCAGCTAAGAAACACGAAATGAAAGAAACAACACAGTGGAAGATACAGGTTTGTCACCTGAATAGGAAAAGTTTAAACCTGACATTTGCATAGAGAGGGGAGCAACGGTGCGAGTGCTGAGGCGCGAGTGAAAAGTGGAAGCTAATAAACAGAAAAATCCTTTATTTAGTATCGGATTTCTCCAGAAACATACTGACTACAGGTCAGGATGCCATCTGCCTTTAAATGTGGAGAATACATAGAACATTTTTTGCAAGAGAATAATGCCACAGTTATGGTGTTCAGTGTCACTGTGGAAAAAGTGGTAAAACATCTTGACTGGGAAATTTCACAGGCTAAATTAGAATCAAGTCTCCTTTATTGGGTTTTAAGTAAATCTCTGCTAAGCCCGACTTGTCCCCCCCCCCCCCCCCCCCGGATTCTGAGGCACAGATGGATCCAAACAACGCGCGGATCTGAGTGCAAATGATGTCAACCATCAGCGTGTTGAGAGAAGGGGGCAACAAGTCAGAACATGAAGCTCAGTAGACGGTAGCAAAAATCCTTCCTCTTTTCTCTATTAGCCATCAACACACGCCGTCTTCCGGGTGAACACTGACAGAATAAAAAACGTAAACTGCCAGGTTGGGTACAGCAGCCACACCGTCAGGGTTGGTGACAGGCTTCTGCCTACAAACACTTGGACCGTCCAATTTATATCTCACCGTCTCTGAGAGAAAGACCCCTCAAAACCGATCCCTCACCCTCCGACCTCCTTCCTATTCTTAATTTCCATTCCTCTGAACACAATCCATCATTTCATGCTGTGCATCCTGGGTACCTCTGCCTCGTAATGATCTACTGAGATGGGTAGAAATAGCCCGCCCAGATCAGAAAAGCTCTGCAGCCGTGTTCTCCAACTATGCTGACTCAGTCTACTTCTCTTTTTGTTATTGGATCAATAACAGCCTCAGGGCACAGGCTGGCAGCCTTCATAATGTGGACTTTAAACGTTGAAGACATACTAGAGTGGATAGGGGGAAAAAGACAAACAAGGAGTTAGAGGGACTAGAAGTAAGAGAAGTCGATGATCAAGCGAGAAGATCCAAATGGGCCTGACAAGAGTGATGTTCTGGGATATTTTTCATGTTTTAGCTGAAAGCAATGAGGTTTTCAAGTTAAGAAATCTAAATAGGTTTTATTCAGAGAATTTGTTCATTAAAAAACAAGTATTGATGTATACCAAAGTCGGGATATTTGCGATAGAACATCATTTTATGCAGTAACGTGAGCAGCAAGTTTAATGGTTGTCAATAATCTGGCAAACTGTTATAGTTGAGATTATAAAGTGCAACATTTTGAGATCCTCAAATCATACCTTTAGTGTTTTGGCAACTTCATCTAAGCCCAAAGATGGAAGACACAACCAGCTGCGTATATTATCTAGCCAGAGATTCGAATTTGGCAGTTTTTCCTTGATCTGCTCTTATCTGTAATCTGCACAACAAACAATCACCTTTTAAAGTAGGATATTTTGTCAGTGAAAAACTATTTATTTAAAGGTATATTTTAGGTTTAAAATTAACTTTACAGCAATTAAAGATTTTCAAGCTTTTTACACATCTTAAGCAGGGGTACCAACTATTCTGCACAGCTCTGTATAAAATGTGACCAATTCTTTTAGTCTACTTTAAAAATTACATAATAAACAATATTGAAGAAAACATATTGGCTCATATCTTCTCAAATGATTAGTATGCATTTGAAAAAAAACATTTCGTGGTTTGAACAAAAGAAATCAAAATGTGTTCTTTTAGCTGCTGCGAAACTGTGACTTTTATTGGGTTAAACATTTTCAGCATTAAAGGTTGTGTTCACGGGTTCCAAAATGACCCCCCTTCCCCTTTAAACACCGAAGTAATTAATTTCAACCCAAGACTGAGAATGTCAAGAACCCCTGCAGGCACTAACAAAGTCTTCAGGGGTGCACCTTCTATGCAGTGGAAGGTATTCCCACCCAAAAAAACAGAAGAAGAAAAACAAAGTTGGCAATGGAAGTAGGAGTTGCCAAGCGACCATAACTAAAGGAGCGTGTGAAAACTTATCTTATGCCATGAGTGCAAGTTAACATATGGTTCACTGCATTTTAGCGCTAAAAAAAAAAAGCCTCATCTGGGCGATTACAAGTAGGGGCAGAGCAAGACACGAGGGAAAATGCACGGCGGATGGAAATGTGGCCGACGGCGAACAGAGTTTGTTGTGGGGTACAGTTTGGGATCGTGCAAAAACAAAGTGAGGCCAGGCGAGAGTGAGAAAGGGGGAGGGAATCCCCCCGAGTGCAAAGCTATGTACAGCAGGAATGCCTGGCCGCCTGTTCTCTCATGTAACTAGACTGGCAAGAGCCCAGGCAGCTGTCTAACAGTGACTGAGAGCTCGGCAGGGAATGCGATGGATGTGCTGGGAAGAGGATTTCACAAGTAATCACCCATCATAATTTATAACCGTTTTTACAGTTTTAAGTCGAGCGTCCCGGAAAGGGCTGGGAAAAAAAAAATGCCGGCGTGACGATAGATCAACGGGCTATATCCATTTCTCAGTTGTAAGGAAGTTTCTCATAACGCTTAGAACGGCGGTATTGAGAAATAATCTGTTAAATAACCTGAAAAATAAGAAACGTTTAAGGGAAATGCGCTAAACTTATCTTACCCACTCAAAACAACTGAGTTCCACCCACATTCAGCTAGAAACGGTTGGAAAAATAAAGGAGAAAAAAAAAGATTTGACCTTGAATATATTTATCGTTAACTACACTAACTTTTTACAACGTTAATTCTACTTTTTTCCCCTTATAAGGAACATAAAGTGTTGTCAAAGCAGGCATTGCTATTGTTATTCTAGATCCTCCGACACCAGCGGTTTTCCAGAACTTTCTCATTACCCCAAGCAGCTGCGCATGGGAATGCAAATGTACACGCCAGTGGGAGAGGACAGTGTGTGGACTATAGCCAGCCAACTCTGCAATGCAAAGACTTATAATAAAATCCATGTGATGAAATTGGACATGACCCAAATTCAATTTCAATCACTCCAGTATTGGAGATTGGCTATAAAGACGAAAAACAGGGCTGTAAGGCCGACGTTAAAGCAAAGCGTGTGCAATGGTAACTTGTCGGACTGTTGTCCATCTGCCTTGTTTTTCATCAAAACTAGATCATCTTGGTGTTAATTTATTATCTGATTTTGAAGAACTCATAAAGATGGCACCCAGTAACGAATAAAAGCTGCACCCTCCGCCTTTAAAGGGGAAAAAAATGACTTGGGCAAAAGCCGCTCCACACGAAGGCTGAATCAAAGCGAAGGGAGATATTTTGAAACGGTACAAACACAAGCGAAGCCATATTACATGGTTCCTACCAGATGTGGAAGAAAAACAGCTGATCCAACGCTGCCGCCGAGGGCCATTGAGCAAGGCAATATGAGCGGTGCCTTCAGTTTGTCTTGGAGGTCGGCGGGACCCGTGAATGGCTTCACACCTTAGTTGAAAGGGTTCTAGTTGTTGTTTTAGTGCCAACTGCTACAAGCAATGCAAGTCGAAATTCTTCATTTTATGTGGGGTAGTACACGTCACCATGTGTGCTGCTGGTTTAGTGAAGCACAAACTGTCAGAAGAGTTGATAAATATCTAATCTCAGCATCTTTCACTAAAGCTTACAGAGCATGCATGCGGCCATTTTGGATACCACACTCTGGACTGTTGGTTTGAGCGTTTGCCCCCGTGGTTCAGATATTTTCTTTTCTTAAAATCTTTTTTTGGGTCTGTGGTATTTATCCTGTTCTCTGCTGAACTGAAAGGTCTTGAGATCTTAGTTATCGTCAGTTCCCATCAAATCAAATCGAGAAGCGCCAGGAGCAAGAGTTTCTCACTCCAGGCCTCGGAAGTCCCTCCGTCCTGCAAATTTTCGATCAAATCGAATAAAGTGGGATGAATTACCTCCTCAGAACGTCGTGTTCTGCAGAGGGCTTAAAAACCAGTCATTCATTTACTTTGAGAGAGCTGGAAGAGAGACGCATCTAAACGTTTCAAGACGGTGGCTTTTGAGGACTGGAGTTGGGAGACCCTTGGTGTGGAGCACCAACACTCCAGGGGCTGCATGGATTTCCCACTAGGGCTTTCCAAGAGTATTACATGTGTTTGTCAGGAAGGACTGCAGGGACATACCGTCACAGCTATGCAACCCGTTCATGGTCTCACTCCTTACATCCCAAAAATCCCAGCATTTTAACAGTAGCGTGAACATGTTGAGAGCCTCATTTTTTGCTATGGGATGCAAATAATAGTCGATGGCGCTGTACATAAAAATGAACTCCTCAAAGCCTTTTCTCACATCCATGAGAGTGAAGCAAGAAACGAAAGAGCCAGAAGCAAGAACGGCGGCCTGTTCAAGTCAACACAAATCCACCTGATATCCCAGAAATCCCCTCCGCCCGGCATCATGTTCATCTGCCTCCTGTTACTGAGGTCAAAGCAATCCTTTAGCAAAAAAAACAACAAAAAAAAAGCCGCTGACATGCGAGGATGCTTCGCTCACACCACCACACTCAGCCCCCTCTCGCACACACACACCTGCGTGTCATGACATAATCCCTTCCGCTAGAGGCGATGTCAGATTTTCGGGAACGTCGAGGAAAAAAAAAAAAAGAAAGAGAAATAAGGAAGAGGAGGAGGGGGACGCGACGTGGAGTTTGGGGGCAATTAAAAGGCTGGGTAACGAGGCTAATGAGTAGACAGGTGGCCCTATTACAGAAGCAGCCGAGCACGCTCATTAACACGCTGAAACTCACAGAACCTTCCCTCCCTGTGGCTGGGATTAGCGTGTGTGACCCCCGTAGATCAGTCGTCATGTAAGAGACGGGAGGCAGCAGCGTGGTTCTGTGACTTCGTATTGTGTTTGAGTGCAAGACTTGAAGCCAGAGTGTGAAATTGGACAGATGAGGCGGTTCAAACGTCCCCACCACCGCACGCACGCACTCACACAGTGACAAGGTTAGCCTCCACGACGCTGTCCTGCGTCTATATTTTCACGTGTGCTTAAGAGTACCCACTTGTTTGCAGGAATAAACAGGATAATGAGAACTTGCTGAGCCAGTGACTGCAGTGGATAGCATGCGAGAGCCTCTGAGAGAAGAAAAAGGCAGCAGCAGCAGCAGAAGGTTTTTCCTTTTGAATAAAACGCATTTTCAAGGTAATGTCAAGTGTTTGCTGGGAAAGAGGAAAAGGTAGCTGTAATTATACAGATAAGTTAGTCTGGGGGTGGTTTTTCATAGCAATAAAGATGCACACATACAGCAGAAGCAAATAAAGGATAATGCACACGAGGCATTTCCCCCGTCTCGAGGAAGAAAATGAATTTAACTGGGAAAAAGGCCCAGAGATAGCGAGGGAAAACAAAAATGTAGTAGAGAGGTGTGTTGGACAGGGAAAAAAATGTTCTAAAGCTGACGGCTAGAACAGCCCGTTGACGGTTGAGGGGTATGTCTGTATATGAATAGGGCTTGTATGGAGAGTGGTTGTTATCATCTTTAGACAGAGAGGTGGGGGAAGAAGCCCAGGGCGGTCAGGGAGGCAGCCATGCCAGGAGACGGGCCAGAGGCTGGATCTCTGTTGTCCGTCTCAGGAGTGACAACTTCAACCCCAGGGAGCTGGATGGCGACAATTGGCTCTTTAGAAATAGAGGTAAAAAAGTGTTTAGGGAGGGGCTTGCATGTGGTTTATGTGTGCCTGTGTGTGTATATAAGGGCTCCTCCAAGCCCAATTAAGTCAGACTGCATGTCGTAGGACCGTGCCAAACATGCCCCACCTGTTTAGAGAGGGCCAAGGGGCTAATGAGCACAGCCTGGAGGGATGGTGTAGCACGAGCGACACAGACAGAAAAATGGGGGAAAATTCCAGGGCATTAAAGAGTAATAATGACGGCCCCAGTTTTTTTCCTGATTCTCACCCTTTACAATGGGACCCTATTGACGGCCGCAATTTCCTGTTTGATGGTGTCATGAGACCTGGTGACCTGGGCACTGGTGTGACGTTCCGCTGCTTCTCTAGATGCATTCCCATGGCGGAGAGTTGCGGAGCGCAGCTCGAAGGGGGGCTATTCGTCAAGCTAATACCAGCTAGCGTTAGCTTATGTTGTTCGAGAGGTTTATGGCTGCACTGATGCAGGTTCAAGAGCTTTACTGATTTTTCTATGTTGCTCCGTGTCGTACTGACCATTATGCCAATTAAAAATTAGCGGAACGGTCTAATTTCAGCGAAACTTTCACAACTTTCAGCATAACGGTCCATTATAAGGCAAGACAAGTTTTTTTATAAAGCACTTTTCAGTAACAAGGCGATTCAAAGTGCTGAAATGCGCTGGCGAGAACCCTGGTTTACACATGTAGAAGCATCATATTCACCAAACTCAAAATCCAAGTATACGTGGACTTAAAAGCCATATTATTAGGTACAGCTTGCAACTACCCGGTTCAGTCCCTTTTTGGCTTGAGAACTATCTCAATTCTTTGTGGCATAGGTTCAACAAGGTGTCTGAAACATTTTCATTCATATTGATAGATAGCAACACTAGGCTGCTGCACATTTGTCGGCAGCACGTCTACCTTGCAAATTTCTTGTTTTTCCACACATCACACAAAGGTGCTCTATTGAATTGAGATCTGGTGACTGTGGAGAACAATACAGGGAACTGATTGTCATGTGTTTGAGCTTTGAAACTCTCCTTAACATTACACCATCAATAGCCTAAACCGTTGATTAAAGGTAAGACAGATCCATGCTTTTAAGGTGTTTATGGCTAAATCTGACCTTATCTCAATGTCGCAGCTAAAATCGAGACCCAACAGACCCGGGAATATTTTTTAACAATCTATGATTGTCTAATTTAAGTGAACTTATTCAGTTTCCTGTTCTTAGCTAACAGGAGTGTTATTTGGCGAGGCCTTCTACTGCTGTAGCCCATCTGCTTCAAAGTTCGTCTTGCTGTGTGTTTACATACATATGGTATCCCATACCTTGGTTGTAATAAGTGGTTATTTGAGTCACTGTTGCCTCTATTTTTTCTCAGTCTGCCCATTCTTTTCTGACATCAACAACACATTTTTTATTAACCAATAAACTACCAAGGGAAAGTATCCAGTGAGCACTGAATACTCAAGACAAGCCTGTCTGACTTCAACAACTCTTCTATGTTTAAAGTGATGGAAATCCACTTCCGTTTCCATTCTGATGCTCAGTTTAACTTTTAACTACTTGTCTACACCACGTCTAGATCCCTAGGTACACTAAATTTCTGTCGTCCAATTGGTCGATTTGCCATTTGTGTTAACAACCAATCAGATCAGTGATCAGATGTACCTAATAAAGTTTCTAGGGTATATATATGACACTGATTTACTTAACTTCAATGTGCTATCTGGTTAGGATTTAACATCAGAGAGGAACTAATCTTGAAAAAGTCTGATTGGTATCAGATAATGATTAATCCTGATCGGACGTCCCAGTGTTTCATTCGTTAGTTTGTGAAATGCTAACATGTATTACCTGAAAAATAAGTCTTTATTTGAGCTTTAAAGATACAGACAAGTAGATTTGCTTTGTGTTTTAATATCTTTGCCAAGACAGATGTCTCTGATTTGCAGCCCCGACTTTTGAGGTATGTCACAAGGATCTTAGAGCTAAATTTAGCCTTTGTTATCATAAGCACCACAGAATACAGGGAAGACACAAGTGGCAAGGAAAGTTTACACAAGCACACATAGAGCCTCTAATCAGAGAGACGAAAACAAGCGGCCGGGAAAATGAGAACCAGAGATAGCCGAAGAAGCAGGGCAGCAAGAAGCAGCAAGCATAATGAAATTACAGGAGCCAAATATTGTGCAACAGGAACAACAACAGTTTTCAAGACAGAATGTCTCTGTGTTGGGAGTGTGTACATGAGTGTGTCTCTGTGAGACCCCGTGTGTGGGTACAGGGTGAAAGAAGCCCATTGTCTAGCAGTGTAACACAAGCTCACAGCTTCAGATTTGCCTCGAATGAGCTGTGGCTGTGGCATCCTTCCTTCAATCCCCCCTTCTGTCCTCTCAAATCTGTACAGGGACCCTAAAGCTAATCTCAAAGGAATAGTTTGACATTTAAAGTAATATTTGTTGCTTCTTAGAGACGGGGGCTAAGGTCAATGACGTATACATCCGGTGAACGACAAGCTACAGTTAAGTGGACTTAACTGAGCATGATCAGAAATATGTCCCATTTCTAACTAAAGTTCAATCATTGTTTTTTTTTTTAAATAAACATTTGTAAAAACTTTGACTTAGGAGCGTCCGTCGTGATAGACAAAACATTTACTTACGGAGTTTCTGAAACAATCTAGAACTTCCCAATGTTACCACTTTTTTTAAAAATAAACTATAAACAAAGCAAATTGGAACAGTTACTTATACACTTTAAACCTTTTTTTTCCCTATGTAGATTCCACAAAAAAAGCATAAAGTATTTTACGTTTGTAACTACGATTAAACCCAAGCAGTACAACGTAAAGAGTAGCAGCAGTGTTCAACTTGAGTGGTGTCCAAACTTTTTGCCACATTTACCAAAATTGTCAGGCCGAAGGTTCTCACTGGCCACAAAAATGCGTTATTTTTTAAATTTCAAAAACAAAAGACATTATGTGATTTTTGTTTTTTTCCACCTGACAAACAATAAACTATTTGAATGAAACAAATACAGCTAGTGTTATTATTGTGGAAATGGGTTCTGTAAATTGTGGCATATCCAAAGCAGTGGAAGAGTTTTGAAGGTTTTGTTATTTAATATCTGCTTAATATCACTGATAGTCAAGTTGCCTAAATGTTAATGGGTAAATGCTACTTTAGAGCAATATTGGAGTAGTAAGGCTCTAACTGTTTGCAACAACAGATTTACAGGCAAAAAGATTGATGTGTTTTTATTAGTGATCCTCTGATCCAGTTTATCTGAATTCAAATTTTAGGGCTGCACGATATCAGGAAATATACCACTCTCTATAAGCTCTAGCATCACAGCCACCAAAGATACATTGCTGCCGTTGCCATTAAGGGTAGTTTGAGTCCATCATACTGGCCTCAAACTATTAATAAGTATTATTAATATACAGAGAGTCTAACAATGTTCATGTAACTCCTGCCAAATATTAATTGGATCCAAGCAGTCCACTGGAATGCCACAAACAGTGGCGGCTGGTGAAAAAACGTCTTGGTGGGGCTGGCCAATAGATTTCCCTGCCTAACCCAGTACATGCATTCAAATTAAAAGTCGGAAAATTACTACGATTCCAGAATAAGAATTTAATTCCCTTCTCAGAATCAGCAGTTTACAGATGAATTATTGAATTATGTTTTGTTGTTGTTGTTTAATAATAATAATAACAATAATAATAATAATTATGCATTATTATTATTATTATTATTATTATTATTATTATTATTAATTATTATGAATTATGAACTCTTGATCTTTCATGTTTCTTAATGCGTTCAGAGAGGTGTTTTAAGTCTGTCTGTCCAGACTGTGTCCACGTCAAATCACTCCGGTCACTTTTAAAAAGAATGCAGGGAAAACAAAAAAGTGCATTAGCTGTCCCACAGGCTGTCAGCCACAACTTACGCTGGAACCTACTCCTGCTAAAAGTCCGGTTGTAGAATTTAGCTTTTTCCTCGGTTCGCTGCGTGCTCCTTTACATGGATCTTTTCCACCATCGTCCTTCTCGCGAAAGGGTAACTCAGTAGAGATCTCACTGAATTGTGTGCAAGCTGCTCTTCAAGTTCAACTGTCGTCGTCACCATAATCTCTACCTCACCGTATGACTGACTGCTAGCTAAATCACCTATATCACTGTAGCAGGGGCGGAAATTCCAGGAGCCCCAAAACCATTAATTTTGGGGATGCTGATTGGCCAAATATTTATTTATCTTCCCTAGCAACATTATACAATTGGTTATTTCGCTACACTTCAGGGGCGCTTTGAATGAGCGCCCAATAAGAGAAATGACATGTTTTGTCGGTGGAAATGCACTGTTGAATGAGAGTCAATTGGTAGAAGTGTTGTTTTAATAATTCATATTACATGTTGCCACATACTATTAAGTAAAACTGACATCGATGATACTTTTAAAATCTATATATATTATGACTTTTCCCCTCCACATCTAAGGAGGGCAGCGCCCGAGCGCCCCCTAAGGGCCAGCCGCCACTGGCCACAAAGCAACATTGTTACAATTGTGATTCAATATATTGTGAGTGTTGTTTTTATGCTTATGTCGTATGCATAACTGGAACTGCGCTAAGCGAAATTATCAACAAGTCCTATGAAAACCGAGAGTAAACAGCTAACCGAGCCTCGCACCGCTGCATTAAAACACAAGTTCATTATCGAGTTAATTGAAGACAGAGCTAGTTGTGTCAAGTCAGATAATTCTTTAAATGAATGACAAAGCTATGCCCGGTTTAACAGATATTGTATGAAGGTAAAATAGCTTTCTCTAGCCTAGTTAGCCACATGTCTGAGTAATATATTCACGCTAAGGCTGGGCGATATGGCTAATACAATAAAATGTCCGATTTTATCCTGTCCTGTAGGAACTCAAGTTGGGACAGAATGATGTCTAAAAATGGCCCTGATTTTACTCATCTTTAATATTGTATCAGATTGGGAATTAGTAGGAATTCCCCAATGAATCAAATCCGTATCAGGGAAAGAATAAAAATACATAAATGAGAGCATCTGTAGGTTTACATTTCAGCTTATGTACAACACAATCTGATACATAAGAATAAGCTTTAAATATATTGAAAGGTCTGTTTCCTTTGTGTTTTAACTCTTGCAAAGACTGTGAATAAAGCAACATTCAAAAATGTCCAGCGACCTACACAATTAGTAACTGACTGATGGCCTAAACCAATTTAATGCACATTCAGGTGACATTTTGTCCCTATAAGATTTTGACAGCTTCTTTTATTCCTTACACCTGTGATGATCACACATTTACACTTGCATCCTGGACTCAGTCAACTGGCAGCCGGTGATCCATGAGATTAAGGCCAGCGTGACAGACATGATTTCAGGCTACAAAGACAGCAGAACAAACAAACTGAGAGAAACATCTAGCCACCATGTACTGAACCGCAAATTGTTACTGACTAGTGAAGAGGGAAAAAAAATGACGGCGCTGAGAAAATAAAAAAGAAGGAGGAGCCTGCACCATCTGTTGGCTACATATTGACCGTGTTTGGAGGACTCAAAAAGGCTGTTAATTCTGCACAAAATCCACATTTGTGGGCAGAAGGAAGACCCGGATGATGACAATCTTTTAGGGTAACTTAGAAAAGGAAAGTGGGGGAAAAAATCCTGTATTTGCATATGGCGTGAGCAAGCTCTTAGCAAAGGGACGCCGACGTTTGGTCAGCTATAAAATTGAATTAGATCCCCGTTAAGCAGGACTACGGCACAGCACCGCTTGGGCAGGTTTTCCTAAACTCTCGGTGTGAAGCTGTTACAAATGACACCGGGAATAATTGAAAAGCTTGCCACGGCCGACTCCAAACTCCAAACCTGCTTTCTGAGAATGGCATGGGAAAAGTCTGCGGAGGGATAGAAGGGAATGTGAAGAAGAGAAGGGAAGAAGACAAGGGCGGGGGGGCGGGGGGGGGGGGATTTTCAAGGGTGCTGAGCTGCTCATTGATATGACAGTTTGATTTTCTGGACTCTGATGTGAAGCGGCTTAAGAGAGCATCCTTCTATTATAAGGCCCTTGACATCTAGCCTCTCCAGCTCTTCGGCTCCCACCCCCCCTTGCTGTGTGATTAGAGTACATGCATTTTCACCATGTGTGTGCGCGGGTGTGCGTTAGACCCCGGCAGGCGATCCCCCGAGTTTCCAATCTTGGAAAAACGTGTGTGTGTGTGTGTGGGGGGGGGGGGGGGTGAAGTTGGAGCAGCTGTCGGTCTGGCAATGCTTCTAGTCAACCAAGCAGGATGAAAACCCACCAGCATCAACACCCCGACATTTAATACGAGGCAGAGGTTAATAACGAGTATGTGTTCAAGCTTCACTGACTCTTTATGCTGTCACCAACTATGAGACGTCCAACCAAAGAATTCATCTTGATGCATTAAGTAGGAAAAAGTACAAACCTGAACACCTGTGCTGCATTTGGAATATTCTTACAAAAAATTTATTTCAGATGTGGCTGCTTCTATTGGCTTTTTTTCCCCTTTTTTACACAATCTGGTTAAATTTGGCAAGCAGTCACTCCATTTTGCCTTAAAAAAACAACAACCCAGCAGTAACATGTAGAAACATAAAGGGAATTTTATGTATGAAGAAAGTAAGCCCAAGCTGTGAGTCCCCCCCCCTCCCCTTTTTTTGGCCATGGAAGACAAATAACATGGAAAAATACCAGAAAAAGATGAGTTTCCCAACCATTTAAAAATAAATGCAGGACAAGGGTCAAAGAAAGCATTGCTTCCAAACAGAGCAGAGCAGCCAAAGCAGATGTAAATACAGTACGTGCAAAGTATGCTCCTTTAACTTTTTCATTTGTCACATTACAACCATAAAATCCCATGTGTTTTACAGACATCTGATTTGATAGAGCAATATAAAATACTGTTTAACTGAAGTTAAAGGATAAAAATCTAAAGAGTGTGACTCACATTTATATTCAGCACCTTTTACCCCGATACTCTTAAATAAAACCCAGTGAAAACAAATTAACTTCAGATAGAGCCTAAGTAGTGAATAAAATGTGTAACCTCTTGTCGGCATAGTTCTGTTAAGGCCTCAGTGGTTTGGTGGAGAACATTGGTGAACAAACAGCATCAAAAAGACCAAGGGACGTAGCAGACATGGCAGGGAGAAAGTTCTGGAAGTTTAGAGCTGGGTTAGGTTATAAAACAACATCCCAGGAGCATCAACATCTCTTACAACACTGATCCATTCGTTGTCGGGAGACAGAAAGAGTGCGGCACAACTGCTACCACAAAACTACCAAGACATGGCTGCACAAGGGGCGAGAAGAGGATTCATCATAGTGGCATTCAAGAGGGCTGTAATAGCTCTGGAGGATCTGCAGGAATCGACAGCTCAGGTGGGAGTATTAACGGACACAGTGAATTCCTTTCATTTAAACACTACAATACTTAAAAAAGAAAAAGCGGCTCCACAGCAGACTACCCACTAGAGACTGACATTTTTTTGGGAATCCCGCGGGTCACGTGATTCCCGCCGGATTCCCGCGGGGATGGGCGTCAACATTGGTAGTTATCACGTGATTGGGACGGTTTTTTTTTTTTTTTTTTTTTTTTTTTTTTTTTTTTTTTTTTTTTTTTTTTTTTTATTGATAATAAAGGGGTTTACAAACAAGCAAAATTAACAATACAAATGAGTAATAAAACAGACAAGACAGTAATGCCAGGGTGTTACATATCAAGCACAAACAAATCGAAAAGCCAATAAATAAATGAAAAATTAACTGAGAAAGATATTAAAGTAAGAGCACAAATCCATTGTCTTAATGGCTTTTCTATTTTTTGAATATTCGAGAGATCTAATATATTGTTTGAATTCCTCTCTAAAGGCTGCAAAGCGAGGTTTCTGATTTGAAAATTTAGATTTATGTATATGATATTTGGCAACGAATAAAATTAGATTGATAATATAAAAATGTTTAGTTTTATTAGTGGGATAAGAGAAGAATCCAAACAACACATTTATATAGTTAAGAGAAAAGCCATCAAGAATTGTTTGGGAAATAAATGTACAAATATCTTGCCAGAAAATATATGAGAAATTACATGACCAGAATAAATGACAGAGATCTTCTTCATGGAGTTGGCAGAATGAACAGTTTGTGTCAATGTCTTTTTTGTATCGTTGCAGGAAAAATTTACAGGGATAAAAACGATGGATAATCTTAAAAGATACTTCTTTGATCTTATTAATAATCAAATATTTAGATGGAAGACACCAGATTTTTCCCCAGTCCAGGTTGGAGGCAAAGTTATTCCAGTACGAAATAGCATTTGGAGCAGAGACAATGTCCTTCTGGAATAAGGCACGTATATCACGGTTGTTCTTTTGTTTTATAGTAGAAAAACAGATTTGACCAACATTAGTGTTAGCAGGGTCCAGATCCGGTGGAGTCAGAACAGAAGTTCTAGAAGATTTAAAAAGCATTATGACACCAGACGGGATGGCATCAAAAACAAGTGCATATTCTTTAGGAGGTATGGGGAGACCAAACTTTTCTAGAAGTTCAGAATATGACATTAAGACTCCATCAGGACTGAAAAGCTGCTGAACTAAAATGATTCCATGTTCGAACCAATTTTCCAAGAACAAAGATTTATGTTTGTACAGAATGTCTCCATTGTTCCAAATATGATAGCGATGGGGCGAAAAATTGTGTTTGTAAATTAGAGACCAGGACAGAAGCATTTGTTTGTGGAAATTAGATAACTTTATAGGGAGTTTTTCAATGTTGTAGTTGCAAAGAAGAATAAATTTAAGGCCACCAAGTTTTGAGAATAAATAGTTTGGTATAAAATTCCAGATTGAGGATGAATTTTTAAGAAACTGTTTAATCCAATTTATTTTGAATGTATTGTTTAAGGTCGAAAAATCAAGAAAATTGAGGCCACCAAGTTCCAATGAGTTCATTAAAACTGATTTCCTGATATAATGAATTCTATTTTTCCATACAAATCTGTAAAGCATTTTATCAATGATGTCAGATGTTTGTTTATTTACAGAAAGAGACAAAGCTGGATAAGTTAAACGGGAGATACCTTCTGCTTTTGCTAATAAAATTCTTCCTTGAATTGATAAATCTCTTTGGAGCCAAGAATTGAGTTTCTTTTGTACATTTTCTATAATAGGGTTAAAATTCAGAGCATTTCTAGAGATTTGATCTTTGTTGATCTTTATGCCGAGATAGGTGACAGAGTCTTTTACAGGAATATTATAGATGGAGGATGTGTTACAATTTTTAAGGGCTAAAAGTTCACATTTACCAATGTTAAGGTAGAGTCCAGACGCTCTAGAAAATTTCTCAACTGTATTAATTGCTAAAGAAACCTGAGAAGCATCTTTTAAGAATAAAGTGGTATCGTCAGCTAATTGACTAATTATAATCTCTTTTTCAGCAATAGTGATACCTTTCAAGTGGTTGAGTTTAATGAAATCTGTAAGTAATTGAGAGCAGATCAAAAAGAGGTATGGGGACACCGGGCAACCTTGCCTGACTCCTCGCTTAAGATCGAATCTGGGAGAGGTACCAGTATGAAGCTTGATTGAACAATTAGCATTTTTATACAAGGTTTTGATTGCTGAACAAAAGTAAGGGCCAAAACCAAATTTCTCTAATGTTTTGAAAATAAAATTATGTTCAATGGTGTCAAAAGCTTTACGGAAATCTAAAAATAATATAAGGCTGTCATCATGACACAAATCTGCATAGTCAATCAGATCTAACACTAGCCTGATGTTGTTAGCTATATGTCTTTGTGTCATGAAACCATTTTGAGTTTCATCAATTAAAAGGTTAAGAGCACTTTTCATCCTCATCGCAAAAATTCGAGCTAGTATTTTATAGTCATTGTTAAGAAGGCAGATCGGACGCCAGTTATCGATCAGAAGGGGGTCTTTTTTAGGTTTAGGAATTAAAGTCAGAAGGCCTTGACACAGAGTAGGAGGAAGGGTTTGGTTATGGATGCTTTCTGCAAACAGCCGGTGGAGGAACGGGGCCAGTTGATCTGCAAAGGTGATGTAAAACTCTGAAGTTAGGCCATCAACTCCTGGAGATTTATTGAGTTTTAGGTGCTTGATGGCAGACAGGACTTCAGCAGGAGAAAGGGGGCTATCACATATATCTCTTTGGTCATCATTAATTGATTTAGTTTCAGTAAGATATGTAAAGAAAGTTTCAGATTCAGATTTATTGTATTGTGATTCATACAACTCACTGTAAAAAGTGGAGCAATACTTTGCTATTGTTTTGGGATCATCAGTGATAAAGTTGTTAATGTTAAGTTTTTGAATTGAGTTGAATTGACCACGGGTTTTTTCTAATTGAAAGAAATATGCAGTGTTTTGTTCCCCTTTCTCCAGCCATTTTCCCCTCGATCTCACAAAGGCCCCCTCTGCTTTCTTTCTGTATATTTCATTTAATTTGTTCTGTTGAATGGTTAAATCCTTTAAATCATTTTCAGATAAATTTTCAGGTAAGATTTGAGTAATTGCAGTTATTCTGGATATTACATTTGTTTCTTCATCTTTCCTGGATTTAGATAGAGAAGCACCAAATTCTCTGAAATATTGTGAAACCTCAAATTTAAGGAGTTCCCAATTTCTAGTGAAATTGTTATCAATTAAGGCCTTTTTCCAGAAATGGTTTATTAATGAATTTACTTTATTAATTATTAATTCATTTGTTAAGATAGAATTGTTAAGTTTCCAATAATAACTTTTGAATGTGGGAGAAATGTGAGGACTGAGTGAGGCAATCAATGATATTGCTTTATGATCGGTTAAAGGTGTTATTAATATTCTAGGATTAACGTTATTCTTATCCAAGTAATCAGAAACTAACCAGTAATCTATGCGAGACATTAACGTGCAATTCTTATTAGACCAGGTATAATCTCTAGAACTTGGATTTTTGACTCTCCATATATCTATGAGATTAAATTTTTTTATAAAGGAGGACAAGTTAACAGAAGAAGTATTATTAACATTCGGAGGCCATCGGTCTAAGGAGCTATTCAAAGCAATGTTGAAATCCCCTCCCATTAAAATCAGAGCATTTGGGTATTTTGATAACCAGTGTAGAAAACTAGATTCTAATCCATCAAGTAAGAAATCATTTTCAGGTTTTGAATTATATCCATATATATTGGCAAGAAGGATAATGTTGTTGTTGACATTCAGGATTAATATTATATAGTGGCCATTAGGATCACTTTCTGAGTGTAGAACAGAACCATTAAATTTGTTTTTTAAAATAGTGACCCCTGCTGACCTTTCTGAGCCATGAGAAAACCATAAATCATTTCCCCATTGAGTTTTCCAAAAGGATGCATCATTTCTTACACTATGTGATTCTTGAAAAAAACAAAAATCTGACTTTTGTTGTTTTGCAAATAAAAATAAAGCTTTTCTTTTAACATTTTCTCTTAAACCCCTGGCATTTAATGAGAAGATTGAAAGGGACAATATAGGAGAAGTGAACACAGAAAACAATCTTCAGATCCCGAATGGTGGGGTTTAAACCATGAACTGATTGGAGCTGAAGTGACTCAGCATGTCAAAACATCTAGGAGAAGCCTGCAGTTTGGAACACTATGGCTGCATTAATAACTAGAAAGGACAAACTCAAATTGATGTAAAGGTGCTGAAACGCTGAGGCACCCAACACTTAAACACATTCAGCAGAGCACAGTCAACCAGAATTCAATAACAAACATATAGCCAATTCTTAAACCGTGGAGTGAATTAAGATGATGCAAATGAATAGATAAACTGCTTCCAAGGATTAGAAAATACAAAGGAAGCCAAATATTAATGTGTAGGTTCTGTAGGTGACCATCTGAGCAGAACCTGAGATCTTACTTATGAAGGGCTTGTAGTGTCCATTAGGACAGGACTTAAATTCTGTCCAGTTGAGGGTAGCGGTGACTTGACTTCTTTTCCTTCAATGATCACTCGGACTCCAGCAAAGTGGGCCTTTTTTCCTTCCTTCCTGGCTGCCTCAATTAATGGCCACAGATTTTCACGCAGAGCTTTGTCAGCTGTGGTGAGATCCTCCGTAAATCTCAGCCTGTTTTCCTTCAGATAGCTGCTGGTTTTAGCCATTTTCCACACCAGGTCGCGGGATGTTCTGTTGGTGAATCGGATCATAGTGGTTCTTGGCGCCCTCTGCTGATCGTTGAAACGACCCAGACGATGAGCGATATCAACATGTTCTTTTATCTTTACCTGGTTCTCTCCAACAACGGCACAGCAGATGTCGCTAACTTTGGCTCTGATGTTCTCATGTTTATCCTCTGGGATTCCGTGTAGCCTTAAATTCCATCTACGCTGATATCGCTCCGTTTCATTTATTCTCATTTCTACTTCAGATAGTTTCTGTACAGTGTTCTTGGATATGGAGCTCATAGTTTTCATGTCAGACTTCAACGTTTCGACTTCCGTAAATATGAAGTCAATTGACTTCTTCAGAGCATCGATGCTAACGGTGTTAAGGGTGACCATATTTTCTAGCTTATCAGAGCGATCATTGATTATCTTAACAATGTTGTCTTGCAGTTGACAGAGAGACAAGTCACCTTTTAGCTTCTTTTCCTCTGGTTTAGCAGGGGTATCTGGGTCAGAATCCGGTAGAGGAGATAGAACAGGGCTCTGTCTGTCCAGGGAACCTATATAGTTGTGATCGGAGGCAGTGACACCTGCAGCTGGATCCGATGGAGAGCAAATCTTGGGACCACTGGTTGCAGCCGATGACATCGTGTCTTTGTGCAAGACTATAGTTGTAGTTTTAGTTTTCCCCTTCTCTTTCCTTTTAAAGCCGTGCTCCAACCGTTGCATCGCAGTATCGATAGGTTCTGGAAGATAACCGTTGAATTCAGAAGTTAGCTTGTTAGCTGCTAGCTCGACGACGTGCTTGAACGCAGTCTTAGCAAAAATGACACTCTTGATCAGGTTGAGTAGAGCAGAAAATAGAAGTTAGGAGTTATAAACATTCCTGGCTCAAAAAGAGAGCATATTGTTAGCAAGGAGGAGTGAAGATTGAAATCTGCGTCTCAGCTATATCACACAGCGATTGGTCCGGCCACCATCTTGAATCGGCAATTGGGACGGTACAGGATTAAATATCAACGGTACAGGATTAAATATCAACGGGAGCAGACGGGAGTGGGAGTAAACCAATAGCAGGTACAATAAACTAGGATCGATGCCAAAAAATTAAATAAAATAGAAAATCAAAAATGTAGGATCGCCGCCGCCATTTTGTAGTTTTTTTCCAAGAAACCTGAACTGTAATGCAAGTCAAAAGAACTACACGACCCAGAAGCCAACAGTGCTTCCGGTGTTTTTTTCCGCCAGCGATCAAAAACAGAATTTTTTTGGGGGGGGGGGGGGGGGGGTCAACTAACGAGCGCTCCATAATGAGCTGCTAGTGGCAACCTCAACCTGGAAAAGTTGGATATGCAATGCAGTCAGAAGTAAGGACTTATCTATTTAACTCACAGAGCGACTGTAAAGTTGCAAATATTAACAAACTTGACGAGAGTTGAATGTCACAGTGTTAACACTCAGTACCTGCTTGTAAAACGTGTTTCCTGGACTCATTTCCAATGTGCAACTGTGTAATAATACGGCCAATAACTTAAAACTACTTTATTATTTTTTTAGTATTATTTGAACAGTGGTGTTTTTTCTATTTTAACCCACTAACTGAACAACGTATTTACACTTCTCTTTCACTTTTTAACAAAAGTTACATTTCTACTTCCATGTCTGGTGGGATAAAAATGAGACGGAGCTTTTCCTGGGTCCAGTTAGCTCCGCCTCCAGCTCCGCAGCACCCCCGAAAATTAACACAATCTCACTCTCAATTTTTGATAAAAGTCTAAGAATGTGTTTAATTTTCGATGAATTTATTGTTTCTGATAGTAAACCCTAATTAGTTTATGGATATTTTATTGCAAATGGAAAAATACCAATATGCTTGAATGATATTTAACTTTTTATTTTACAAACCTGAGTTTTTGAACCACTGAGGTACATTATCTAAATTGTAAAAGTAATGCCTTTATGCACTTTTTTCTTAATTGATTATAGATCTCTTGCATTATTGTTTAGTTTCAGCAATTTGAAACATAAAAGTTACTTCATTGTTCATGTGAAACAATTAATTAATTCTTAAAAGGCAACATTGTACTTTTTTTTATTTAACTAAGATTGGCATGGTCTGTTACCTCGTTTGTTACTTTATTATTTATTTAGTATTCCTTTTATTTAAACTGGCCTTTACTACAGCTAAAACAGGAACTTAACTGACCCTTCATAGACATTCAGGTTTAATGTATTGCCAGAAAACTTAATGAAGACAACAAGAATGGGAGTGGTGCGGGAGCGGGAGTCATTCTGAATGGGAGCGGGATGGGAGTGGGAGTAATTTTACCAGGAGCGGGACGGGACAGGATTATTTTTTCTACTCTGGCCCAGGATTGGGACGGGACACAATTTCTTTCAGTGGGAGTGGGACGGGACAGGAGTGAAAATCCACTCCCGTGTCACCCTCTACTACCCACTGTTTCCTAACATACTCAAATCTTAAAAATACAGATGTATTTGTAAAAAGAGCACGATTGGCAATCCATAAATCTGGCAAGAAGTAAGCTGTCATTGCAAGTAAGCCAAAAGAAGTCCTGTTTGCAGTTTGCAACAAGCCCTGTAGGGGACACAGCTGAGATGAGGACAAAGGTGATCTGCTCAGATGAGACCAATGTTGAAAGTTGTGGCCATTCACACTGAGCCTGGTTCTGCTGGAGGTTTTTCCTTCCTGTTAAAGGGGAGTTTTCCTCTCCACTGTCGCTTCATGCATGTTCATTATGAGGGATTGCTGGAAAGCCATCTGCAATGCAGATGACTGTCCCTGTGGCTGTACGCTCTTTCAGGAGGAGTGAATGCTGCTTGTTAAGACTTGATGCAACCTACTGGGTTTCCTTATATAGGAAACCTTTTGACCAATCTGTCTGGATGGTTTGATTGAATTTGACTTTGTAAAGCGGCTTGAGATGACATCTGTTTTGAATTGGTGATATATAAATAAAATTTAATTGAAATTGAATTGAATCTCATCCAGTGGTGGCCATTGGACTCCAACGGTTCAGTTCTGAGCTTCAAACTGGATATTTGTCAATGAAATGCCTACAGGGGGGAGTAATGGTAGTATCATTGTATGCGAATGTGTGGCAACACATCCTACCCTCTGCAAAACTAACAATAAAAGATTTTGTCTCTTTGGAATAAATCAAAGGCTGCGTGGGTGGAGGGTGATATGTAATTATATTCATGTGCCCAGACACGAGAGACACACAGACGAACACACAAGCACAATGACTAAGGGAGGGGAGGAATCCGAGAGAATCCCGAACAAATCCTCGGATCAGATGCTGTGGCAGGGGGTGCAACTGGGAGAAGGCTAGGCTGTGTGTCGGGGGTCACAGTGAGACTTCATGTGCTGGTTAGGACACCGTTCGCTGGGGATAATCTACAGGAGACCATGTGCTGCAACAAGAATATGCAATGCCAATGAGCCTTTTCCATATGGTGAATCAACAGAGCACTCAGCACACACATGGAAACACGTCTATGCCGAAGAGCCAAGTGCCTTTCTCATTTTCATGCTAAATCCGCAAAGCTTTGTAACGACTCTCTCTGCTCAGTCTGCAAGGACGGGAAGAAAAGAAGAAGAGACGAGGGGAAAACGGGAGATGGGGGGGGGGTTAGTGGCAGACGCTCAGAAGACAAACTGGCCAATCTTCTGTGCCTCCTGATTAGCATTCAGAGGAATCTGGAGGAAACGGTTTGCAGTCTGGCCCTTATCAGAGCCTGCATGCGCACCTCCCACACTGGGTCACCGCGCTGAAAGCTCACTGTGGCTTATTTCCGGTCTTCCCACCACCTATCATCTGTAAATCCACCCACACTGGTTCATCCCGGCGAAGCAAGAAACATCACGGAACGCTGAAAAAAGCTCAGCCTAACCCGCGCACCCTGGGAAACATAATCAATCTGAGAAGAGTCTGCTTAATCTAGCCTCCAGCGTGCTGGCTATCTCCTCGGTGGAGCCATTCTACCTTCACAATGCCTTGGAGAGGGAGGCTGTGCTGCTCAGTCCTGTCATTGGTGAAGTGGTGATGGGATGGAGGGGGGAAAAATCGTGTTGGATGAGTCAGACATAGGCCGAATGAGTCAGAGTGGCTTACAAAAGTATTCACACCAATTTCTCATTTTTGCATCCACAAACTTCAAAGCAGTTTGTTAGAAAAACCAACACAACAGTGCTGGTCTGTAGTAGAAGGAAAATGACGCACGGTTTCCATCACTCCTTGGCCAATCAAAATGTAAAAAGCACGGTGTTCATTGGTACTCAGCTCCCCTTAGTTATTACGTTATAAAACCACCTTTCCCTGCAGTTCCAGCTGCAATTCCCTTGGAGTATGTCTACCAACGTTGCACAGGTTACAGAGGTTTTTTTTTGCAAGATAGCTCAATCTCAGTCAGTCTGGATAGAAGCATCTCTGAGCCTCAGTTTTCCAGTCTTGACACAGATTCCCAGTTATATTGGCTGTACGCTAGGGTTGAGATTGAAAGTGTTTGATTACTCTGGTCTCAAGTGTTTTGCAGCATATAACATATTGTCTTCAAATACTGGCCAGTATTTAGCTCCAGCCATCTTCCAATCATCCCCAAGCAGCTCCTTTATCCCTTCTAAGAGAAATCAACAGCACGATGCAGCCAGTGCCTTGCGTCACTACGGGGAGGACGTTTAAAGTAATGATCAGGGTGAGTTTTTAGTGTTTTGCATGCAGGCCATACATTCCAACTTGGTTTGATCTGACCAGAGCACCTTCCCCCACCTTTGATCTACTTGGCTCGTGGCAAACGGCAAATCAGGCTTCTTATGGATTCCTCTAATCAATGGCTTTCTGCTTGCAACGACACCATAAAGTCAGATTTGCGGAGTGCACAACTGATAGATTCTCCCACCTGAGCTGTGGATCTCTGCAGCACCTCCAGAGTTACCATGGATCCCTTGGCTTCTTATGGGGACAATTCTTTGGCATCCTTGGTCTGTTGGGTACGGGGGACGACCATCTTGGTTTGAAGTCGTTACAGACTTCTCTTTTCTTTATATGATGGATTAAACTCTTTTTGGGTGTGGTGACATGCAGCGGAAATGGAGCTGGAAATGATTCTATGAAGTAGCAACTCAGGTGGTCAAACACAAAAATGTGAAAATCATGCACCATTTCCCTTCTACTTCCCAACTATGAACTACTTTGTGATGTTCTATCACACTAAATCCAATTAAACACATATGCTGTAGGTTTGCGGTTTGCAACGTGACAAAACATAAAAAGGCAAAGGGGAATGAACGCTTCTGCAGTGGAAAACCAGGGAAACTATGGATAACTGAGATCCTGCTCTAATCGACTAATTGACCAACTCTGTACTTTGATAAGAAGCACCGCTGAAAAGCACAACCAGCAGCTGGCAGAAGCTTCAAACTTGCAAACATAAATCTTAGTAAAAAGTAAATAAAACCATCTGCAAAGGTTGAAGGTAACCATGCACCCCAGCTGAGGGTTCAATTCCCTTTAACTTCCACCTCCTTGATGGTCCCAAAGGCGAAGCCGGTCCTTTGGAATGTGAGTGTGTGTGTGCTTGTGTGTGTGTGTGTGTTGAAGGGAAATAGGTAAGCAGGGAAGGAATGATGATCCTGTGATTTCCCCTGGGGCAACATCTGCCCTTGTTGAAGAGGCCGCCTCTAAAAAGCCCCATCCGACATTCTTGGAAAATTCCACCGACATTAATCACCCGTTCCAAGACCCCTCCCCGAAACCCCCACACGACCCTGCTGCCTGCACCTCTCCCTCCCCGCCTTTAAAGTCTGATCCAGAAACGTCCAGAATGACTGCCGTGAGACGAGCCAGAGCCAGAGCGCGATCCCTCCCCGCCCTCCCAGCAGCACCGGGGTCATTGTTCATTCCTCAACCGTCGCTCACTTCATCTCTTCTTTCTTCCTCTGCAGGGATTTGCAACTCTCTAATAGAGGCATCCACCATGTCCCACTAACTGCTGAAACAGCTGGAGCTTGGATGCGCGCAGAGTGCTGAACATTTGCGTGTGTGGCCGGGTGTATGTTTGGGCGTGCACGGGGGGCGAACAGCTGTGCCGAGAGGTGCGGTGCGAAATTATGTTGCAAGCATCGGGGGCCAGGAATATCTGTCACACTCTTGACAGATCGATGCATCCGACTGCTTGCAAACACACCCAGGAACAGCTGAGGATTGGAGGGCTCGGACGACGCGCCGCTAACCCGACACAGCAGCAGCTCTGGACTTGTTTTCTAATCACAGACCTTCTAATTGATCCTGACTTCCTTGGTGTCTGACAATCTGCTCCTTGACAACCAGCCCATATAAGTGACAAACGGTGCCCTGTACAATCGTCGTTCCTGGGTAACCGCTGTGTTTATCAGGGGCATTCCACTGAGCTTTCTGCCCCGCTTTCCACTTCAAGTTTGATAAGGTGACGGTGGGAACCAAGGCCCATATTTAGCCGCAACTGTCCAGCTCTGATTTAGCACCGCAGGTAATTGTGCAGCGTCAGAACGACGCGAGCGGGGAATGAGTTGGGACCGGTGGGTTTTGCTGCGAAGGAGGGGTAGGCCAAATTATGCTGATTAGCTCTGCAGTGATATCCCTTTTTACTGTTGAAACAATGCATCAGCGCCAACTACTTTTCACTGAGACACCGGCATCAAAGCAAGAATAATGGATCCTTGCAGAAACCCCGGCTCGATCGCAAGGGAAAACAAAGCTCGCATTGTAATCTCCAGGCCTCTCCTGTCTCTTGTGCATTTATCCCCGCTTTAATCCTTTTCACATTTCTCCGATTCCACTGCTGGCCCATTAGATGAAGAGAATTACAACTCCGCAGTACATTTCCATCCCATTCTCCTCCCTATGTTCAATCAACACTTGGCAGCAGAGGAAAGAAAACACCAGGGAGGAAACAGGGGAGTTGAAGTCGGACACATCTGCGCAACATCAAGCTGTTCACGCGAGACAAGTTATATCAAATATCAAACAACTTATAATCACTGAATGCAGAGTTATCTTAGAGCTTGATTAAATGACATTTGACGAAAGGAGACATCAGGTTTCCAGATCTAACATTTTAGATGGAGGAAACAGCTGTTGCAAAAGCAAGGTCCCAGAGAAGTGCATTTCTGCCGTGTTTGATCATTTGATCTGGTTTGGTTTCCATTGATGTGCAAGACTTTTAATGTCATTTATACCTAGCCCGCAAGGATGAGATGAACTCGGATAAAGTAAACAAAACAAATATGTTCAATAATAGACTTAGTTAACGAAGCTCCAGTTTCCTATCTCAGGATTTCGTAACACGTTGTCATGCAGACCAATTCCAATTTCTCATATACAATCATTTGCGTAAGTTTTTTTTCCCCTTTCTTCTCCTTCTTCTTGTAAGTGGTCATTTTATTAGGAGCAAAGGTGAGATGGTACCAAGTGTGTGAGTGGAAAACGACATCCTATGCCTTTAAAACGCAAACAAAGACAACATGATTTGGAGGTAACATTTTAGGCAGGCTTTAGCATCTCATATTTTCAGTGAACATTATTAGCATCGCTAGTTTTAAACAGCAGTCCTTGATCCCCACCGGCAGCGGCGTACCTTAAATGAAAGGCGCCTTAGTGAGTCCCTTTTATCGCCGCAACCCAACCAATGAAACGGCATGCAGGAAATTATCAGAGATTCCACAGCTCGGTCAGGACCAGCCAAAGTGAAAAACATCCGATTCTGGTCACTAATGAAGTTCTCAGTGCAGCTCTGCTTTTAAAAGATGGGTTTCACGTGATGAGAGCAAAAATAGGAATTCAACTCATGGTGCGAACACTAAACAGACTAACATACATTATGTACTTTGGCGTAGTATAGATAAGCTAGAGGATGTTAGGTCTTAAAAAAGCTTCGAAGATAAAGATATGGGATTCCCCAATGATCAATAAGAAAGCTTCACTGCTGCAGAGCGTGTCATGGGCTTCATACCAGATAAACGCTCAGGTTTATCTCAGAGTGATAAATTGATTTTCCCAAAAAAATGGTTATAGACCAAAACGAGTCTGTTGGGAGAAAAAAAAAGGGACCAGCTGGAAAAATAGATGAAAGATTTTAATGCAAAGCTTCTTCAGGACTCTTGGCGGGCTTTAGTGATGACAGTCAAAGGATTTTAGGACGTTTTCCTAAAATTTCCCAGTTTCCGTTGTATGCAGAGTTCAGGGCACTGTTTTAACTGGCTCAGGAGGAAAAAAGGAGGGAGAGTCTAGAAGAAAGCAAGACAAATCTAAAATATTATAAGACTGACACAAAGAGGCTGTAACAGATAAGAGCGTCCCAGTTTGTATCAGAGCGTTTGAAATCCATTTTCCCCACTTCAGCTGTTCTATGTCTAAATATCAGGACAAAGGGACGCCCAGGGATGAAAATGCAACCTTAATTCAATCAACAGGCAGACTGGAGGAACACTCAAATCTCTATTGATCAATGAGCTGCAAGGACACCTCGGCTTCAGCATCAGACATTCAGTCAGAGAATTTAGACTCGCTTGTCTCCGCTGGATGGCCGCAATATCAATCTTCCCTGCAGGAGACATTTAAAAAGCTCCAAACTACCCTGAAGCAATCCACCAGCAGCCATTAAGTGATTATTATGGTATTCACAGGTCTCCAGGGGTAACAGCCTCTCTGTCTCCGTGGCTGCCAGGTACGGTCAAAAGCCTGAAGGTAGATATTTTGCGATGAGTGTGATAGCTACTGGTGTCTGGAGGGTCTGAAAGTGCCTTCTAAGAGGACACCTCAACCATATAACTTCTTGCTTGGGGCTAAAGTTTTAATTCTCTACTGGATTGTGTCCACCTTCAATGAAGTTGAAATTCATATTCTTCTTCTTACTTGCAAAACGCTTCTTTTTGCAAACTAGTGCATTAAGTAAACCTATTTAAAAACGGGCAATAAATACAAGGCATTCCCACTTAATACGGACACTTTACCCTGCAGTCTGAGTGGGGACAAATGATTTCACAACTGGAGCGCACTGGCTTTCTGTTAACTGGTCCCCTCTACTTCACCTTTGTACCAAAAAAAGAAGAAGAAGTAAATTAGACTCATGTATAGAGCTATATAAAACACTCACTGGCCATTTCCTGGATACAGTTTGCCAAGAACTGGATTGAACCCCCTTATGTTTTCAGAACTGCCTAATTCTTCGTGGCACAGATTCAGCATAGGGAGAGAAACATCTTGCAGAAATTCTGGCCTATATCGACCTGATTGGCTCATGTATTTGCTGCAGATTTGTCAGCTGGACATCCGTGGTGTGAATCTCCAGCTCTACCACATCTCAAATGTGCTCATTTGGATTGAGATCTGGTGACTGTGGAAGCTACTGGAGTACAGTAAACTCATCATCATGGTCAAGAACAGGGTAGAGATGATTTTAGCTTTGTTACCTGGCATATTCGTGATGGAAAAAGCTATCAGAAGATTAGTACACCATCAGCAACGATACTCCGGTAGGGTATGGTGTTTAAACCATGCCTAATTGGTACCAATGTGTACAAAGTACACATCCCCCACAGTATGACACCACCAGCCCAAAATATTGCTAAAAGGCAGGTTGGATCCATGGTTTCATGTGGTTTGTGTTGAACTCTGATTCTCCCATTGGAAGATTGTAGCTTAGACCAAGACTGATCTGGTGATCCTGTGTGAATCCACAGTTTCCTGTTCTCAGCTGACAGGAGGGACACCTGGCCTGGTCCTCTACTGCTGTAGCCCACCTGCTTCAAGGTTCAACACGTTGGACATTCAAAGAAGGTATCCTGCATGCCCTGCTTGTAAAGACTGGTTATTTGAGTTGCTGTGGTTTCTCCACTATCATGAACCCGTCTGTCCATTCTCCTCTGACACCAGCAAAGGTGTTTTGGTCCACACAACTGCTGCTCACTGGACGATCTTTCCTTTTTAGACCATTCTTCACAAACCTGTGAAGTGATGGTGTGTGCGAAATCCCTCCAGATCAGGGATCAGATCATGAGTGGCTCAGAGGGGAGAGTAGTTGTCTCGCAATCCGAAAGTTGTGGGTCTGTTTTCAGCTTCCTTCTGTCACAAGTTGATGTGCCCCTGGGCAAGGCGCTAAACCACAAGTTGCCTGCCAACCTGCATATTGGTATATGAATGTATGTTTACGAGTGTGAATGACCGAATGTGGCAGACTGCTGTTCAATCCATGGAAAATTCAACTACAGAATGAGCAAAACTGCAGACGTACACAATGGTGATGGGATGAAACGTGTAGAACCACAGCGCTTTGAGTTTACTGTGCCCATCTACTTGTTTACTTTGTCTGAGATCCCTCGCTTTGAGCTCACGTTAAACATTCGATTCAGTTCAAGTGGATTGTGATTATTGTCCTTTTCTCAGCCTTTAACACTCATCTTACGCCTGCTAGTAAATAAACAGTGGGTTCTAAAGGGTAAAGGAGATGATGGGAGTTGCCATTTTTGTTTGATGTAACGGAGGGAAAAGTCCACGATGATGTAACTCTGCGGTGTTTATTTCTTTCGGCTTTGTCCCACCCTGAAACGGTCCTCTCACATGTTTGGAAAACAAAATCAGACGTTCCTTTTGGAGCTCTGTCGACCATTGTTTGGAGCAGCGCAACTTGATCAGACGTCATGTTGGGCAAACCATGAAATATAAATTGTTTTTGTACAATAGAAACCTATTTCATTTTTCCGTTTGTCCTTTCTGTTGCCAGTCAACGAGAAACAAAAGCGTCCACTCAACATAAGTGGACCTGACAGCATAAACGCAACCTCAAAGATTTATCTAATCTCCAGAGCAATGATAAACAATATGCTGACGTTCAGCCAATCCACCGCCCCCAACTTCTGCTTCTATGCTACTCTGGTGGCACCTAAAGAAAATCTGTATAAAAAGGATGTTGTGCCTTGTTCCTCTACGTTCAGGAGGAACCATTAGCTGCCATTCACAATC
Organism: Fundulus diaphanus; assembly: GCA_037039145.1. Lineage (NCBI taxonomy): Eukaryota > Metazoa > Chordata > Actinopteri > Cyprinodontiformes > Fundulidae > Fundulus > Fundulus diaphanus. The sequence goes on from CM073138.1 coordinate 26,257,577, forward strand.
AGAAAGTACAAAAACCAAGCTTCTGCAGACTTCTCTCTGCTATACACGCTGAACGTAAACAGGGTTCCTTGATTTGATTTAGCCTGTGCTGCTGTGCCATTGTTATTTCACTGTGCCTGGGCAGAGGATCTTCAGATGGCTGCTGCATTATGTTACTCTGCTTATCGCCAATTGACTGACAATGACAGGAAGACTTCTCTGCCAGGAAGGAGTCCTGGAAAAAAATAACATAACGAGATCTTGCAAACCGTCGTGCCGGAAGCTCTTATTTGACTTGTAAGTTAGCCAGAAAAAAAATCCAAAAGGCCGCTGGAGAGTGCCACTTACAGAAGATAGAGCCTTTCTGGAGAGGATATTCAAATATTTTCAAATATTACAGAGCAGTGAGAAAAGCGCTTTCCTGCCTTGTATCTTCAGCTTTAGCCTTTTTTACCCTTAAATGTTGCAAACTAATGTTAATATTGGACAAAGATAAAGTAAAAAGATAATCTATCTATTTCAATGCGGAAAAGATATATATAATAGAACTTATAATAATCATATAATACATAATAATAATAATAATATAGAACAAAGTAGGCTTTAAGATCTCACAAAGCAGGACAACATGTCCTGATCTAAAGCCATTCAAGGATAGATGTGAAGCAAATTAATTGACACAATTTTAGTCTGGATGGGGTTCCAAAACCATTTCTACAGCTTTGAGACTGTGTCCCACCAAAGTTGGAGCCATTATTCACAAATCGGGAAAACATCGAACATTGGTGAACCTTTATAGGAGCTTTTTACTCAAAGAAAAATTACTCAAAGAACACACAAACGACCCATCCAAAAGTGTAAAACTAAAGACATGCCTTGCTAACCTGCCTCGTTTAAGGTCAGTGTTTAGGATTTAAAAATAAGAACGTGACTGGGCAAAAATGGCCTCTATGAAAGAGTCCCAAGGAGAAAACTGTTCTTTACCAAAAAGAACACAAAGGCCCATCTCACAGGCGCTAAAAAAAAATACATGATCCCAGAGACATTTTGGAGGAATATTCTGTGGATTATAGAGATAAACTAACACAGAAGTTACCTCTTTATCAGAGAATCCTGTTCAAACGCACTTGCGTCATGCAGGAGGGAAGGAATCGAAAACATGCCAGCAAGTCAACCTACGAGTGGCTCAAAACAAATTAGGCTTATAGCAGAACTGGACTGTGGCTTAAATCAAATTGAAATGCTTTGGTATGACCTGAACAGAAACAATTATGCAAAGAAGAGCGGGCCAAAACTCCACCAAGGTGACGTAAAGGATTCATTGTCAGCTGTCACAACCGTTTGGTTGTAGTTGTTGCCGCTGAAGTTGAACCAGCCACTTATTGGGTTTAGAGGACAATTACTTTTTCACAAGGGGCCAATTTAGTCTAATTTAGTTTTTACTTATATTAAATCACTGCATTTAACACCTACTCGAGTTATCTTTGTCTTTGATGATCTGAAACCTTTAAGTGTGGCAAAAAAAATGTAAAAAACCTGTATGTTAGACCCAATCCCAACCAAGTTGTTTAAGGAGGTATTCCCTTTGATCAGTGGTCCTATTTTAGACATGATTAATCTATCCTTAGTAAATGGATATGTACCACAGGTTTTTAAAGTAGCTGTTATTAAACCTTTACTTAAGAAACCTTCTCTTGATCAAGATGAGCTAGTAAACTACAGACCTATATCTAATCTTCTTTTCTTATCTAAAATTCTTGAGAAAGTAGTTGCTAATCAACTTTGTGAACATTTACAAAGCAATGACCTACTTGAGGAGTTTCAGTCAGGCTTCAGAGCTCATCATAGCACTGAAACGGCTCTGGTGAAGGTCACTAATGATATTCTCATGGCCTCAGATAATGGACTTGTGTCTGTACTTGTCCTGTTAGATCTTAGTGCTGCATTTGATACAGTTGATCACAATATTCTCCTACAAAGACTTGAACATACTGTAGGGATTAAGGGGAAAGCATTAGGCTGGTTTAAATCTTATCTGTCGGACAGATTCCAGTTTGTTCATGTTAATAATAAATCTTCCTCAAACTCTAGGGTCACCTGTGGAGTACCACAGGGTTCAGTCCTTGGACCAATTCTCTTTACTATATATATGCTTCCGATCGGCAAAATTATCAGACAGCATGGGATTAATTTCCACTGTTATGCTGATGACACTCAGCTATATCTATCCATAAATCCTGATGAATCCAATCAATTACTTCGACTGCAGTCATGTCTTGATGACATCAAAAGCTGGATGACTTTAAATTTCCTGCATCTAAATTCTGACAAGACCGAAGTTGTAATCTTTGGGCCAGAGTCCTCAAAAAATAAACTTCTTAACCAATCACTTAATCTGGATGACATTAACTTGGCCTCTGGTAATAAAGTAAAAAACCTTGGTGTTATTTTTGACCAAGACATGTCATTTAAATCCCATATTAAACAGGTTTCCAGAGTTTCCTTTTTTCACCTCCGGAATATCGCCAAAATTAGAAACATTCTGTCCAGGAGTGATGCTGAAAAACTAGTCCATGCATTTGTTACTTCAAGGCTGGACTATTGTAATTCTTTACTATCAGGAAGTCCACAAAATGCAATTCAAAGTCTTCAGCTTATCCAAAATGCTGCAGCAAGAGTTCTGATGAAAATCAACAAGAGGGATCATATTTCTCCAATTTTAGCTTCCCTTCATTGGCTTCCTGTTAAATCAAGAATAGAATTTAAAATTCTTCTTCTAACGTATAAAGCCCTTAATAATCAAGCTCCATCATATATCAGAGCTCTGATTACTCCGTATGTTCCTAACAGAGCACTTCGCTCTCAGACTGCAGGTCTGCTGGTGGTTCCTAGAGTCTCTAAAAGTAGAATGGGAGGCAGATCCTTTAGCTATCCTGTGGAACCAACTCCCAGTTTTGGTCCGTGAAGCAGACACCCTGTCTACTTTTAAGACTAATCTTAAAACTTTCCTTTTTGACAAAGCTTATAACTAGAGTGGCTCATGTTACTCTGAGCTACCTTTATAGTTTTGCTGCTATAGGCTTAGGCTACTGGAGGACATCAGGGCCTACTTTTCTCACTCTACTGATTTTTACTGTTCTCCAGTCTACTGTTCTCCAGATTTGCATTGCATTACATTGAAATGACTGTTGTCATTTCAGCTTTTAACTTTTTGTTCTCTCTCTTTTTTCTTCATAGTAGGCACACCTGGTCTGACGTTCTGTTGACTGTGAAATCATCCAGGGAGGACAGATCACCGACTATTACCATCTAATGTAGAACAGATTACTAGATCAATGTGTGCTTCTGTGCTTTTTTGTCTCTCTTGTTGTGTCTCTGCTCTGTCCTCTGTAACCCCCAGTCGGTCGAGGCAGATGACCGTTCATACTGAGCCCGGTTCTGCCGGAGGTTTTTTTTTCCCGTTAATGGGTGGTTTTTCTTCCCACTGTCGCTTCATGCTTGCTCAGTATGAGGGATTGCAGCAAAGCCATGTACAATGCAGACGACTCTCCCTGTGGCTCTACGGTCCCCCAGGAGTGAATGCTGCTTGTCGGGACTTTGATGCAATCAACTGGATTCCTTATATAGGACATTTTGACCAATCTGTATAATCTGACCCAATCTGTATAATATGATTGAACTTGATTTTGTAAAGTGCCTTGAGATGACATGTTTCATGATTTGGCGCTATATAAATAAAATTGAATTGAAAATTGAATTGAATTAAAAAAACAAAAGAAACATGCAAGGAGGCAAATACTTTTTCTTAACACTGCACGTAGCTGGAAAGGTTGCAAATTTAAACAGAGGAGAGAACAATTTCTCCGCCTGCTGGAAAAGTAAAAGGTTAACAAAAAGAGCTGCAGCTGACGGCCGCTCACAGACACACGCTGGCAGTGTGAGTCAGGTCTGATCAAGTCTGATCCAGTCCTACGCAAACCCGCCGTGCAGCGGAGGTCAAGGGCACCCCGTTGGAACCTCCACCTGTCAGCGCAGGTCGGCAGGAGAAGGATTAGGGCGAGGCGCGGGGGGACAGATTAAAAGGCGACACCAGCAGAGATCTGTAGTGCCAATCTGCCGAGCGGTGGGGGATCCGTCGCTTTCAGAGCATCATGGGATGAGGCCTGATTGATGTCACATGCAGAAGCCTGCGCTCGTAAAATCAGCTCCAAAGTCGCGTATCAACAGACATGCGCATGCTCTGACAATTGCCTCACTGCAGCGCGCTGATGTGTAATTTTACTTTGAACCTTCGCTCTCTGCAACTTCCAAAGATGTTACCGCTCCAAACAGCCGCGAGTCAGAGCGAGTAGTATTGCTGATACAACTCTGCTAGCTTAGCTTTAATGTGCCGGAGTTTAAAGGCACTGCAGAAAAGTAAAAAGCCTTCGGGGCTAGATGTGATGTCGGCAATAAGAGGCTGCAAAAAAAAAAAAAAAAAAAAACACTGCCACAAACTTGAATGTAGTTATTTCAGATTTTATGCAGTTCAAACAAACTGGAGCATAACTGTGAAGTAGAAAATAAAATCTGAATCAGCTTTGTTTGTGCACGCAAACAAGGAATTTGACTTTGGTTCCAAAGAAGACATTTTTAATATAATTAAAGGAAATTTAGAATAAGAACTGGGTGTAAATAAGTTTATATACAGTGTTTTTACAAAAGAGAAAGACATGGTTGAATTCCAGCAAATATGCAGGGCAACTATCTGAGCCTATTAGAAAGAACGCCTCGGGGAAGAAGCTGTCTCTGTGGGGGCTGGTTTCTGTAAATTGTACTGCCGCCCTGAACGTAAAGATGTCAACTGTTTGTGTCCAGGATGTGTGGGGTCTGCAGAGATATTAGCTGCCCTTTTCCTGACCCCAGACATGTACAAGGTCTGGCTGTAGGGAAGGTCAGCCCTGACTAGGCTTTGACTAGGCCATTGATCTCCACCCAGGTTTTCTTCTTTGATTGTCTTGTATCTTGCTCCATCCATCTTCCCAACAACTCTGACCAACTTTCTGTTCTTCCTGAAGAAAATCTTCCCCACAGCATGATGCTGCCACTACAGGGCGATGCACAGTTTATCACCATACATGAAGTGTTGCATGTTCAATTTTGGGTCTCGTCTTAGAACATGTTCTGCTTCATGTTTGCAGTGCCCCATACATAGGTGCTGAACTCTCTTTCAACAATGACTCTCTCCTCACTCTCCTATAAAAGCCAGATTTGGGGAACACGTGACTCCAGTTGAGCTCTGGACCTGTGCTGCTCCTCCCGAGTTATCATTGGCCCTCTTAGCTGCGTCTCTAATTAATCTTCTGGTTAATGTCAGCTTAGGTGTGCAGCCATGCCTTGTTGGCATAGGACATGTGCCGTAGTCTTTCCAGTTTTTTAAATTGATGGACAGAACCACGTTTTCTAAGAGGTTTAAAGTTTGGAATATTTTTTTCTCTAATTTATTAATTTTATTTGGTTTATTCGACGGCCTTCATGATGCTTCTGGTTCCCCAATACCCCCCGGAAAAAAAAAAAACCCCACAAAGAAAATAAATTACGTTTTCACAAAACAGCTGGACTTACATGCATCAGCATAAAGGGGGCTGAATAAAAATACACCACTATACAAAATTATGCGCTACAATGTGTTAATTTATGACATACAACCCCAATTTAGTTTGTGGACGTAATATGAGAAAAGTCAGAAGGGTGGGAATACTTTTGCAAGGCTCTGACAGCGAAGAGAAAAGTCAGTGCCAGATCGCCGTGTCAATGCCGAATCTTTCCGGCATAAGCAACGCAGCGCAGCCACTTGCAGGGTAAGGCAACGCTTTGTCCGAACGCTGACATCAGTGGAAAACACGCACGCTTGCAGTTCGCCCTTGGGGAACGCGACGCTGTTGCTGTTGGAAACAGTCGACGTTAAACACACAAAGGAGAAGCCAATCCAGATGAGCTAATAATGCTGTTTGAAAACACACACACACACACACACACATGCCTGACACAGACACTCATGACCACACAGGAACGCTTCGTAAACACATCTGCAGAGTCCCGCTCCGTCTTCCGGCGGGCCCTCGTATTCCCCTCCCTGCCTCCCCCGTATGTTTGCTCTCATTCAGAAAAGCAAAATGTGGAAAACACACACGCCTCCAAACACTGATTTAATTAGCTGATTTAATTAACTGATTACCAAACTTCTATCTCAATGCTACAAATGGCAGCCAGTATTATTAATCTTTACAGCAATCCCGCTGAACTTCCCACTCACTAGCTGTTGCACGGAAGCAAACAGGAACGCTGCCCTACTTTCACACTCAGTGGGTGTGTGCGCTTGCAATCAAGCCACTGTAAAACCCAAACGCTCTCCCTGTGATATGTGAGCATGTCCATGCACGCTCCGATGCAAACAGTGTGCCTCATCTCTGATGGGGGAAAAAAAACACAACAACCCGAAACACACACACACACACACACACACACACACACACTGGTATGGAAACTCTCCCTCCGGTACTCATAAGCCGTCACTTCTGATCTCCAGTTGCATTTAATTCGTTGAAGGTGTGCGCGCATGCCGGCGTTCTCTAACAAAAGGGAAAAGAAAGGGTCACAGTTAAATTAGCTAGTTTCATTCCATCAGTGCTCATCATTATTTCATGGATGCCTGAATATTTTATTCGCTCTGTTTTTTTCCCCGCACGTGTGTGTCAGCATGCATACGCGGCTTTGTGTATGTTTATTACTCTGCAGCTTCTCAAACAGCATCTGTATGTGTGTGTGTGTGTGTGTGTGTGTGTGTGTGTGTGTGTATGCTGGGATATTAAGTATTAACTGAGCTGGGTGGTCCCAGAGATGAACGTCCAGGTCCTCAGCTATCCCAGCATGCTCCGCCGCTCTCCTGTCTCACATTTCCAGGAAAGGAGCCTGGGGAGCTGTCAGTGTGCTCCGTGCAGCTTTTTGTTAGTTAGTGTGTGTGTGTGTGTGTGTGTGTGTGTGTGTGTGTGTGTGTGTGTGTGTGTGTGCGTGCATTGTCAGAGAATAGGAGGCGACCCATCTGAAAACCCAGAAGAGTTAATAATGCTGTTTGAGAAGCTCTCTTCAAACACTCACACACTCTCTCTCTCTCGGATCGACAAGTGCCGGCTTGCAGACGAGTGCGCGTGCGAGCAGACAAACAAGCGCGCGCCGGGCACCTCTCCTGCTTCCTGTCTAAATGACACGTTCTTTTCCGTCCCAGTCCTATTCCCCCATCTGTGCTGTGCGGAAAAGGAAGAGAACCGGGAAGGTAAGGCAGACTTGGGGAATGTGTCTGAAAAACAGGTGCAGCCAGAAAATGTCTCGCCAACCATCCCACCTCCTCCCTTTCTCTCAGTCCTGCTTTTTCTTCCTTTTTTTTGTCTTCCTTGTATCATCTTTTGGCATTCCCTCTGTTCCTTCTCATTCATTCTCCCCAAATCTGGGTCATCCTTTTATCCTATTTTCCCTATGACTATACAGTAGGTAGGAAGCAGGGCTAAAAGCAGAAGCTGTTTTATTTAAAAAATAATAATAAAAATTAAAATTAAAGATCAGTGACAGACAGCCTAATTGATAATTGATATTAGGGCTCCTTTATCGCCATCACAATGTCCCTGAACTTCAGGGATTGCAATAAATCTCAGATATTTTACTGATGTGATGCTACCTACTACCCGGCCTCTGTGATTACAGGAACCTAAAACAGAAAGGCATTTAAATGGCAGAGTCAGGTACTAATTGATTGCGAGTTAAACCATCATTACGTCATTCACAAACATTACCTCATGTTTTTCTGAAATCCTGCAACCGTAATAGATATAAACTTAGGTTGTGGATCTCTGGCCGATGTGATGCTTGTCTCGATAAACTCCCAACGAACCGCTTCATTTTAGATGCACAGATGGAAAAGCAATACGACACCAGATGATTCACCCCTCCATCACGGTGGAGTTTGATTCACTTATTTTCTCCGCATGGCGTCTCTGTAGCGTTGGTGGACCCTTACCTTAAATGTGACATTTCCTGTTTCCTGTTCAAGTCGGACTCTTTAAGCAGATAAAACAGCAGCTTTTGCTGTGGGACATTCAGCTGCCTGTTGTGCATGGAAACAAGCTACTGTTTTAAATGGTTTCAGTTCTAGAAGCCTCACAACCTTTGTAGCTTCCTTTAACTGAATTTTGTAACACTTCAGCAATACTGCGTTCAGACCAAATGTTTTTGAGCGTTAAGGGCATCGGGTTTACATGCCGTCTAGGGTGGACACGCGTCAAGGGGCTTTGAGACGCATCTTGCGCTGCGCGATTTGAAGCTTTCCGCACGTTTCGTGCTGCCCGTTTGGCTCAACGCGCGTTAAGAGCCTCTAGAGCGGCCGAAGCAAGAGTTGGAAAATCTGAACTTTTGCAGCTGGATGCGTGGCGTCATCCAATCAGAGAGACTCCCCTTTGTGACGTAGTGTTTTTTTTCCCTGAACAATAATATTTTTACTTCTTATCACCGATAAATGTTAACTTCAAGCGTCCTGAGTGAAGCCCACTAGCCTGAGACATATGGACAGGTGCTCTTCAGCTGAAGTTGGGCGCCTGTAGTTGTCCTGGCGGTAGAAGCGGGCACCGATGCCGGTCAGCAGGTTGGAAAACTGGGCTCGGGTCAGACGTAAATAGCGCTGAAAGAGACCCTTGTCAGCGGTCCCGAAGTAGGTGGTGAATCTCACCAAACTCAAAACGCCTGTGAATTATCTGGTGAATTCAGACACGGCGCAGATTATATTATATTATTCAGTAAATAAAGCCAAGCCACTCCCTCGATTTCATCTGCAATTTTCCAAAGAGTCGGGCAGAGGAAAAGAACAGGGTAGCTCCTCCCAACTTTGCCAGACGCGCCGTCAGGGCGTTGAGGCTCTAGACGGCGCGTCAGACTTTTATGAGCACAAGTGTCCAAGCTGAGGCATTGGACGACTTTTTGATGCTCAAAAGGCTTTTTGGTCTGAACGCAACAATAGACTGAAAAAGGTTTTCTTTCCCCAGTAACAACGTCTACGCGGATAAGAGTGAGCCATTGGTACTTAGGTATTGGTGTTTATTAAGCTGAAAAAGAAGTTTAGTAACCAAAAAGAAAAAAAGAGAAAAAGATATTCTGTCTCAACTTTGGATTTTATTGCTCAGTAGATTGCAGGAGGAGGTTTGGGTGGGGAACTGTGTGAGAAAAGGCCCTCCTTGACCCAGTCATTATGGAAGGTTTGAGAATGGGATTGGGAAATAGCAAATGATTTTCAGTGTTATTTTTGGCTTGAAATACTCAATATCTACAACTGACAAGAGGAAAAAAAATCCTCACGAAGACTTCATCCGCACAGGTAAACAATCACAGAGGAGAGCTCGACCTGAAACAGATTTTTCAACAGATGGTAAAGCCGAAAATCGAGGGAAAGAAGGGAGAAGAGCTTAGGCAATGAAGGATGCAGAGGCAAATATATGGAATGGAAAAAACAGACACATCAGCAGCACAACACAACACAGAGAACACCCTTTTTCTGAGAAATGAAATGCACCACAGAACAATGTGCACACACACACACACACACACACACACACACACACACACACACACACACACACACACACACACACACACACACACACACACACACACACACACACACACACACACACACACACACACACACTAAAATCTTCATATGCACACAAACATGACAGCAGGTCTGCACAAGTGATGTTTCAGGCATAGGCTGAGCTGCAAAGGAAAGATAAGGGACTGGAGGGCGAGGGAGGCTCAAGAAAGCAAACAAGACGGGATGGAGAGAATGCAGAGTGATGGCAAATTGGAGGAGTGGCGCTTCAGAGGTGAGAGAGCTCACAAGAGACGGCTCTGGGAAAACAACATCCAGCAGGTGATGAGACCTGCACACACTTGGAGACTACAAAATGGTCCCACTTATCATGAAATTACATGGACATTAGAGAGTCCCATGGCAAGCCTGAGTGGGAGGAAAGGAAATCCTACAATCCTACGTGGAATAGCCAAAACATCCCAACAGAGAGACCACGCACACACACAAAAGAACACAAATAAAACCTTCAGACCTACAAAGTCAAGTTAAAGTTTAACAAGTTTAGTAAATCAACACACAAGGGAGCTCTTGTGTGCGCCCGACCTTTGATTGGAAGCATGCGTGGCTCTGTTAATCACAGACGAGAGCAGAGTGTTTGATTAACAAAGCCGGGCGGCTCATGTTTGAGTCCTGTGACCACTGAACTGATTTTCACAAACAAACAGGGTTCGGATAAATAAAAAATAAAGCTCTTACCTGTGCCAGAGGAGGTCACGTTGACCAGGATGAAGGGCGTGCCATGGAAGAGAGAAAAGAGAGAGGAGAAGGGGAGGGGAAGGTGAATAAGGATTTGCACCGACACATGGGTGTCACAGTGTGTCTTGTGGGGACTGTGCAAGCTTGAAACGACTTTATGAGTTATGCAAAGGTTTTAAAAAGCTTTATAAATGCCAAGATTTCTGTGTCATATCCTGGAATTTGTTTTTTTTTTTCCCCGACTGCGTAGAGAAACGGTGGTCAGAGACACAGAGCCATGTTGCGTAACCCAAAGGAGCACTTTCCATAACAGCAAAATGATTTTGAATATTCCTATCAATATTGATTTTGCCACAAATTTTTTTTTAACCACATACATGTTTGCATTTCTTTTTCAGAACAATTGTACTTATATAACCAGCTTTGTTTACAGCTATGGCCCATAAATACACCAAATTCCTCATATCTGAATCAAAAAATGAAACATTTCTCATAATAAAAAGCCAAAACAGGTTTTCTTGACACTGAACACGACTTGCAAAAATGACCATATGAAAGGGTACGATTTAAATATAATAACACTGACAATATGCAATTACTTCCCATTTAATCATGTATATGTATGCAGGTTTTTTATATCTTGTCAGAAGAAGACATAATTACATAAAATGTTATACATTTTCTCATCCACGTTCAGATAACGGAGGAAACAAAAGGCTCAACTCTGATCCTTGTTTCTGTACTTTTTATTTCCTGAAGCTGACATCCGGCTTCGGCGCCCCCATCTGGTCCACATCACTTCTGGTAGAGTAATATCAGCCGGTCTCTAAATAAATATTTTTTGTACCATCATATCAAAAACGTTTTTTTAACATGGTTTATCAGTGTGAAACAAAATCTGCCAGAAAGGTTGACCCTCTATGATCTTGCTGGTGTGTTCAGATTCCCAAGGTCGAGTCTATGCAAAAAACACAACCAAAAATCCTAATAAATAAATGTTATCCGGGGTGTAACATAGAATTATTAATATATTAAAAGCCTATAATATTTCTCCTCCAAGCGAAGGTGGAGTCATTGCGTGATTTGGTGAAACAAATGTTAGCTAGTCCTATTGGTCCTGGACTTGAAGGAGAGTGCTAATAACAACTAGCGCGTTAGCTTATGGAAGTCTTTTCCCAGACGGGAACTTTACTGAACTGTTGCTGTTGTCAAAAATCTAGCATTTCAACTAAAACAACGCTTCGCCTGGCAGCGGGGATGGGGTAGGGGGATATATTGCTATTGTTTTATCGCCCAGCTCTAACCTGAAGAGCATCATATCACCTGGTTCAAAATGTGAACTATTGTGAATTATTAAAACCCGACCAACTTAATTGTTAATTCAGAACAGAGATTGTGCAAAATACAGTTGGAGGTTCATGACCATCTAAAATGGTGCTTGTTTGGCATTAGGATAACTCTGGAATTAGATATCCACAAAAACAGCAACACATGGACAAGTCAAAGCTGAACTACAATACTTTACACTAATAATATATTCTTTAAAAGGCCTCATAATTTGTAAAACCACACGAGGGATTTTAAGTTTTCCCCAAATGTATTGCTAAAAGCTTGCGTCCTTAACTCAATATTGTGCATCTTCTAGTTACGTCTCCCAATATGACTTATAGCAATACTCTAACTGTAATTTTGAATAAGAAGTCCATGCCTCTGCCAGATATGTAAAAAAACAAACACTGAATAGTATTCACATAGTAAAAATACAAAAAGACAAAGTGCTCCTGGTTCTATCAAAACTACAAGACCTAAAATCCTACAGATGCAATATTAACGATAAGGGTGAAAGGCACAACAATAATCAAGTAAATAAATCGATTTCTATATAAAAAAAAACAACACAATAAAAGAAATACAGTATATCTTATAGACGTACGCACGATTTGCCAAAGCTTAGTTGGATAACCTAATCTTTTTGCTAAAGTTATCAAACAGAGAGAATGTCATGCCGGCCGGTTCCTTGAGACAACCTTTTAAAGTCCTGAAGCAATCACAGAATCAGTTAATAAAAATGTCATGCTTCATTCATTTCTGGGACAGAAAGGTTATTATCCGACAGACTGACAGGTGAGGCTAAATTAAGAGGCTGGGAACGGCGGAGAGGAAAGTCACTGTCTGATAGGTGGATTGTGTATTTTTGTTGAAAGCGTGACAGAGGGGACAGCAAACAGGCGGGCAGACAGACGTATAAATCGGGAAGACAGAAGGAGATGGACAAGTAGACGCACAAGACATGCTGGAAGTGACAGAAGCATCACGCCAAAAGCAGGGAATTTGTGCAGCCACGGGGATGGGGAAGGCTTGACACCTCATTATAAATGAATGAGCGATGCGCGCTCAAAGAGGCTGGCGCTCAGGGGAGAAACACAAACACAATGTGAGAACCCCCCCCCCCCCCCCTCCCGTCCCTGGAGTAGGCAAGCAGATGGACAGGTAGCGCGGACAAGAAGAGGCAGAGAGAGCGAATCCTAACCCGCTTTGGTACTCTTCCAGATCTTCTGCTGCCGAGGGCCGGGGCTTTCAGACGGAGATCCAACTTGGACACGCGCTCGCTGCCAGGCAGGTATGTTCAGACAGAGTCTAACAGAAGGATGGAGAAATGACGGGGGATGGTGACAAACAAGAGTGAAAGTGTGAAAAGGGAACGAGAGAGCGCTGGTGGATACAAGCGCGCGCGTGTGTGTGTGCCAGAGCCTGAAATAGGCCTGATGGCAGCTGTCAGCTTCTATCTGATGGGAGACGGCAGAGGAGCCGGAGAGAGACGCCGAGATGACAGAGTAAGCACAGGTAAGAAACGGAGCGTCAGAAAGAGACGCTGACAAACACCGCAGGAGGAAGATGGATGGAGGGGGGAGGAGGTAGAGAGGGGAGCACTTATACCTCGGGTACCACATCCCGCAGTGCACATCCGCAGCAGTCAACAGTGTCAGGAGTCGTGCGCACCGGTGTGTTTGTGTGTATGTGTGTGCTTTCCCTGCAGTAGAGTCAATTTCACCTCAAAGTGAAATTAATCAAAAGGGGACGTGGCAAAGCCGACACAGAACGCATGTGTGGTCATACATATGTATAAAAGCATTGAAATTCAAAGTAACCATCAGGCTGACAGGCCGGCTCGTGCACAAAGATCGATGGACGGAAGAAACACGCTGTAACCTCAATTCAGCTGACATTTAGGGTTGAAGAGAAGTTTCTATCTGGGGTTAAAGTAAGCATGGGCCGCTATAATATCCTCACAGTATAATAAACTCATGTAAAAGTACCATGGCGTCACGCTGTTTAACACACATTTAAAACTGGAACCTATAACATGATCTAATCGCTTTTTTTATATAAAACAGGAAAGCAATTATTTCTATTGTTGCTAAAGTAATATATTCAGTTTTAGTGGAGACACACCAATCACAAAGACGCCGTGCTCATAGCCTGCAGCTCTAGTTTTAAAACATCATCTTACAGACATGTAAGGTAATGTGAGGTGATAAAAGTGATGAGTGGTGCTCCGTTAGTTTTCAAGCCATAATTGTTTGCATCTTTTGCATCCAGAGCAATTTTCAAATGGTCAACTTTCCTGTAACCCAGAGGGGAAAAAAATTCTAGGATGTTTCCTCAAGCCGGCTGACTGGCAGTGTGCAGCAACAGCTAAGGGAGAACGAATGCTCTGTTAATCTACGCTCCGTACAGCCGAAAAAAACTCTGGCCACATTCTCTAGAGCAGGGGTTCCCAACCATTTCAGCCTGCGACCCCCAAAATAGCAGTGCCAGAGACTGGCGATCCCATTTTGGCAATATGGCATTCCTCAAATTACTAAATTTAGACGCATGCATGGCGGCCATCTTGCAGAGCAGTAATGCTTGAATAGTTTACTTGTTTGAGTCAAATAATGAACAGATCTGTCCTGCGTATCGCCTCAACAGATGTAATATGGCAACAACAAAACACAGCTGCTGCGTTGGCATCTGCTGGAGTGACTCGTGATCTGATGATCGTGATCATATGAAGGGAGATTTTTTTCCCCATTGATTTTCCAAAACGCCAGAGGGCTGCAGAGAAATGTCAGTGTTGGATACGAGCTTGTAACCAGGAGGACTTTACTGTGGAATCTGACCAAAGACACCTAAATGTAGTGTCTACATTTCCTCGGTCATAAGGAGCCAACCCAACACCTGAACGTCCAGACCTGAAACCAGCGACTGCTGTATCTGGGCAGGTAGGCGACATTTATTTGCCTTTTTCTCAGTGGCTTTAAAACTTTATACAATCCATGAGGGGTGTTCATAGGAGCTTCACTGTTGCGTAGTCTGCTCATTATAAGCGACTTTGGGCTTGTTTTTCTCTAAAGTCACTTGTAACTTCCGTGAGTCGGCAGTTCCGGTTTCTTGGGGTTGTTTCATTACGTGAAGTCGCTTTTTCTGGTTATCGCACCACCCAGCAAGAGAGCGGGCCTCAACCCCCCTCCCCTGCGACAACTACTTTACAAGCAGTAAAGGTCCTGGTATTTATAAATACCAGCTAAATACGTGCATTTATGATGATTAGAAGCGGCATGTAGGGGCTTTCTTGCTGGTCTTCTTTTCATGGGTCAAATCGATGTTTCTCTCACAGTGTCTTGCTTGCGTGTCTCTGCGGAGGGGTGTGTGTGAAGATGAGACGGGGTCTGAGTGTCTGATTACAGCGGGATGATTGACTATTTTACGGTCTATAAGGCACAGTTAAAATCCTTAAATCTTCTCAAAAATGTATGGTGCGCCTTATAATCCGGTGCGCCTTATGTATGATTGCCGTTGTGCTTACTGACTGATTTTATATGGTACAATGCGATCAAAAAGCTGTTAAAACGTGTAGGTACGACTTTGGTAAGCAACGAAGCCGCTCCACTCGGAGCATTACGGTACACTGCGTCACTACCTGATCGGACCCCGGAGCTGTCTACAAGACTGCCTGACTGTAATGTAGAAACTAGAAGTGCATTCATGCAAAGGCCCCCACATACGTAGTTCACTCTGCGGAGGTCCGCGCCTATTCGAGTCGGACTCTGCGCAGACGTAATTATTTTGTAAGAACTCTTAGAAAAAGGTGCAGCCTTTCCCCTGCATTAAAATGCGGAATGTGGAGCATCTTATAAAGTTACACTTTGATATCGGTTTTACAAATCAGGAAATGCTCAATCTTTTTAGCACATAAGCATCGTGATGTGCTAAAAGGTGATGTCCTGACCCCCACTTTTAGGAGGTTTTAAGGAAATGTATTACATCATGTCCCCTCTTACTTTCAATCCTAAACACTTCTGTGTAACTCAAATCTCCTTCCTAATGCCTGTGCTGAGTCAGCCACTCAGCAGGCACAATGCAGTTGTGTTTCATGGCAGAGACATTAAGGGCAAAACGCACACACATAATGAACAAGACTGCATAGGCCATTCTGGAGACAGATTTTCCAGAGGGGAAAATTGCTTCCCTTGTGGAGAACTTTGCTCTACACAGCTCTTTTTAGAGGCAAAAACAGTGAAAGAAAGTTATATAGCTAAGATAATACCCCACAATAGCATACAATCCAGTGATGTGCATCAATCAATTGTCCAATGTCGTAAACTGGCCAATTTTCCTCTCAGAAAGTGACATATCATGTAAAATCCGCTTTTGTTTAGCCCTTAAATACATTTTGTTGTGTACTTGGAGTCTCTAGAAGTACTGAAAAATTGAATGTAGCCTCTCCAGGTACTGTGAAAATGTCTTTAGATTCTGTTTGGGTCATATTTTTAAAGCCGTTTAGTTTTTTCTATTCCCTCTTACATTTCTTTAACAATAACATCACAGTATTTGCTGCGTAGCTGCTAAACAAGGTCATGAACTTCCTGTTTACCAATTTTGCAAACCCACCATTTTTATTCATCAACAAGGTTTTGTAGTCCAAGCTGAAGAATGCTGAAACTACAAGTATGAGTCAAAATGTTTGGTTATTGCTCATATTAACCAACAGAATTCAATACACCTTCTCGCCGCATATACTACAAAGATGGTCGAATGGGGTGAGGGGGAATGGTCTGCGACCTGGAAGGGGGAGGGCGGCAGTGCGTGAAGCGCCTCATTTGCAGTTAAAGAGACAGCACCACAACGACTTGCTCTCAGAAGTACCTTAGAGTAGGGGTAAAAGAGTGACTGTGGGGGTAAATTACGAGGAATTCAAACCAAAGCAATGCAGTTCTACTTTATGTCGACGACAACTGATTGATTTAAATGTGAAATGGAAAGATTTAAAGGCATATGTCCACTTTAAAATATGAAAACCCCAAACATTTTTCATCTATAAATGCCACAAGTAAAGTCATGTTTTTACTTCTTGTTTTGAGGATAATGATCGTTTAAAAATTGGGGACATGTGCTAGCATGCATTAATGAGTATAATCTTATTCCAATTTTTGTTCAATTTAAAACTACCACTATCAACCCATCCGAGGCACCTCTTTTCTTTGTGCTTAGTATTTATCATATTTACTGATGAATCTAAAAGTTTAGACAAATCGAGTTTCTATGCGTTATAGTCCTCAGAATTTCTTCTAGCAGACCGAACCAGAAAGAAAACCAGAAACCAGTAACTTCCACTAAAAACTTGGGTCTTTAATCTCTTTAATTAAGTTATGACAAAAGAAGTATCCAATCAGTACATAACATTTATTAATCACAATTAATAAAACTAGAAATGAGCAAACCAACTAGCTAGAGATTAGACTAAGCCAATATGACCTTATCTGATTGGTGGTCGGTAGGGTAGGTTAAATGCTAAAAAACGGACAAAAATTTTCCCCCATTATGAACTAAGAACTTTGGGTATTTTTAGTCAACAGGAGCATCAACTAAGGTCCTGTACACTTTGGTGCACCTATTTTAGTTTACTGAAACAAAAACTCAGATAAAAGGTTAGAGGCATTTGCCTTGATGAATAAATAGGGATGAAATCCAAACGTCCACCTCCATCATTAAAGCAACATATTTTTTTTCTGTTGCGTCTAAGACAGTATATTGACCAGGGAAGACCTGATTGGTGCATCTAAAAAAAAAACATCTCAAAAAACTGTTAATCTCTCAGTTAATTTTAATTGTAACTAATAATTATTAATAATAATTTCCTGCTTGTTCAGAAATCAGATAAAGATTACTCCTCACCAGTTTAACATAAGTCATGATTCATAAGCTTTTACTCTGAGTCTGGATCAACATTGATAACCACACACTTTAAGTCTGCTACAGAGTTTTTCAACACAAAGCACCTTCTCTCCATTTAAAAAATGACCTTTAAATAATTGAGTCACTTTACAATTGTCTTTAGAATTGAAATGGTTTAAGCAATAACTTTAAATTTGGTGCGTTGCCTTTTTCTTTCTGCCTCTTCAACAAGGGCAAAGTCTGATTGTTTTGTTCCCTGGTGAAATTACACGCCCCAATTTCTTACGCGGCCCAAAAGGCTGAAAAGCCCCTTTTAATTTGAAAGCACTGCTTCAACTAATTTAACTGTAACACTGACCAAAAATGAGTGGATGAACACAGGCCAACAGGCCAGGCCAAGAAAACTGATCTGGTGTGAAATGTGTAAAATGAGACTGAAATATGAGTAAATGAGGAAACCCAGCATTTTTTCCAAGAGTTACAATAGCAGTTCTGTTGAAGCAATCTTTGGTTTCTGTTCAATGTTTAGCAGTCCCAAGTTTTCTTTATTTGCCGTATATTTGTAAGAATCCACAATTCCTTCGTTGATAGTAGAACAGCAAAAAAGCGC
Source organism: Fundulus diaphanus (assembly GCA_037039145.1). Taxonomy (NCBI): domain Eukaryota; kingdom Metazoa; phylum Chordata; class Actinopteri; order Cyprinodontiformes; family Fundulidae; genus Fundulus; species Fundulus diaphanus. Next base: position 26,275,753 of record CM073138.1, read on the forward strand.
CTTGACTAGCTTACCTTCATGCTCTTTCAGGAGGAGTGACTGCTGCTTGTCAACACTCGATGCAATCTACTGGTTCCTTAGATAGGAAATGTTTTGACCAATCTATCTGGATTATATGATTTAATTTGACTTTATAAAGTGCCTTGAGTTGACTATGTGTTGTGAATTGGCGCTATATAAATAAATAAATGTAAATGTATAGGGAGAATATGACATCAATAGGAATAGTATAACCTTAATTTAAAACTTTTACAAACGTTAGTATTCTTTGAGACCAATGATCACCAGGCCTTCTTAGCAGGTATACCTGGCTGTTTTATCCGCAGAGCTTAGAAAACATAATGTGGCAAAGCAACACAATATGATTTTTAGAATAATAATTTAACTAAAGTATTAAAAGGCCACGTGCTTAGATAAATAACAAAATCTGAGTGATTATCTCAAAGTAGGATACTGCCGTTGAGTGGAAAATGCTTTAGGAAATAAAATCCTTCTTCAGTTTCTAAAATTGACACCTTTGCTTAATGTGTTCGCACGGCAATTCAATTAAAATAAAGGGATCAAAGGATTGCGCTTTAACATTTCCTTGGTGTGGCCAGGCCAAATGACATAGAATATGTGCAACAACAGGAACAGGGCTTGGGGGAGAAAATGCTAGCAGTTCATGAGTGAGTATAAGAGTGAAAACATGAGAAAATACCTTAGTCTCTTTGAATGTGATGTTTTCCAATAAACCAGTAATACAGCACTATATTATCACGATAGGTTGATGAACCAAAGAACAGTTCGTATCCATTCTTGTGTCCCAGAGAGTTGTTAAAACAGCAGTAGAGGACATTGTAATGGACCACTTGTGTGCAGTTGTTCCATGTTTGACCTTTTTACCCCATACCTCTCGCTCTCTCTCTCACCACACACTGAAATGCAGAAAGGGTTGACCTCTTTCCGCTGATTAACATTCCATTAAGAGAGGAGCGGGAAGAAGAGATACTTTCCCTCCACCTATTCCTCCATCGTTCTCTCTTTTCACTCCCCTTTTCACTTCATCATTTACTGCTGTTTGGTCACTTGAAAGCAATTACAACACCCTTGCAGTTTTCCCCTTATTGTTGAGTTTGTATTTAAGCTCTTAAACAGCCTCTCTACCTTCAGATCGACTTTTCCCATGAGTTAATCCTTTGGTTGTGTACAAGTATGCCTGTGCGCTGAGTTATGCAGGCATGTTGCGGCAGGTTGGCTATGCCGAACACACGACTGCGCTCGAACTTGACTCATCAGCATCGGGCCGACTATGTGACTAATAATGACGATGAATACATATTAAGTTAATTTATTTATTTTGGCACGCAGCTATGTACACATTAGCAAAGGCACACTCTCTCGCTTTGACAAGCCAAGTAACACAAACAGGAAAATAACTAGGTGTTTCATTAACTATGTTTCACCTCTAGAGCTTATTAAAAACATGTGACTCACACATCTCCGCGCCTGCCCACTGGAAAGCTTTTTGTGGACATTGCTGTGCATCTGAGCCAGGTAAGGGATGCGTGTTAAAGCACGGTATTTGAATCCAAAGGAAAATACTTCTACAGACATAGTAACACTCACAAAACTTGCTACATTCTTAGACGGTGTACTTTCTGTAGTCAGACCAACAAAAGATTGCCAACAGCCTTAAAGCCCCGTTAAAGCACACATGCTTTATTTTCCTTTTGTTGCCGTCTAAAGAATTTCCACTTACAGTGTTTAGACTGTTCCCCACGTTACGAAACAAACTTAGAAGTCCAATGAGCCGTTACGCTTAAATGCAAGTTAAAAACAGTCATTATTAACACTTGAATTTGGCCGAGTCGAAACAAAACAAACGTGCGCTATAGGTGGGTACAGGATGAACCAGTTACAGAGTAGGGACGTTGCATAAGACTGTGTTATCGTAGTCTGAACGGATGTAGAGGTCTGGCACCTTTCGCAGAGGTTTAATTGATGATCAAATTAAATCTAAAGTTCTGCACCGACTTGAACAGGGATCATTCCTAAAAGTCCTGCTGGATTACGTAAATATGTTCCTAAATATATTCCACACAAGCTCTATATAAATGCAAAATTAATAAAAAAAAACCCATTCCAATAACATTTTTGAACGTAATCAAACTTATAAATGCTGTTTTTTATTCTAACTGAAAAAAGGAAACTTGGGATTTTTTTTACTTAAAAGAATCCAATAAATAGCTACATAAAAGAAAGGAAAAAAATGACTTTTGGCAATTAATTTCAATATCAGGCTTTAAGAGTTACAAGTTATTTGTGAAGTTGGTTACTGCAGCTTTGAATGAACGAAAGAATCCAGATTTTTTGCTGGAAACAAGGAAAAAAAGGAATGAGACAAGAAAAAAAACATCAACATCAAAAATGTACTTAGCCAAAAACAGGTGATAAATTCCATAAGCAATCATGTTTTGTTTGTCTCAGTAGATTAATTGAAAATTAGCAGCAGTAATTCTGTGTGACAAGGGCATCAACGGCTACACAAGACAGTATCATGGTGCAACAGGGTTTTAAAAGTTATGGTCGGGTGACACCCTCTCTGTGCTTTAAAGCAAACAACGTTATAGATTTTACAATCTCAAAAACAGCTTACGTTCTCCATTGTCCTTGCCCGGTCTAAAATGCTTTTACGAGCAGCAAGAGAAAGCGGTAATGTAAAAGAAGTTTTCTCTAAATGTTAAAACCATAGACCTATGCAGCTATGCCCCTCCCCCACCTGTTGCTGCAGACTGCTGGTCAGCTGGCTCCTAAACCTTTCCCCTACAGAGAACAAAGTCATTTGGCCTTTTGTACAGATTTCTGGTTTCAAAAAACAGATGCTTTGTTGTTTGAACTGAAAGTCTGCCAGCCAGCAGTCATAAAAGCATGTCTGTCAAGCAGCAGATAGCCTGACTAATTCACAGCAATATCAGGTTGTTACACTTGTTTAAACAATGAGGTACAGCCTTCTATGCAATAAGGCCTTAAACAACCACTTGATTTTGCCTGAGTTGCATCAGAATCAAAATGGGAATTAATAAATGTTAAATATTGTTATAGGTGTAACGATCTGCTCAGTGTTTTCTATTGTTTAAGAACCTGCAGGAATCATAGCAGCTTCTCCCTTTCATAAAAAAACAATTAGAAAATCTTACATAGTTTTTGTTTTGAAATCTGGTGTAAATAGTAAAGTACAATCACTCAAAGCTATCACCCCATTAGACACTCGTATCGTCCCTATTGCCTACAAGAGATGACTGAAATAAGACATATGGATGAATTCAAATATGAAACTTTGAGAAATGAGGTGTTTTATGTAGTAACGATGCAGCATGCAAACAGAAAATTGACTTTAATAAGTCTCAACTTTTCTTTACGGGGAGATGTATGCGTCACTTAAAACTGCAGCGTAGTGCATCTGTGCTCCAGCTGCAAATGCAAGAACACTGTTGACTTCCACTGGTGGCTAATTATGGCTTTACTGCAAAATAAACCAAATCAATTATTTACTGCAATGCTCATCTCAGTTTTAAAAAGCAAATTTGGAAGTAACATAATTGCTACTGGCACTCCTAAATAAAATACAAAAAGCAAAGGTTTTACAGACTTAGGACGTCTCATCTGAGCAGACACAAACAAGGTGAGTCATACCTGAAAGTGAACAACCACAAAAACAGACCATGATTTATTACCCAGGGGGGGTACAAATAAAGACAGATAGACAAAAGACGGATGAAAAGAAACCTGGCACACCTTCGGGAAGAGCACCTTCATAAGCTAGACGGCCGTGTGTACAGCAGACCGCGCGGCTACATGTGCACACGGATTAAAACGTTCGCACAGAGCGAGCGGGGTGAACAATAAGTGTTCATATCTGCGTGAGAGAGTGTGTTTGTGTGCAGTTGAGTGTGAGCCAGACCCCAGCTGAGAGAGGAGGCAATGGCGATTCCCACTGACCTGAAAACTGGCCAGCCAGCCAACTCAAAACACACACACGCACACGCTCAAAAGATGGAAAATGTCACCGAGCATGAGCAAAAATGGTAAAAGGTGAAATTTAGAAATGCAGGACAAAGTGATAGAGATAGATAAAAGCTACCACTAGGTGTGACGGGGGATTATGTGATGAAACGGGCACAGACACTCTACTGCACTGCCAGCTCGAATTACAGTTAGAAGAAAAGGTGAAGATGGGTGGAAAATTGAGGAAGGGGATCATGTTTAAAGCAAAAACAATAAAAGGTGTGATAGAGTGGGTTTAGATCTCAACAGAGACTTTTTAAATGGGTGGATGTGTGGCCCTCTTTCCTTTTTCTGCCTCCTAAGGTCCCCCGCGGTCAAGAACGGATCCTCTTTCTCTCTTGTGCTCCCTTTTCATACCCTCATTCCCCCTCTCTTTTTCATACACTCTCCCTCCATCCCCTCCCTCTCTTTTAGTGCGTCGCTGAATGGGCCCCCCTCCCTCTGATGAGTGACTGATGAATGAAGTAGCTCTTTGAAGTCAAGAGTCACAGCAAGGCCGGTCAAGCGTGAAGAGATGCCCGGACAAAAGACGGCCCGAGAGCGAAGGCTGGGACAAGAAAGAAAGGAAGGGAGGAAGGGGGGAGGAAAAAAAAAACACGCAGGAAGGGGGGGGTATATTCAGTGAGACAAAATGACAAACGACAAACATCCATAAAGTCTGGAAGCGATGGAGGCAGGATGTGTGTGTGGACGGATAGTGAGTGCGAGAGTGTTAGCATGGTCTGCATTTTTTTGCACGAGTGTCTCGGGGGATTTGCATGATGGTGCTCAAAATGCAAAGGACAGCATCACGCAAGTATAGCCGAGATGAGTGACATCTTTCTGGACTACAGTGGTGTGTGTGTGTGTGGGCGGGGTGGGAGTGGGGGGTAAACTTTCCGTCGGTTTCCAGTATCTCTACTCACTTTGCTTTATTGCAGAGGACCTCTGCACATCTATCTCTGTCAAACCCTCAATAATTAGAGCAGTTTTCCCACCATAAAAGGGGCAATAAGTAAGATTTTTACTGTACAATCAACCTGAATCATTCTCACCTGTCACCCAGGATTGAAGTAACATTCCCTATAAACAGTCGGTCCTCTCATCAACAATATCTTAGTCAAGTTTTTCTCCTTTCAAACCTAGAAGTATGGTCCGGAAATGACCTCAGTGCAGTGTGTAGCCCGTGTTTACTTCCTGGTTCCTGAGCCAATCATATGGGAGCTCTCAGGGTTCCCAAAACAGAGCGCAGCATTTGGTATTTTATCTTGGCAAAAGAGCAGCAGCCTGCAAACATGGAAGCCAGAAAGAGAAGCGGACCAGAAATAGAACAGAATACAACATCATGCATCCCGTGGAAGTAAAAATTCAGTGGAGTTTCACAACAACGGACCGTTGAGTAAATGGCGGGTCATGGTATATGTGTTGTTCTGATTTTAACCACTAGGTGTCATTATTACTTATTGTTCCTTTAAAGGCAGGTTTATGCTTGACGCAACCGTGCGGCCATATTACGTAATTTTGGCTACTACGCCCCTCCGCTCGGCCAAAACCTTGCCACTCCGTGTACCTAAGGAAAGTTCCTAACCAAGCGGACAGTCCTGTGCAGAAACATGTGGCAGACGAGCAGCAGCTCTTTCTGGCGGAGGTTCGTAAATATAAACATCTTTATGATTAGGCTGATAAAAATCACCATGATCAACAAGTTGTTAACAATACTTGGAGAGAAATTGACGTCACTCTTGGAGAGAAAGGAAGAGGCTTTAAGTTGCTGGAAACAACTGTGTTTTCTACTTCTACCTGAAGTGAGGTTTATTACGCTTGGCGTAGGAGCACAACGCTGCCCTCTAGAGTCTAGGAGAATAGTGCTACTTCGGAGGAAAAACGCATAGACCAGCTTTAACACAGGTTAGGATGTTATTCGTATTTGTTTCTAGGCATCTTTTAGCAAATTAATTTAATGCTAACAAAAGCTTACCATTAATTTTTGGAGGTGCACCAATCAGACAGGCAGTCGGTGTTTCATGGTCGACACCACAAAGCAGCTCAATCAATGGTTCATTATTTAAAATTACCATGATTTCTGGGTTTCTTTTCAATCTTACCTGCCAATAACACTTTTTTTTATTTTAAGAATGATGAAAAAAGAATTAAAAAAGCATAGAATCCAAATGAGAAACTAAAAAAAAAATATACAAGATTATTTCCATTTTTAATTCAACACATAAGTTTCAAATCTTTATCTGATTTTTAGTAAACTCCAAAAAAGTGGATCAAAGAGCATGCTGTTGGTTGTTTACAGACATGAAATGGTGGGCGTTATTAGTTTTGATGCAAGTAACACATAGAAAAAAAGCTATTTTTCCACCCAATATTTGATCTGCAGAGCACCAATCAGAGAAAACTGCCCAATTCTCTGGATCGATTGGTGCATCTGTAGTCATTTTCTCATTAATTTTACCTGTGCTAGAGAATTAATTTGGTAAAAGGTATTGGCGGACCTTGGGCTAAAAGGTGGTGTTGACTTCTGGCGAGCAAAAGCAAGAATTCAAGTTTATGTTTTTGCTGCTTAAGGTAAAGATTTATTAAATGAAAAAGATTTTAGACTTTAAAAGACCTCAGTTTCCGTTTCCTTATTTTGCTTTTCGATGGCTTTCTATTCTTGTTGACCTCTGCCTACAAGTTTTGAGTCCCTTTTCCTCCTCAGGAAATGACGATAAAAGAGATCCCAGAGGGTTAGTTTTCCTTTGTTGGAACGCATAGAGAAGAGTAAAGCTTCCCAAACACCCACCAGTAACTTCTCCCAGTGGATTAGAGGGTTATTAGAGGGGGGGATTGACACGACTATGAACACTGCGGCCTCAGAATGAGCCGTCTGCTGAACAGATTAAGCGGCAATCTGGATTTTTCTTTCTGCAAGCTCCCACGAGTTGTAATCTTGTATCTTCTTTTGTTCAAGTTTTCAGTGTGTCTAAATATCTGGCTTTGCTTCTTTAACATTTGGTTTCCTGTAAGCTCAGAATCACAGTATATTGCACAACCTTGTTAACGGCTCAAATCGGGGGATTAGGTTAGAGGGGATTGCTCGTGAAGGTTTCAGCAGAGAGCGACGTTTTTGGATCTAGAAGTCGCCTTTTTTGTGATATATGAGAATAATAATAATTTAAAGAATCAAAACCGGAAATTCAAACTGTGTCATTAAGCTAAAAACATCTAAAACAGTCACCTAACCTGAAATGCCTGAGCGTTTCATAGCAGATTTAGCTCTCTACTAAACTTCCGTGTGGGAAAATGTTAGATCATGATACAAGGAGCCTTTATTCCTCTTGAAGTCTACCCTCATTGTGTCACATTACAGCCAAACTTTAGCGTATCTTATACGATTTTACACCAACACAACCTGGTGCAAAATTTTAAGCAGTAGCATAATCAAACATCTGTAACCTATTTTTAAAAATGCACATCTGTAGTGTTATTGTTTTCACCGTGCCCCGTCTACGGTGAAGCACCCTCGGTGGACCCAGTTCTTTTTACCCAGTCAGGCGACCCCCACTTACTTATTCCCTTTAATGTAGGACGTATAAAACAGACAAGTATACTTTTAGTTATATTTTATCTACGTAAAAACAGAGAAATAGTTACAGTCACACCAGCGCTGATGGGCTCCTGATCGGCAGGAAGCCTCGATTGCTCATCACACAAACATTATATAGGTATCTAGGTACACACCCATACAAGGGCGGTACACATCCAAACTGTGACATCAACAGAGAAACTGTGTCACCTCCGGGGTGGTATCTGATAGATATGTGCCAATCTTTTGAGTCAGTGCCATCTAAGTGTGCCATGCAGTTCTGAGATAAACAGCTCGTTCCACTTGACCTCGTTGATATCCTAACAGACCCCCTGATGATGTGTCTTAATGGCACATCACCAAAGATGATCAACCAGTGGAACGACAGCTCTCAGGCTGTCCCTCTCCCAGAACAGTCGGTCATTCCGTCCAGTCCAAGCAATCCAAGCACGTCAGCTTCCGGCTTCCAGAGTCCATCCATCCGTGATCTCCATGGCAGTCGATAGTGCGGCTCAGTCTCTGGGGTCACACAGTCTCTGCTGGTGTGCCCGAAAGGCACTTTGTAAAAACAGTCCAGTTGTCCGTTAGCCCCCCCTGTTGGTGTGCCCCAAAGGCACATCACAACGAAAACGGTTCCAAGGAATGGGCCAGACAAACTTCAATGAAACATCTTAGCATCAATCAGCATGAATACTTCATAATTCAGCATTTTTTAGTCAAGACCACAGTCCAAGCATTTTATCTACAATTTAGGGTTCAACTATTTGAGCTAGGCCTGTTTTAGGTTCCTATGCGCACATTATTTTAAGTTTACTTTAGACGAAGTAAGCTAAGACTGTTCATTAACCAAGGCCAAATTCGTCTACTCTACCTCCACCCCAAGAAACCTCCTACTTGGTCCTCCACTCTCCATTCCTATGGACAAACATCCATCACTTTCAAACCTCACAAATCCAAGAGTACCAGTAGGGCACCCTAACCCTAACCATAACCGGGCGGAAACACCATTTTGTTATTGTTGTCACCGTGCCCCGTCTACGGTGAAGCACCCTCGGTGGACCCAGTTCTTTTTACCCAGTCAGGCGACCCCCACTTACTTATTACCTTGAATGTAGGACGTATAAAACAGACAAGTATACTTTTAGTTATATTTTATCTACGTAAAAACAGAGAAATAGTTACAGTCACACCAGCGCTGATGGGCTCCTGATCGGCAGGCAGCCTCGATTGCTCATCACACAAACATTATATAGGTATCTAGGTACACACCCATACAAGGGCGGTACACATCCAAACTGTGACATCAACAGAGATACTGTGTCACCTCCGGGGTGGTATCTGATAGATATGTGCCAATCTTTTGAGTCAGTGCCATCTAAGTGTGCCATGCAGTTCTGGGATAAACAGCTCGTTCCACTTGACCTCGTTGATATCCTAACAGTAGAGTAGGATGTGTTGATAGACTCACGTTGCACCATTTCAGCACCAAGTCTTTTGCTCATTCATATTAGATGGTCGACAGTAGTTCCCCTGTCGTTATATTGGGGGGAGGAGGCTCCGCCTCTTGAAGCCCTTCCCCACAACTCATTTTAATAATTATATCAGTTTTATTTGCCACATATTGTAGATCTCATTTATGGTTACCGTCATTTATGGTAGCCGTTCCTCTATACCAATTTCTATATACAAACAAAATAATTTTATTATTGATGCCATTTTCTCAACAATACTCATTTCTCCCTCTACTTTGGCGTGATTCTGCAAATTCACTCATGACAGACACACACACACGCGCACACACACAGATGAACACACACCAGTAGACACAGACCGCACGCACCGGAAAAGAGGTCGCAACCACCTGCAATATAAGTAAAAATATCTGCCCCTTTTTTTTTGTTTTCAAAAATGCCCCCGGAGCTGCGTGGAAAGCGACACTCACTCTCAAGTAGAAGCAGCCAACAATTCTCCTGCTCAGCCGGTAGCAGGCTGGCTTTTAGGACCCGCCACTGCAACGCCACATTCCTAGGAGAAACATTACATTTTCAGGACACCCCTCAGATTCCTAATTGGATTTTGATCTGTACTTTGACTAGGCCACTTTAACAGACTAAAAGCGTGGATATAAACCCCTTCCACTGCAAAACCGGCTGTTTGTTTAGGGCTGCTGTACTGCTGCAGTGAAGCTCAGTGTCTCCTACATGGAAAACAGGACCTGTTATGTTTTTATCTCTTTCTTGACCCTCTTCCATAGATGGGCAACCACACACACACACACACACACACACACACACACACACACACGTGAGATTTTTATGTATAGAAAAGCTTCACCCCAGTTGTGCAACACTTTACATAAAACACCAGTAAAACACAATTCTTTTGTGGCTGCAATGTGACAAAAGTGTAAAAAAACCCCAAAAAAACAGTGCGAGTACTTTTGCAAGGCACTGCATGTGTGTGGACGCATTCGGATTCTGTTATGTCCCAACGGTGGACTTTAGTCTTTAAAAAGCCTCCATAATTTCTCCACATTGATTTAAGGAAAGGTATAAAAACTGCGAGCAGCCGCCGCTTCTTTTTCCTCGACATCTTGACAGACAGCACAAGGCTGTTGGCAGACACGTTTCATGGATTGTCGGATCAAACGTCTGATCTCAACATAACACGACTACTTCGTAAACTTCTCCTACGAGGTATCAAAGCAGGTCTATTTCAACGGATTGACTGGCTGAACAGGTTTGAAACACCCACACCCTAGAATTCACTTTGTAATTTGGCAGTCACCCCAAGACCACCAGGTTTTTTTTTTTCTTCTTTTTTTTTTTGCTTGTCTTCTCTCATCCAGGCGGGTAGAGAGAATGAAAAGCGCAACCGAGGAGAGAGAAATAAAATGAGGGCTCCTCCATCTTGCGGCTCCCCAGAGAAAGAACTCTACACTCGGCCCGTGTTTATCTCAATCTCACATCAGATCAGATCACTGGCAGATAAAGGCACATCCTGACACGTCTCTTCCTTTCTCTAGAGGAAGCTGACACGAGCTTGGGACCTGCAATGACAGTGTGCTGGCAGGGGTGATGTAGAAGTAAAACTTTTGACGGGGCACAAAAAAAAGAAAGAAAGAAGAAAAGAAAAAAGTCAGGCAAACTGATAGAAAGGGAGCGAGGGAAGGAAATAATACAGTCAGTCGGCGCTGAGGAAACCTACATACGAGTGGCCCAGATCCACAGAGCTGAGAGGTAAAGAGCAGGAGGAAGCAGGAGACGAGGAGGTGAAGAGAGACTAAGAATAGTGTAACTGGATTAGCTTCGATGCTGACCTTTATTCAGCAGGGCGACGCTCCCTTGCTCTTTGCTGCCACTACAGGAAAGGCCCGTCCTACTTTTGCACTTCTGGAGTCGACTCAACAATATGGCAACATAGGTGCCGAGCATCATTCAGCTGGAACTGGACGGTCTGTCATCTTTCCATTATATTCTTTTTGTTCAAGCCTGTTTACGGTTGAGTTCGACCCTTTTGGGGTTACACACTTTCTTTAAAATCATTACCTCTAAATTTTGATCAGGCTTTGTTAGCTGCTTTGCACTTGTGCATGAAACAAGCGTCATACGAATAAAGCTGAGCTGAGGTGTGAGAGCACGTGGTTTACTACGCAGAACCAAATTAAAATGAAGACGGCGAAACATAAAGCAGGACAGGAAATCTGTTTTCCTGCCATACTTTCGGCTTTTATAAGTCTGGCATTTAATGTAACTAAGGAAATTTAACGAGTCAGTATTAGATCCTTACAGATCCCTGTAATGTGATTACGTCTATTCAACTGGTTAAAAAAAATAAATATTACTTTTAGTTTTATTTTCCATTTTCCCAATTTTACTTTATGTTCTTAAGATGGCCAATAGCAAAAAAAAGGTACAAAACTCAGAAATGACCTTTGTGTAAATTTGGCAGGGCGAGGAACAAAATTATACGTAATGTTAGCTACAAAGTGCATCTTGATGAGTGAACAAAAAGGAACATTTAACAGCAAAAAAGACACCATTTCGTATTTATTTACAATTCAGCTAAAGTCTATATATGAAAACAAAATATATGTCATTAATAACATTACTATAACCGTGATCAACACGTTGAATTATTATTGGAACGTAACAGCAACAACTGGTCGGCTCTGTTTGTGCATCCAGAGCCCTATTTCTACTTTAGACTGTAAAAATAGGAATCCAGTTTAAAATGTTGCATTTTTATCAGCGATTCCCAGGTGAAAGAAAGCATTTGCCCAAGAATGAAACAAACATTTTGTTTGAGGATCGCCTGAAGGTAATGGCAGGGAAACTGTGTTCAAAGAGGCATGGTTAAGGGGCATTTCATCGGTGGATTAGTGAAGAGTGTGGTCCACGTCACACAGGACACACATGCACACGAGAAACATACAACGGTCAACGTAAAAGCAGAAATGAAAAAAACAAAACACTGTTTGGGGATGTGTGCAGTTTTGAGAAAGATCAGCTGTGGTGATGAACGACTCTTCCCTGAAGTGGAGCAGTGAAACTAACGCAGCACTGTGACAGCACCTACTTCTCTTTATCTTTATTTTTCAAATGCCATCAGCACTCTCGATTTTCCCATGCACAGACTGACACACGTGCCCACAGATAAAAGACTGATATCTTGGGAAAAACACGACGCGTAGAACAAAAACAGACATGGCAAAACAAAGCACGACAAAAGCCAGACTGGTTTCTGCCATCAGAAAACATCCACATGTTTTAGGCATAATTTTATCATGCCTAAGGGACAACGATCTGGTGAGGTGAAGGCTTAGCAGCCAGAACGACGTGTTTCGGCTTGTGGCCTTCATTAGAGCCATTACAAATCATCAAGGGTTCAAAAAGTTTTTATGGTACGGTTAAAACGTGAGATGGAACGAAATTTGCTGCTCTGGTCCCGATACAAGCCTAATAACAAACTCAGGCAAAAAGTTTGAAATATAATACGAATAGTTATCTAAGTATAAGTGGAACATAAACGAGATAAAGACACAAAATAAGTTGAGTGGGCAATATAAATGTAGAACAACTAACAGTATAAAGTAAAGGCTAACAGTAAAGATTTCAGAAAATAAATTAAAACAAACCAATCACAAATGAACAGGTTGACCAATCAGCAATCAAGAGGAAGCCGTTTGCTGACTGGTTGAACTAGAGCCCACCACATCAGATTTTGTTTTTTTTGGAGGGGGGGGGGGGGGGGGTTTCACCTTACAAATCAGAGTAGTTCATTCCCAAAGGTGCACGGGAAGATGCAGACAAGTTAGTGACATGAAGCAATCCCATGAACTGGTCTCAGAAAACAGAGTCACAAAACGTTTTCCCTCAACCTGATTCAACGGTTTAAATTCCTTTAAATTAACTCTCCTCCGGCTGTGTAGGCGTAACTGAACGCAGCGCTCCCTGTCACCCACAGTGCCGGGCAGCTGGCTGAAAGAAGATTGCCACATTTTCATCACATTTCAAAGATAAATGTGGCAATTTTATACAATATTTCCAGTTATAAAAAACAAACATCTCCACTCATCACAACCCTCACGCTACGAGCCGCTTGGCTAAATAAAAGTAAGCAGTTCCTACTTAGTTAGGAGCTGGAAGCAGATTGACTTTGAGTAAAAACCACGCACAGTTTCACGTAAATTAATGTAAAGATAAAAACAAAACAATAATAAATGCTTGGCAGGAAGTAGTTGATTTCGTTTACAACAGTTTGCCATCCAGCTCGTAACTTGCCAACTCCATTTTAAAAACAGCCTTGATTTAAAGACAATGGTGGCTTCTTTGGTTTCCCAACTCTGACCATCTGTGTTTTTATGACCATAAAAACTAACAAACACCTGAATTTTTCTTCTTTGTAAGCAAGGGAAAAGCTCACTGTCATTGTTTCAGCCAGCTGACTGGCAGTGTGCAGCAACGTGGGGGGGGGAGGGGGAGCATTGCATTCCTCTATGCTCCATAAAGCTGGGGAAAACTCTGGTCTCTGGCAATCTCTATTAAAGGACTTTCAACCGTAAGAAGAGTAAGTTTTAAAACCCTGGAATATGTAGACATAATTTTCTTGTTCTCGCTAATGCTGACACCATGGTTATCACACTGTGAGAATCTCAATCCAGCCTGTTGCCTATTTACTTGTAAAATTTGCTAAATTTAAAGTCAGCTGTACGTGAGTGTGTGTGAAAGTTCGTGCTCAAAAAGGAAACAATTCCCATCATGTGAAACTCCTCCCTTTAGCTCTAAAAGGCAGTGAACCATTTGCATTTTTCCCACAATTCAATTAACACGCCTGTCAGCCTCTCCTTTCCATTTACGGGGCCTCTTTTGACCGCCGCCCGCTCACGTACATTGAAATGGAGGAAACCTGATGAATTTATTTGTTTGTTTACACACACACACACACACACACACACAAAAAAAGGAAAAGAAACGAGAGCTGTTCAGACTGACAGAGAAGAGGGGAGAGGCATCCAGATGACATCCTGTCTGAACCCGTCACATCCAGGAGCATGAGAAGACAGTGCCGTTAATGGATGCAGAGAGCACTCCCCTGGGGATGGCTTTCTCTTTGTCCTTCTCTGGCTCTAAGGAAGAGTAGAAGACATGAAGTAGATATAAAAAGAGAAGAATAGGATACTATCAGGTAAAGGCAGTCTGGGTTGATGAGCAGATGGAGACCAGATGATGAAGAGAGGGCCACACCGGGAAGGAGAATTAGCCAGACTTTGCTTCGAGGCAGGGTAATTACTTCAGCAGGGCTCTTGTCTGATTAATAGCCTGTAATCCCATTCTCATGGACAGCATACCATAGCATTCCATAGCACCACTCATTAACCAGCACAGACATCCCCACTAATCACCCAGTCACTTTTTAGCTAGCAAAGCTAATGCTAGGCTAGGATAATCAATAGGCTGTAATCCTGTTGGCGGAGCCGCCGCAGCGTAGCGGCTCTAATTAGCAGCCATAGAAACGCTTGCTAATCATTCGGCGCACGGCGGTGTGTCCTACCGAGTTGACTCGGCCGTGGCGTTCGGTAGACGCTTGACAGTCAGCAGCCGACGCCACGGCAGAGAGAGTGACACGGAGACTACCAGAGGCTGTGTAATGATTAAGAGGCACGTCACTCTTTGCTTTTCTCCCTCCGCCTATCTGTCGTCCGCGGCGGGCGTGCATCCAGGATGGGGTTTAGGAAGGCCCGGCGCTCCGTTTTGTTGTCATTCAACTTTTATCAGTCGATGATAAAACCCTCCCCGATCTATAGCGGCCGATCAATAAGGAAGGCTTCAGGCGGAGAAACGATAACCCTCTGCAGACCACCGATGGAGACAGTTGTCCGTGTTAAAAGCGGATCCTGCTCCCTTTCCTGTTCTTTAAACGGCGCAGAGAGAGGGGGAAACAGCTGGGACAAATAAATGTCTGGATGGGCTTTAACTCAACTTGACCTTTTCCTGGCATGAGCCTCGCCGGTTTCCAGTTGATTTTACAGTATAATGCTTCACAGTCCTGTCGTATTGAGGCCAATAAGCAGTCCTAATCAAACACAACGAAACTATTGTCTGCAGAGTCAAACCATAAGCCCGGCATGTTGGAGCGTGGGGCCCTGCCGAGGTATCCACACAACCTCTGGAGCTGAAGTCCAAACTTTGAACCGTGCGACTGAGTTATACGTTACGCCGACCTGCGGATGAACTCGAGCTGAGCCCCGGTAGTCAACAGGCAGCGAGGTGGATCGCTGAAAAGGACCTGTCAACACTCACCTCCAGCTGCTGAGGAAGAAAAGACATGGGGGACATATCTCACCCTTTTATGTGTGAGATTGCGCGTGAGTCGACTATTCTTTCAGCGTCCCGTGAAGGGCAAGGCATAAAACCCGGAGAGCGCCTTCCTCCAAAGTGTTATTAACCGTCGGCCAGATAATCAAAAGGTGAATTTAAGGCCTCGAAGTCTGTGTGTGAGGCGTTGTTTGGGTGAGTTGGGGGCCATCAAAATAAATGTTTTCTTGCTGGATCCCATCTGAGAAACAACAGATTCGTCCGGACCGAAACCATTTTGTCGAATGTCTATTTAATCCAGCTGTACACTTAAATTTTCTGGAACACTCATCGTCCAGTTAAGGCACAACTGGGTCGGTAAAGCTGAGAAAATTTCTACCAGGAACAGGGCAGTTATTACTATGAAGGTTTTTAAAGGCAGCAATTTCCTAAACAACTAGAATTTCCCATAATATCTTTCAAATGGATAAAATTAAATCCTCACATTTGACTCAGTACTTTCACACAGCGTCCTTCAAAAAGTATTCATATCCCTGGGACCTCTTCCCATATCTTAAAGTCCACTACGTTTTATTCAGATTTTATGTGACAGACCAACTCAAAGTGGCAGATAATTGGCGAGACGCCGCCCGTCAATCAATCTTGGAGGCTTGTCAGTAACCGTCTAATCAGGCATCGCAATTTGTCCCAAAGTGAAACGCCCCTCAGCTGCGGGGAGCTGCAGAGCCTTTACGTCCGAAAACATTGCCGGGATTTTACGTTACGAATGTGTTGCGGTCAGAGGGATTTCGCTAAAAAAACATCGGTAAAAATGGTTAAACATCATCAGTGGGGAACGTACAATTCAGAGACGCATCATCTCGAATGTTTAGAGGGTGTTTATTCCTTTCCCAAAAACCAAAAGAAATCAAGAAAAATTTAAAAGATGAACTTGAGCCCGAAAGCGCAGTTGAACATAGCATGTTTGTCTGTGCGAAGGTAGCTCAATATTTATTCATAAACATTGCCAAGTAATGGTTCAATTGAAGGGTAATGGCTGACACTAGTTCTGCTGTGTTTTATGCGTTTTTGGATATATGCATGTTGCAACTCCTAGTTTCCTCACTTGAACCTTTGTCTATGATCAGTCAACAGGACTCCGATTTTGCACGAAGCGATTAATAAGTAGTGTAAAGTAAACTTTGCACTCCTAATAAAGATTTTCACTGTAAACTCCTGCCATGGTTAGTTTGATGGCAACATGAAAATATCTACTGCAGTCTGCAGATTTTGGTCTTTTTGGTACAGGCATATAACGTAGCTATGCACCTTTAAAAAGCAGATCTGGTTCTTTGTTTAGAGTAACTGTTCTGTTGGAAGGTGAACTGCCACGAAAGGGTCAAGTCATTTACAGCTTCTGACCGGTTTTCTTCCAGAAATGTCATAAATCCATTACCTTTCGAGCAACTTTCAACAGCATCCCTGTCATTGCTACAAAGAACATCCCCACAACATAATGCTGCCGCCACCATGCTTTATCCTGATGGCGAAGCAGTCAGTGTGACATGCAGTGCCAGCTTTACATTTAGGCCAAAAGGTTAAATTTAGATCTCGTCTGGCCCGAGCACCTACTTCTAGCACAAAACTGCTTTCAATAGTCAATGCAGTTAGTAAGTGCTTTCCAAGAGAAGAGAATCATACTCTTCCTGTAATAGAGGGTAAGTTGATCTCGGTATCAGCTGAAGGGAATAACCGGATGGAGGGATGCTGAGAACGCTGGAGTGTAGTGCAGCCACAGCCGCGGGATGAGCGGCCGTAACCGGCTTTGGAGAGCATGGCCGCCAGCACTTAAACCCAGTTAATCTGATTGGATTAACGGCAGGACTGCCCGACCAAGAAACACAAGAGTGTGTTTGCGAACTTGCAGGCACGTAGACATGAAGTAGCACGTTTGGATTTTGTGGTTTATGCCAATCGGCAGGGACGCTCTCTGCAGCTTCCTAGAGTTCATCTGGATCCGAGGTCGTGCTGGCTGGCTGCTGGTGTCACGCTGGGCTACCACATGCACGTGCATCCGCTCTCATGCCCCCATAACACCCCACCCACCCCCCAAACCATCCATGTGCTTATTCACAGGGCAATCATAGTGCTGAGATTTGTGCAGTGAATCTGAAACAAACCCACTGAAAGAAGAGGAATGCCCAGTGCTTGACAACCATGCAAATCGACCAGCCCCCTCCCCAGCAATGAAGCTAAATGTTTTTAGTCCCCCCCCAAACAAATCTTTTATCTTTTCAGTCATTCTCTGACAGCTTCTCTCTTGTCTCATCCTCTTCATCGCCTCCTCCGTTGCCTCTCTCCTTGCCGGCGCCCCCCCTTTCCCCCACCACACACTCACACATGTAATCACTCATTAGAACCAAGGCAGTTGTCCATTAGGCAAAGCAGCCATTTTGGAAATTGCAGCAAATCTTCCATGAAAAGACATTCCCTCTAATGCGGCAGTCACGCTCGGAGGGAGAGGGAGAGAAAGATGGCAAAGGAGGGAAAGAAAGACAAGAGGGAGGGGATGGAGAGAGGCGGGGAGAGAGGGGGGGGGTGAAAGAAGTGAGGCCTAGAGAAAGAGAGAAAGAGAGAGCCCCATGGCCATAAAGCCACCAAGCGAAAAAGCAAGCCTGCTGTTTGATTATGAAGTGACACCATCACGGATGGGAGGATGGAGGGAAGGATGGCAGCAAAGGGAGAAGGGGTGTTTTAGAGGAGGAGGCGAGAGAGAAGGAAATGAAGGGAGAAAGCAGGGGGTTATCTGAGAGACCGTTGAAACGGAGGCGGTAAAATTAGCCCCATCACTTTGCTTACAAAGGCACTCTCTAATGGGGAGCGCAGGATTAAAAAGCAGACACCAACAAGGCTGGAAGATGTGTGTAAGCTTGCTAAGGACAGATGGTCCCCCCCCCCCCCCCCCCCCCGCTTCCATCTCAAATCGTGGCTCTAATTTGAGTAAAGTGATAGCAACCTCCTTAACCAATTACAACTCCCATCTCTTAAACCTTGCATTAGTGCCTGTTGGTGGCAATCATCTCTAAACGTGTGCGCGCCCCATGACTTTGTCCGAAGGATCGACGAGGAACATGAAAACGGATGTGAGATGTTTGACATGACTGATGGCCCGCAGAGCGTTTGAGATCTGCTCTCCCGCAGCGCCACTGTCCACCTCCACCTCGCCCAATCACAGATCAGCGGCAGACCCGTCGGTCCATTATGCACCTCTCATCTCACCCGGGCTTGCTACCTCTTAACGTACCTACACCGCCCTGCAAAACTACTCCCAACACCTGACCTCTCGCATTTCATCTGAAATAAATCGGATCTGAAAAGAGTTGGTCGACATTTTATTCTGATTCGCTTTATGAAATCAGACCGGCCTCCGTGTCCCTGTTGAGGAAAGGCATCCCGGCATGATGCCGCCACCACCATGTAGACACAGTGTGATGCGGCCTGTCAGTTTCCCACCACACATAGCAGTTTCGAATGCAGGCCAATCTCATATTTTTTGGAATAAATAAGGCTTCAGGCCATAAATAAACTAATTAGTAGTTGGTTTCTACAGCAGATACACAGATGTATTGCATAAGTACGATTAGAAACGTGACAAAATGTCTCTCATAGATCGGCTGTGCGGGTTGAGAGTTTGTCGTTACGTCCGGAGAAGGATTAGGATGCCCCAGAAGAGAACCAAATACTTTGACAGGGCCAAAAGCATAGCATGTTACTCAGAACGACTAACAATGTCACAGTTTGTCTTTGCACTTCCCTCACACAATGCAAATGTTGTGTGGGTTTTCTCAATGCTGCAGAGCCAGTGGACCAAGAAGAGGAACCAGCTTTCTGTTGAGTCACTGACGGGGACTGTGCTGATTTCAAAGGCATTTTGTGCAAACCCTGGCTTATTTTAACAGTAACCACAAACCAATAAGACCAGCTCTACAGCACAAATCAGTCAACTGTTTATTTATATAGTCCTTTACACGGCCAATAAAAGGCATTAGAAAAAAACACAAAGATAAACAACAATCATAGAACAGACAATAAAGATTAATAATCAGGACTTTGGGTGCTACTTGCTATTAAAGGCCAGAATAAAGCGAGAATAAATAAATTTGTTTTGCTTTAAAAAGACTTGGATGAGTGGTGCAGAGTAGATCCAGAGGGAGCTGGTTCTAGAGCCACTGAGAAAGCCCGATCACCCCTTTTTTGTTTGTTTTGTCATAGAAACTGATTTGAAGACTTTAAAACCCTAGCAGCCACATAAAAGCTTAGTTACTTGTAATTAATAATTACTACAATTGGTAATTCAGCCTAATTAGGACAAGGAGGAGGAATGAAAAGATAGGTTGAAGAAGAAAACTAAACACTAGAGCATTTATAAATGTGTGTTGAATTAGGGCCGGATGATAATTCAATTACAACATATATCAAATCGATAGATGTATATTGATGATAGGAGAAAAAGGGTCTATAAAAAGTTCAATAGAAGAACAGTTGTCCTTCCTTTTGCATTCTAGCCTACCATGAAGGTTAAAACTACAGTCATTGCATCCTCCCAACCAATCACAAACGAGTTCAGAGAGCACACGTTCTTTTTTCTTTCTTAAAAACTTGTAGTTTTGGTAAAAAGTTGGTTGAATTAAGGGTTGAGTTTGTGTGTTCTAAACAGGTCGCTAAGCAGCAGCATAAATGTCCAGGGCTGCACTTAAAGTATATGTTTTGAATCTATTGATAATTAGCAATATCGATCAATAATGTTAAATAAGTGTGTTTGACAGACTGCTACTAAGTGCATTGCATTATTACACGGAAATGAAAACAGAATCGTTGACTTCTCAGAATATTACTTCAGATTTGGCTTTATTTGTCCAGTATGTCCCGAAAAAGATAGCCGTCATTTGTTTCATAGAGAAGGCATACTTTGAACAGGTTTAGATATTAAGACCTTATTAACTGAACAGGGTGTTATTAAAGTGTTTCATGACTGGGTGAAGTTTTTGCTAATCAAAACAAGGTCACCATATTTTAACTACTATTGCATTTGCTTACTCATATATATATATATATATATATATATATATATATATATATATATATATATATATATATATATATATATATATATATATATATATATATATATATATATATATATATATATATATATATATATATATATATATATTTATTTATTTATTTATTTATTTTTTATCTTTTTTTTTTTCCAAAACAGTCTAGACATCTGGTTGTCAAAAACCCATCTTGAAATTGTTCTATTCACACTTGCTTTTTGCAGCAATTTGAATCATTTGCGTGAAAAATCCTCTTGACAGCTGCAGGGGAACCCAGCTGCAGGGAAAGAGAGAGCTGATGGATCCCAGCACATGGACCGCTGCTGCTGCATGGTCGAACATTTCTGGATGAGCGCGTATCTCTTCCCTGCTTCTCATAAACAGATTCGCTTCCCAAACCACTTCCTCTGAGAAAGTGAGCAGATGTTCTCTACGTGCGATGCGCGTACGTCACCGATGGGTAGATTTCCTCCACTCTTGACAAAAAAACAAAAAACAAACAAAAAAACCAAAAAAAACGCACAGCTGATATGAAAGCTTTGCAGACGTCGCAAAAATACATAAATGAAAAAATAAAATTATATTTTTTCACACTTCCGCTTGTCCTCTTGCCAGAAGATAAAGTCTCCTCGCACAAACGCAGTGGCGTGACGGAACCAAAATAACGAGCGCGCACCGAAAGAAAAAAGAGAGGAAAAAAAGAAGAAGAGGGAAATGAGACAAAACGGAGAGGAAAACGTAGATGTGACAGCGAGAGAATGCGCTTCTACTTCCCATTGTTGTGTTGCGCATAATGTGGAGAGGCACCGCTTCACTTGGGGCCGTTATTAAGCTTATAGTTCGTTGTTTTCTCCTGTCAGGACAGATCGGATAGCCGATTAAACCTGAGGGGAGAGAGACTGTCTCTCTCTGTGCATTCCCTCCTCCTCCTTGTTCTGCTCAGGGTGCACCAGAGCGCAAGTTCAGGCTTCAAAACCGTGCTCACAAAGTGATGAAAGCCCGTTTATCCCATGCGTGCTGCGATCTCTTGGCTGGAGGTGCAGAAGGACCGAGCACGTTATCACCTCTGACCAGGGGGGAGAGAGACCACAGGAGTCAGGGCTGACGGCAGAGCAGAGAATACCAGGGTTAATGTGAGTGTGTGTGAGTGTGTGTGAGTCCCAGCAGTAATAATCACTCGGATTAGAGCGGAGCCAAACCCCCACAGGGTCCCACTCCCCACCACCACCCAGTTCTAGCCCAGCCCAGCCCGCAGGACTGATCCCCAGTCTGAGCCGTCGGGGGAAGCGGAGCAGTCAATCTTTCGCCCCCCCCAACAAATTTCAGCATTACTTCTGAGCCCGTCTTTGTCCTATTGATCGGTAACAGTAGGGGGAAAAAAAGAGAGAAGATATTGACCAAGCTGAGGCAACAAAGGCACCCCCCCCCCCCCAATTCAGCAAGCGCGCCCGTTCAGCCGCAAGGGCGCAGCGAGATGGAAGTTGATACAGCCGTCGATACGTCTGCGTGAGGGATGCAGCATGCGGGCCACAACAATGGGGAGGCGTGGGGGGCAGAAAGTGGGTTACACCCTAATGGGAATCTGCATCGATGTCTGGGTATGGCACAGTCAAAACAAGGGATTATCACAGAGCGCTGCGCAGACCCCACGATGAAATCAGGCAGACCTCGGTGCGTAATTGGGTGGGAGGGCAACCTCCTGTTGGCATCCATCAACAAATGTCAGAGCTGCTGTGACAGCACGGCCGGAAACGTCAATCGGTTTCCATTCCAGTTTTCGTCCCACTACTTGAAAAAAAACGATAAAAACAGCTCTAGTGCAACAAGTACAGCTGCAACGATCACCGGGCCCCTCAGGAATCGGCCAGGAAAAGCCTGATCAGTGCATCTCTAGTCAAAACTTTATTTCTGAAGCAAAACCTGCTTAAAGGGCGAAATAGTTTTAAACACATCTCAATTCTTCAATGGTTCCTTATTACAGTTTCATTCTCTGTCATTTTATGACTGTTGGTGTAGCTGCGAAGCACAAGACAACTTTTGTTTTTATGTGTGCGACAGAAATACATTTGACGTTGAAAATATAAAAGATAATTAAGAAAGTGTCTCGTGTTTAAACCAAACTGACTGTAGAACAGATAGTTAATACTTAAAGAATGGATGCAATGTGATCATTTATTACGTTTTAATCAGAACTTGAATTAAAAGTCAGCCTTCCCCAGCCGGTGCTGGGTTCTGGTTTGCTTCAGGGTCTGATAAATATGCAGGGCAGGCGTTACGACCTGATCCTGATTTATCCCTCAAAGCATGTGTCAATAAACCCTTATGTCTTTTACTACATTAAAAAGGTTTAAGTACGTGTTTGCTGATTTGCCATATGTTGTGCAGTGTTGGTAATAGTGTATTGGAAGGGGAAAAAATTGATTTTCCAGGATTCAACCTGCCCAACACCGGAGCCGATCCAAGGAAAACTGGCTGATTTATAATCCTGGTATTTTTGAATTGAGAAAGCTTCCGGGAGAGGAAGCGAAACGTCTTCAACTACGGAAAATAAGTCCAGTTGCTTTGTTTTTTACTTTTTTGTTAATTGACCATGACCTGGATGACTGAGAATCTTCACCAGCATAATCCTGGTATCTGCGGTTAGGAACAGATTGGATACAATCTACCCCACCTACCCCTGTTACAGAACCTACAGCTCTCAATTTATCTTTCATGTAGCCTATTCTAACCCCCACTGAATAAAAACTAAATGAAAAAAGAACGAAAGAACGGAACTGGCCAGGAAATGCCTCATTGGTGCATCCCTGCTGACAAAAACGCACTTTCTAGGGACTGATATAAGGAAACTGAAATGAAAATCGCTTCTGGTGATATTTAAAAACAAATGTAAGATGTTAAGTACTTAAAAGTGCAAGCAGCAAATAACTAAGATTTAGTTTTAACTGCTAAATATCCAAACCAAGAACAGCAACACACAAACTACATACCTTCCTGTTAGTAAGTAAAAGCTGGGCAAAATAATCTAAAAAAGCAACAAGAATAATACTGTCAACACACACATATACATATACATATATATATATATATATATATATATATATATATATATATATATATATATATATAGTGTGTGTGTTGACAGTATTTATATATGAAGTGGAAGAGTAAAATAAAACTTTTGCTGCGTGGTTGTAAAGTTTCTGCGGTGCAAGTTCCAGCCGAATTGGACTAATTTGGGACATGATCTCCAGACAGATGGACCTACTGGGCTTCCTTAGTCTTACCTCTGGTTCTTCTGCTTGTTCTCCTTCTTGTTGAGGACCCCCGGCACACAGTTGGTGAGCTCGGTCCAGTCGGCGTGCAAGCCGCAGCTCCAGCCGGTGGAGAACCGCGAGAAGAGCCAGGTCTCCTTGCGGTTCGGCCGGTAGCAGGTACACTTCTTCTGGCCCGGTCTGCAGTCGCAGGGGACCTCCAGGCGGACATTCTGGACCAGGTGCCGGCCGAAGGTAGTCCCCCCCGTCTTCTGGATGTGCAGGAACACGATCACGTCCTCCCCCTTGATCTGGAAATCGATGGTCCTGAGCAGGTCCCGGACGGGGAAGTAGTATTTCTTAACGTAGTGGGGGTCCGGAGTGGGGAAGATGTCCCCCTCGTCGTCCTCCGCGAAGTAACCGTGCGGGGAGCCGAAATTGATCACCCCGGGGGCCACGTACTGATAGAGGATCAGCATAAAACACACGGATCCGACGACGATCAACAAGAATTTGCTGCTCCTCTCGACCATGATCCTTCCCAGTGCGGCGGTCCCTGCAGCGCGCTACCATTTCCCAGTCAAGCCGACAACAGAGAGCGGGGCGCTCGGCTGCTTCATAGTCGCTCTCTCCCCCAACCTCCTCGGCCAGCAAGCGCTCGTCGTCGGGGCTCAGATGTGGCTCGCTCCCTGCCGACCAAGTTGATTCATGGTTCTGTGAGAGCGAGTTCAACTCGGCGAAAGGCGCATTGTGAAAGTGGCTGAGAAAGCCCACCCGTCGGCGGCAGTGCCCCGTCCCCGCTGTGCACTTTCCGCTGGTCTCCAGTCAACACAACAGGCTCACTGCATCACAGCGGAGCTATGTGTACCCAGGATGCAGCGCGACACCCACCTTTTCAACCTCTCTCTCCGAAAACACGCTGAAAGGGAGAGTCGCTTTAATTTATTGGTTGACGGGCCACGGCTGCGTCACACTTTTTGAGCCAATAGGAACGCGGCACAGATTGACGCTCTTCAGCCACAGCGAAGGTGGTCTCACTGCCTTTTTTCTTCTTCACATTTTCAAGTTAAGGACAAGTGTATTTTATTACAATTTCTTTTCATCGAACAACACAAAGAAAAAACAAACAAACAAACAAACAAAAAAACAGAGGTTTTAATGCTTTTGTATTCATGCCCTCTCACCCTGTATCAGGGGTACACAAACTTTTTTGCACGACGGCCGAAATTGTCAATGCAAAAGTACAGGAGGACCAAAAAATGTAATGTAAAAGACTAAAAAAAGAACCAAAATACGTTATGTTGTGATTATTTTAAACCTCTACAAAATATGATCGTTTTAATTAAACAAAATAGTCCGAATCTGTCTCCGGGTATTCCGGCTTCCTCCCACAGTCCAAAAACATGACGGTTAATTGGCCTCTCTAATTCTCCTTAGGTGTGAGTGTGTGCGTGAATGGTTGTTTGTCCTGTCTGTCTCTGTGTTGCCCTGCCACAGACTGGCGACCTGTCCAGGGTGTACCCCGCCTCTCACCCACTGACAGCTGGAGATAGGCACCAGCACCCCTCACGACCCCACAAGGGATATACGTGTTAGATAATGGATAGATGGATGGTCTGAATCTCTGTAGGAAAGGGATGCATAAATCACTGTAGCTCCAAAGCTAAAAGCAGGTCTTGCTCGTTTGACTGGTTAAAAGATGGTCACCCAGTTTTGCAAACTATTTAGGCTGAGGTTGAAAAAAACTGGTTTGTTTTTGGTCTCGCAATCTAAGAACAGGATTTGGGTCAGTATTTCTTTTTACAGCACTGACACTATTTATCTAATTTTAATAAATTAATTCAAAACTGATTTTAATACACAAAAGTCTGCATTTGAATCAAGGTCCTTGGAGACATGTGGTCCTATTTACCATGAAATTAAAAGAGAGTGAAATAAAAAGAAAAAGTGTGGTTATTAAAAGATGAACACCTTGTGTTGTATCTAACATTTTCAACTGTAAGATCTCAACCTGTAATTTTGCCGTAATTAAAAATAAAAAGTTTCCATCTGCATTAGGCATCTGTGCTGTTGGATGGATCAAGTCATTCCTGAAAAGCAGTTTCAGGAAATACTTTAATTTAATGTGTGTAATTTGATCCACATATAATAATTATTTACACGTATGTATGAATAACTTTCACTTCTTCATAACCCTTTATTGACATAATCACTAAATCATACAAATAGTATAATTACATAAAGTTATTTATACATAATGTTTGTATGTGTTATATTTAGATTTCACTGGATTGTCTGAAGTAAATCATTCATTCATTCATTCATTCATACGTTTGGCACATCTGCAAACACACCCAGACATGACTGTCTATGCAAAATGAAAATAAAAAAATAAAAAATCAGAGAACCTGCCAGGATGCCTGCGGTGATTCTGGAGAAGTAGCGTAGATCCACAGCTCACGTGGGCGAAATGTCAACAGGAAAACTGACGGTTGTAAATGTTTGTGTGCCGGAAAACTAAACCTGTAAACCCAGCTGAACAGGGCCGCCCTGGAAGCTGTTTTATGGACTTCACCAAGACCAATGTAAGACAATCCAAAACATCAACAATAACATTTTCAGATCTCGTGCTATGACTTATGAATTTCAACGCCAGTAGCTCATTATAGTTGCACACAAAGGTTTCCAATTAAATTATCGCACCCAGTTGGCCTATTTTATTTTATTTCTCTGTTTTACTCTTTGTTTTTGCTGACTTTGTTAGTAAACGAAGCACTTTTGTAGTAGTTTTGTAGTTCCCTCACTGTACAAAATTGAAATTTTTGTTTACTGAATGTTTTCACGTAGGAAAATGTTTTGATTTTCTTTTTTTATCCCCACATATAGATGCACCTAATTTTAATGAAATTTTCATAATAAGAATGATCTGCCACCCCATTGTTTACCAGTCCCCGCTGGTAAACAATGGGGGAGGCAGATTCATGCTGTTGGTATGTTTTTCTCAACAACAACAGGAAAGCTCCTCAGAAACAGAAGATAGATGGAATAGAGTTAAGTGCAGAAAAATCCAAATTTCCCTGACTATTCCTCAGTCATCTATTTTTCACCTTAAAATGTATTGAAAATCTTTAAAATGTCACCTAAATCGCTCTGTTTTTTTCACATAATAATAACAACTCATAAATACAGTAAGTTGGAAAAACTAGGCGTAAAATTCTTCTTCTAACGTATAAAGCCCTTAATAATCAAGCTCCATCATATATCAGAGCTCTGATTACTCCGTATGTTCCTAACAGAGCTCTTCGCTCTCAGACTGCAGGTCTGCTGGTGGTTCCTAGAGTCTCTAAAAGTAGAATGGGAGGCAGATCCTTTAGCTATCAGGCTCCTCTCCTGTGGAACCAACTCCCAGTTTTGGTCCGTGAAGCAGACACCCTGTCTACTTTTAAGACTAATCTTAAAACTTTCCTTTTTGACAAAGCTTATAGCTAGAGTGGCTCATGTTACCCTGAGCTATCTCTATAGTTGTGCTGTGATAGGCCTAGGCTGCTGGAGGACATCAGGGTCTAATTTTCTCACTCTACTGATTTCTACTGTTCTTCATTCTACGGTTCTCCAGTTTTGCATTGTATTACATTGAAATGACTGTCGTCATTTCAGCTTTTAACTTTTTGCTCTCTCTCTTTTTCTTCATAGTAGGTACACCTGGTCTGGCGTTCTGTTAACTTTGACATCATCCAGAGAAGACGGCTCACCCGTTACTACCATCTAATGTAGAACAGATTACTAGATCAATGTGTGCTTCTGTGCTTTTTGTCTCTCTTGTTGTGTCTCTGCTCTGTCTTCTGTAACCCCAGTCGGTCGAGGCAGATGACCGTTCATACTGACCCCGGTTCTGCCGGAGTTTTTTTTTTCCCGTTAATGGGTGGTTTTTCTTCCCACTGTCGCTTCATGCTTGCTCAGTATGAGGGATTGCAGCAAAGCCATGTACAATGCAGACGACTCTCCCTGTGGCTCTACGGTTCCCCAGGAGTGAATGCTGCTTGTCGGGACTTTGATGCAATCAACTGGTTTCCTTATATAGGACATTTTGACCAATCTGTATAATCTGACCCAATCTGTATAATATGATTGAACTTGATTTTGTAAAGTGCCTTGAGATGACATGTTTCATGATTTGGCGCTATATAAATAAAATTGAATTGAATTGAATTAAGGACCTTTGAAGACATTTTGTTTTTAGTACTTTTTTAAATTCTTTAACAATATAAATGACTGTGTTTATTCAAACTAGAAGACCCCCTTTTGGCTACAGCCCTTTAGATGATGTGGCCATGACTAAGCTAATGAAATCAAATCAAAAAGTTCAAGAAAATACATGCAAATAGGTATAAACTGTCACTAAAAGGCAATTAACAGTTGATGGAGAGAACAAATTGAACGCAACACCGTCCTGAGAATAACCAGAAAGGGGGTTTGATTGCCTAAAATGACACTACAAGTGAATCCTGATTCAATGGAACAGACTGCTGGATCCCAGATGCTCCAAAGTACGCCTCTGCAGGTCCTTCTTCCCAGCTGCTGTTAGACTTCATAATCTCTGCTACTCCCAACAAACTAAACTAAAGCTGCTGTTTGTTCCAAAGGTTCTTGAGTCGATTGGGAATTATTACATCTTCTCTCAGATGGTATTGTCTATTTGGACACTTTTTAGCTTCTCTAGCAATGTTTTTTTTTGTTAGATTCATCCAAATTGAACTTTTTTACATCTTTCTACAAATCGACTGCTGTTTTTCTTTTTTTTACTTGGACATTTCATATTTGTTTGAATATGCCTTAATATTTCCCCCATGTGATAAGTCTATCTTCTGCTGCACATCTTAACTCTAAATTTTTTCATATTAATTCATCTTATGTGTAACTCTGATGTATACCTTTTTTTGCCACTGTCACCCCCATTTGTCCCACAATGGGGATATTGTCCCATAATTTCCCCACTGTGGGACAATAAAGGTAAATATACTCTATTCTTCAATTCTATTTTGCAACATTTTTCTTGTTACAGCAAACAGACTTAAATCAGTGGCGACCGGACTTTCGCTCAGCTTTTCTCGAAACATTTCTGTTTTTCTGAAACGTTTTCAGAAAAACAAGTCTTGCCATATTCTTGCCATATTCTTTAATTATTTATTATTGTTATCTGTGGCTCTTCACTGTTGTTTTTGTTCTCGTATTGCTGCCATTTTTATTCATGTATTGTAGATTCCACCCCAAAATTATTAATGCCCCCCCATCCGGACACCCGTTACAAAACTTTCTAGAGGGGCCCCTGTTGCTACCGTTTACCTATCTGTTGGCCGGAAGAGATAAAACTACAGTGATATTTGATAAATTAGAACATGGTTTCCGATGAGACTTGTTTGTCAGATCAAAAATACCTTTCGAAAATAACCTTTAGGCAGGTATTAGACAAACTTTCATTAAACCTACATTTAATGAAATGTAGGTTTACATTTAATTTGTATAAAGTTTAGACAAACTTTCATTAAACCTACATTTCTGTACTAAAAATGTTCTTGCAATTGGTCAGCTGTCTCTCTGTGTGGTATGGAGGCTGCAGTGCCTCCGACTGGAAGAACGTGAGGAGAGTGGTGAGGACAGCAGAAGGGATCATCGGGGCTCCTCTTCCCTCCATTAAAGACATTTCATCGCAGCGCTGTGTGTCTCGAGCCCGTAACATCATCAGGGACCCCTCACACCCCCACCATAGACTATTCTCCCTGCTGCCCTCTGGAAAGAGGTTCCGCAGCATCCGCTGCAGGTCCACTAGGTTCTGCAAAAGCTTTTTCCCTGCTGCCATCAGACTGTTGAACTGCTGAACTGCTGAAGTATAAAAACTGTGTACCACACTCGACTCGCTCATTTGCACATTGTATTGTATCCTGCAAAATTGCTGCTGCACCTTACCGGGAAACGTACTGCAAAACTGTGTACAATGCAACTGTCTACTTTTAAATCACTGCTGCACCTTACTGCATATTTGTTTACATTTGTTTTACATTGTTTACATTTCAACTGCCTACTGTTCACTGCTGCACTTTATCCGGAAGTCAATTGAAACTTATCCTGTAAGTGACTGCGATTTATCACTGCACTTTATCCTGTACTGTAATTCACCGCAAGGTATCCTGTAGAGTTACTGCAATCTTTCTGAGCTGTGTGAAAACGAAATTTCGTTCTGTATGCACTCTGTGTATACAAAATGACAATAAAGAAAGTCTAAGTCTAAGTCTAAGTCTATGTAATATACAAATCTTAAATGTCATGCTGTGATGAAAATAGTAAACAAACTAATGAAAACTCCAGTCTGTGTGTAGTGTCCACTGTTTCACAAATCCCCTGTGAACTGAGCTACTAAAACAAACAAACCTTTCAATAATACTCTAATTCGTTGAATATGACTGCATGAGGCTTCAGTAGAAAGTCATTCCAATAAGCATTGGTGTTTGTGTTAGTGTTCAGAACGAAACTAAAGATAATAAAAGTACCTTTTTTTCCCCCAAAAAACTTTTGCTTTCTGTTTGGCTCCAACGTCACCAAAAAAAAAAAAACACAGAACATACAGAACCGCCGCGCCCGGAGCGATGAGCAGAGCGTCAGGCGGGCTCTCTTACCTGAGAGCTGAGCTGCCCGGCAACCATGAGATCAACAGCCGCGGCTGCTCCTCTCCGCGCTGCTCCCGCT
Organism: Fundulus diaphanus; assembly: GCA_037039145.1. Taxonomy (NCBI): domain Eukaryota; kingdom Metazoa; phylum Chordata; class Actinopteri; order Cyprinodontiformes; family Fundulidae; genus Fundulus; species Fundulus diaphanus. The sequence goes on from CM073138.1 coordinate 26,306,261, forward strand.
GCTGGTCAATAAGCAGTGCTGCTGCCGCCGCCGCCGCTCCTCACTTTGACTGATCAATTAGTCGGTAGTGTTAATGCGAATCCCACAGGATGTTGATTGGTGAAACAGGTCTACACTAATCATGTGGACCAGGACAAAAGAAGAAGAAAAAAAACACGTGTTAACTGCTTGCTGTAGTTAAGGTGACGCTGTAAAGTCTGACATGGGGGGTTATTTAGAGTTTGTCATATACTTCACATTTCAGCTCATTGTGGCGGTAATAACCCGTGTGGGTTTCTGCTGAGCTGCCAGACCTCAGCCCCCACATGTCACTTAGAAGAAGCTCATATCAGCAGCGATATCAGTCCAATCAGCAGCTTTGGGGCTGTGAAGGCAGCATTCTGGTTTTTCTCGCGGTTAGAAACGGATGGGGGTGTGTTTTGGGTATGACTTTGTTTGTGTGTTTAGTCAGGCTTTAATTGCCTATGTTTTTTTTTTTTTTTGGTAACGTTTTAGTTTCTGTTATTTCCCAGTTGGCTGTGACTCGCAGAAAGGCCATCACGGTTTAATTTATGCTCAGTGGATTGCAGTTGGGCCAGGTGTTCCCTCTTTATGGATGCATCAATATCACTCCACTTTTACTTGCTCTGCAGTAATATTGTGAACAAATTATTCAAATATAAAGCTTGAACTATAGTGTTCCGTGTATTTTATTAGTATTCTAGTGGGACGGAAATGGTACATGTATGGTTTACAAATAATTAAAAGTTTACCCCGGTAGTTACTCAATAGTTTGTTGAATCACGTTTCAGTGCAACTAACACTGCAAGGCTTTTCAGGCTTGTCAAATACCTCAAGCTCAGTTATATTGGATTTAGAGGATTTGTGAACATCAGTTCTCAAGTGCTGCCAAAAACTCTCTGTTGGATTTAGATCTTGGTCATTCTAGACCTGAATATGCTTCGACCTAAACCAATCCTTTTGTATCTTTGATTACTACTTAAGTAGTTTTATATCCAGTATTTATATACTGTCGCCCCCCCCCCCCATTTCTATAATTGTATCGTATGATATTAATATTTAAAAAAATTGGGATTGGCTGTTGCACCCATATATATGTCCATTGAAAATGAACCATTTATTACAATGCAAATATTAAAAGTCCACATAGGTGTAATGCTGAGCATCAACATGGGTTTCATGGAGCAGAAACCCTGATGTCTGGTTGCCTATAAGTATTGGTGGAGCACTGTTTATCTGAATATATATATTTTTTGTTTTTTATTGACAAGCCAGAAACCAGCTGAAATAAAATAGAAGTAATGAGACTATTTGAAAAACATGTAAGGGGAAAAAGTACAGATAATTGCTTGAAAATGTAAGGAGTAGAAGTAAAAAGTAGGCTAAAAATAATTACTGCAGTAAAGTATGAATAACCAAAATTTCTACTTAAGTAAGGTAATGAAGTATGTTTACGTAATTACTTGACACCTCTGTTCTCTGAAGCAAAATTCATACCTGCCAGACGACTCAGATGTCGATTCCCAATGCTGCACATTGTAGATTTTACCCACTAGGGTCAACAAGAGGCCTCTGGGAATTTGTTCCTATGTGCTGTTATCTGGCAACACCACAGCCCAGCTTATTGCCCAGTTGGCAATGATCAACAGGCAGGAATCATGCTGGTCAAATCACCAGTCTGTCAAATTCCCACCAAGGGGAAAACTAAAACAAGGAACGTTTGGTGCCCAAAATCACGTCTGAGTTCACCAGCTAGCCCAAGATGTATGTTTCTGGACAGTGAGAAACCCCAAGCATGCACGGGGAAAGAAATACGAGCATCACTAATTATTCTCTTAGTGAAGCAACAATACTAAAACATCTGAATTATTAAACTGTTCTTGAAAGCTGAATACATATTCAAACTTACTGATCAGTTGGCCGACAGATGTCTACTAAGACCCCGAGCAACAGAGAGGAAAGCTCTGAGCACGGTTTTGCAAAAGCAAGACTTGTTTATTTAGACCATGAAACACGATGACACCTAATTAACTTGTTCTTACAAAACTGAAGACACAATGGCTGCAACAAGGTCATCCTTTTTAAAAGGAATCAGATGAAACCATGCACGCAGGCGTGTAGGAAGGGAAATACACCGCTCAGAGACCAACCTTCACCTGAAGACGTTATTGTATCATTGACATCCAGGGTTCATGTGAAGTAGAAAAGCATTTTCAGTCATAACTTACATCAAGGCACTTAGATTACTCTAAGACAAGAATATACAGTGCTGGCCATGTCCGTGGCTGCTACTGGTAAAGATGTTTCAAATGCCTTAAAAGAAATACAGCGTTTATTGTAGCAGCATAAAATCCCACAGGAAAAAAACAACCTCTAAGTTTAGTGCATTTATTCTATGCGAGAAGGCCACAATGGCAGATTTTTCTACATTTGTACCTTTTCATAGCTGGTCAGATTTTGTAAAAACGTCTAACTGGTAAATATGACATGACACGGAGGCCCGTTTCTTCCAGCCACTGGACGCAATGCTGGATGAGGATAAATGAGGAGAGTAAGGGATCTTAAAAAACATTTCAAGGCTCCCTGTGAGAGAACTGCAGCAATGATTAAAATCTTGGGATCTTCAAATCCAACCAGTAGATGCTTTGTACCTGCTAATCGAGGGTTGAGGAGTGATGCCAGACAAAATCCCTTTCTTCCCTACCATCACAAAGGTAAACACATGGAGCTTACTAAACTCGACGTTAACTGGAAGCATCTGTTAGACAGGACTAAGATTGGGCTTTTTGGCAACAGACGCTCCAGGTGGGTTTGGTATGAAACAAAGAATCAGCCCTGTAGTATGTTGAAGGGAATATGATGCTGTGAACCTGTTTGTTTTTTAAAGGATCCAAATCAGAGACAAGGAGAATCTCAGGTGGACTCCAGACCGCGGAAGAAGAAAAAATAAAAAGCGTATTTGTGCCAGGAAAGTGGACACGGCACACAAGAACCCAGAAGGCCTCCGCAGGGACCCAGTATTTCTTCAGCACCCTCCACATTATACCTTCCCAGACTCGGTTTGTAAGCCTACCCCCCATTCATAAACAGGATATGGATCATAAAACCAAACTGCTAAGGCCTTCTGTGTAATTTCACGGGGGTAAAGATCTGGTTCACTGTTCTTCAGCAAAAGTGAAAGCACTGCTTCTTATTAATCAGTTGAGCCCTCTTTCTAACACCATCCAGTGAGCTTCCCACAGAGTGTGACTAGTGTACTCTCAATAATTGGAACACCCTCTCTGCTCCCCTTTTATAAAACCTGAGACCACCTACCCGGTCTGCCCATCCACAGACTATGCCTGAATCCTCTAGGCGACAATGAAAAGGGATGTCAGGAAAGACGGTGCACAAAGCCATCAACATCTTCAGCATCTCAGGCCTAATTTTGTCCACCCTCAGTGCCCGGGCTGAATATCTCTTTTTAATGACTTTGGCCACCTCTGCCATGGGAATGAACTCTGAGATGATGACTGGATTGGAGCTGCAGTACAGTTTTCATTAAATTCCTTATAGGCCAACCTAAAATCTTTCTCCACAGCCTGTTTAAATTCTTCCTGTGCCAGAGCGTTTGTTTCCATAGATGCCACAAATATTGGCCTCTGTTTCAGAAGAGCCCAAGTCCCTTGATTACCAGGAGATTTTAAATGACTGGTGGATCATTAATGGTTCTTCAATGGGACAATGATCAGAAATATATGGCTATGAATGGCTCTCCGGGCTGTGCTAGGGTGGCTTTCCCACTTCCTAGCTTTCCCACAAGACAAAAGAGCAAGATAAAGGACCCAGGACTCTGGAGGACTGAGAGGGATTGTGCAACGAGGAACGTTGCTCCAAATCATGAAATATTACGGTAGAAAAACATTGTAAAATATTGTTCTATTGGCAGACGGGGGTATATAAAGTATTAACGGCAAAAAAAAATTATTTGGTGTCATGTTTTTTTTTTTTTTAAAAGGTTGAATATTCCCGATCATGCCACTGCAGTAAAACATAAATTTATTCAAAGGCTTTTCAACACACCGTTACCTGAGGGTGACAACAGACATGACCGCCACTGAACTCCAGATCATTTCACACAGTCCAGCCCATCTCCTCGGAGTTTACCCACCGTTTTTTTCTTTTTGGATTCCACCTGGATGTTTCCATGACTTCATAAGTGAGGTAAACACTGTCTGCTGTGTTACAAAGTCCCAGCTTGGCTCAGTCTTGGTTTTCACCTCCACAGAAAACATAATTTTTTTTTTCTCCCACTGCGATTATCCCTGCGTGATTGGATCTGAGCAGGCGAGGGCAGCCGGCGTGCGTGAGCCTTGAATAATTCAGCCTGCTTATTTACATGGGCTTTGCTTAGGCGGAAGCTGCATCTGCCAGTCGCACCGCTGTTAAACACACCCATGATTATGACTTGTGCCTCGCCCCCCGGCATCACACGCTTGTATTAAATACCGGGAGATTTTGGGGGAGAGTGTGCGTGTATTTGTCAGGCATCAACACAGAATATTAATACTCTATGTTTGCGCCGGTTAACTTGTGTGTGTGTGTGTTTTGCTCCCACCATGGGCGGTGCCACTTTGAGCAGTGTTACTTAAAGAAGATGGATGTCACAGAGTGTGTTGCCCTCTGGCTCCAGTATAGACTTGTGGCAGTCTGTTTATCATCAGAACCAGTTTACTGTTGCTTTTGCATAATGATCCTGCTTGGATGGATATTTTCTTTGCGTTTCCAAATGCTTTTAGTATGTATCATCCCCTGTCTCAGTGGCTCCCAGGAGCACACCGCATCGCTTTTGTTTCCAATGCACAGAAATGCTTTTTAAGCATATCATCACGTTGGCGACGATTGTGTTGTGAGAATGAAACACGATTTTTAGACGCACCTATGCTCACTGATAATTATTTACATGTGTGGGAGAGTCTTGAAAAGCACCACATACACTGTTGTCAAAAGAGAGATTTTAGAGATTTATTGCTTTTTTGTTAAACATAACTTTTGATGGTCAAAATTTGGATTTGGAGATTTCACAGACTTATTGTCTTTCCAGATTTTCAGGTTGGGAGCGAGCTCCTTCAATTATCGCAATTTGTTATGGTCCTGAAGCAGCAAAGAAGCCCCAGACTACCCCAGCCGGGTTTCACTGTCTGTGGGAGGCTCTTCTTCTAAAACGCTGTGCTGGTTCTATGTCTGACAGAACATGGTGGAACACACCTTCCACAAAGTTCAACTTGTGTCTTGCCATGTATTTTTGGGGGGACTTTTTTGGGGTGCATTTTCTTCTTTTTGTTCAGGTAATTGTTGAACCATGAACACTGACCTTATCTGCAGCACGTGACACCAGCAGAGCTTTAGAGTTTCTTTTTGACCTTCTGTATGAGCTGTCAAAGTGCTTTTGGTGTAATTTTGGTTGGCTAGCCAATCCCGTGTAGGTTTAGTTAAATTCAAATTTACTTATATAGCGGCAGTTCACAACACATGTCATCTCAAGGCACTTTACAAAGTCAAATTCAATCAAATCGTCCAGACAGATTGGTCAAAAAGTTTCCTATCTAAGGAAACCCAGCAGATTGCATTGAGTCTTGACAAGCAGCATTCACTCCTCCTGAAAGAGCGTAGAGCCACAGTGGACAGTCGTCTGCATTGTCAATGTCTTTGCAGCAATCCCTCATACTGGGCATGCATGAAGCGACAGTGGAGAGGAAAACTCCCCCTTAACAGGGAGGAAAACTTCCATCAGAACCAGGCTCAGTGTGAACGGCCATCTGACGCGGCCAAATGTGGTTTATAGAAGACAAAAAAACAGCACAGAAGCACACGTTCGTTGATCCAGGAATCAGTTCATTAGTATGAATCAGTTATTCTTTAAAAAGTTGTTTTATTTTCACACAGCATTCGCCCTTCCAGAAAAGGTCTTAATCATGCATATGGCATGAAACAATTGTAAGCATGTGCCGTGGCCCTGAGAGTACGCTCTACATTAAACAAAAAACAAAACATTATATATCAACAAAACCACTACAAACAATTTATAAAAACTTTACTTAAAACCTTATCCAATGTTAGTTATTTAAGGGCAGGTTTAGTTTTGGGGTTCGTTTTTTTCTGTTTGTTGTGCGTTTTTAGTTTTGTATTTAGGGCCACCACAGTCATCGTGCTGTTGAATATTTTTGCATTTTGTTGTGTTGTGTTATGAAAATGAGAGGCATAAAAGTATTTTTAATTCATACTTTCAAACGTTGCTCCATCTTCCAGGAAACATTTGGTAGCAGAATCTGAAGTTGTCCAGTTAAGTTTGGACTACTTTGAACATTTATTATTTTTGTGTTTAGCTTCATAAAATGCTCTAATGGGAACATTGTTTTGGATTTCATTATGCTTAAGGCACCTGATAAAATTTTATCCTGTTCTAAATAATTTAATCTGCCCAGTGTGACACATTGATTTGACGTTTTGCATTCTGAAATGTCTGAATGTGCTATGTTTTTACCATTTGTGGATGATGATTTTCACTTTGGTTCGCTCTTATCAATAAGCTTTTGGAATGACTTTGAAACCATTTTTCAGCCTTATGTGTATGACTATTTTCCATGTTGTTGAATTTATTTGGGTGTGGGTGTGATGTGTTGCCTTCTGAGATTTTTTCAACCAACTTCATGATGTCAGACAGGTTCTAATGAACTAATTTCTCGATTCTACAGGTCAGAATTGAGCTTATCTTTCCAATAAAAATGTGATAAACACAGTTGTTTCATGACTAGATGGGGGGTATTTTTAAACCACACTGACACAGGTTGGTCTGGACTGTTTTCTCTTCCCTTAAATAAAATAATGTTTGGAAAAAACAGATTTTTAAAATGTACTTATGTGATCTTTGTCTGATGTTAAAATCAGTTTAATGATAAGAAATGTAAATAAAAAGCAAAAAGAGAAGAAATATGTAAGGGAGAAAATGTTTTTTTTCACAGCACAGTTAAAAACTTTCTGTGCATTTGGTTTTCATTTTCGTGTTGACACAACTCCTACATGGATTCATTTGTAATGCATTAGTTTTTGTGGGAATCTGCACATATTACGTAACTCTGGAAACACTCAGAGACTCTCACCACCTAGCTTGCAAATACCAAAAAACAACATCATTTTCACCTTTCTGGTTAAAATTCAGGATTCAGATTTGTTTTTCAAGGAATGCACATGCAAAATCTTTGTGTACTGTTTTCACCATAACATTTCCAAATGAATCCTTCCAGGAAACAGCTTGGAATATTTTCTGTGGCTGTGTCCAAGGGGAAGGGCATGTCATAGAAAGGAAAACAAACTTAGAAGTGGTGTTTCCTGCATTCCATGGTCCTTAAGTGTCTGAGAGGGGAAGACTGCTAGTGTGCTCCTGAGCGTTCACAGATGATTCAGGGGTTGTCATGTACGTACATGCAGGTGTGCGTTCCCATGTGGGGGTTTCACATGGTCCATTTCAGTCGCATTCACAAGAGACTTTTCAGAGCAAAGAAGCAAAAGGAAAAAAAAGCAGGAGGACAGAAATCTTTCTGAGATGGGAAAAAGTTTTAAGCCTGAGATAATGGACTGGTGCTGAGGAAGGCTAATCTATACCCATGATTAGATCACACTTTGTCATCAGCACGAATAGTCTGCGGATGGTTTCCGTCTTTCACATTAATGTTTCCTAAAAGGATTAAAGTCTTTAAGATATTCTCACTTTTTATGAAATTCTTCCTTTGTTTGAATTTGCAGGAGTAGTAGGACTTCCCTAACACGGATCCAACTCTGTAACATGTCAGGAGGGCTGTACCTAAATCACATTGACAGAACTCCCCTGGGATGAAAGGTCTGTGGAGCAATCACTGAAAACAGACCACACCTGCTTAGATCTTGTAGACCATAAAGCAACATGCGCAGTGTTATTAGAGATTTAATTTTGGACACAAAAGACACCCGAAGGGGATGTCACCGTGTTTCTCATGTTTTACATGGCTCTGAACAGAAAGAAATTTTGGACCGTTTAGGGAGTATGTGTTGATTAGCATGCTCCCCAATGTTTTTGTATGGTACATGTTTATGAGGATGGAGCAAGTTTTACAGTCAAAGCAGATATATAATGGTGTGGCAAAAGTATTAGAAATAAGTGTTTAAGGAGGTGATGACTGAAATGTAAAAGAAGGGAGTGAATATCACTAGCAGGCTGCAGCTGTGGGTGAAAGCATGGAGCTGAGATTGTCTTAGCAATGACACTAAATTAATACACAGGAAACGGCAAGAGTAACTAAAAACAAAGAGCGTTGAGAAAACGAAGTGGTATGCAAATAAAAGATGAGGTAATGTTTTCACACAATATAAAATCCATTCAACTCATTTCATTTTTGAATCTTTTAAATTATCTTTATATTCTCTCAACCCTCCACTTGGAATTTGTTGTATTAAGTTGTAATGTGACAAAAATCTTGATCATTGGAGAGTTTTTCTATATGCCAATTTGACAGTCATGTAGACACACTAAAGTGGTTAAGGTTATTTAAGTGTGCAAATGGCTGGCTTTCATAACAATCTTTAAGTTTGTTTGCAGGTATGAAATAAAATCACATTTCTTCACCTGTGTTTGCGATGGGAAGATTTTATATTGAAACTATTTTCCTTTGTGCTGCAATCAGTCAACTTTGGCTGCCTTAAAATCCCCCTAAATACAAAACTAACGAACTGAAATAAGATAATAAAGGAAGCACTCAAAGTTGATTTATTTACTCCCATCATTTCCTTCAGCTTCTCAAGTGAAAGAGCTACAAATTATTCTGACAATCAAACACTATTTCTAAGCAGATGTAAGGGAGATGTGGCATCAGGGGGTGTAACAAACAGCCGTTTGTTACATCTAAGAATGAACACTTAACTTTGTATTTAAGCACTTTATTTAGCACTTTAGATAGCATACAGCACTTTAAGGATGCATATTTGCACATTTAAGAAATAATTGCACACAGTTACTTGTATAAATGTTTATTGAATGCATTTCCTTTTCCTGGTTTTAGATCCAGTGGCACTGCAGCACTTTATAGTAGAGTGGTTGGGCCCTGGAGAAGAAGGGTGACAAAATTAGAATGTCAACATGTGTGCAATATCTATTTTATCCTTAGTGTTGTATTTGGAAGTGTGGAAGTGAAATGTTTGGTTTGTACTCACCTTGTCCTTGTGTCCAGGTCCGTCCCCTAAAAGAGGCCTGGGCTGAAACGACTACCTTAAGAAGGTTCCGGGCTGGACCAAGGCAGGGAAATGTATAGGGGAGCCAAGTTTAGCTTTTTATATGGTTATGAGGTTTCTATTTATCTTTGGTGTTTGGTTTAGGATTTTATGTAGATAGCTTGGGGTTTTACATGGTTTAGGGTTGTTGTTGTTATGGTTTATAGAGGGTTTTAGATAGTTTTAGGAAGTCATCTTTAAATGTACACCCCTGGGAGAGTTTTATGGTTTTAACCAGTTAGTCAGCCAGTATTTAAAGGCGCCTGTTTCATCACTTACTGAGCTGCTGCTGGAGAAGACACATTGCTCCCTCAACCTCCTTTGCACTTTGTAAATAGATATGATAAAAACAAATAATTAAAAATTGTGGACCATGACAGCTCTGCCTCTGCATCAATCCTTCTACACCCCACGTACTCCAACCGCTTAAGGCCAGCCACGTGACAATTGGTGTCAGGAGTGCTCCCTTGCTGTGGAGAGAAGAAGATGAAGAGAGGTGGACGAAGGACCCCGGAAGAGCCAGATGATGGAGTGTCGGCTGAACCCGAAGGAGCAAGTGCAAGTGGCCCCAAAGACAAATGTGGTCCCAAAGACAAATTGGAGGAGCTGGCAAGCATGATGAGGTCGCTAATAGACTCCCAGGCTGCAAGGGACAAAGTGGTGGAAAAAGACAGGTCCACGCAAGAACAGCGCTGGAAGAGTATGCAAAGCAAAGTCGAGCAGATCCAGCAGCAGGTAATGGAGATGCAGTCAGACCGATCAGCACATCAAGAGGACAAGCCATTTGAACCGGAGGGTCCATGTGATGGTGACATAGAGTCTGAGCCGGAGTATCAGTACAGGCCCCGGAGGGAGCCCAAGCTGCATCCACTGTCCCCTGATGATGACATCGAACACTTCCTCACTACCTTTGAAAGAATGGCCCAGTTGTGTCGATGGCCATGGACTGAGTGGGCGGTACGTTTGGTCCCTCTGCTTACAGGCAAAGCCAGAAGTGCCTACGTTCAGATGGACATGAGAGACTCTGATGACTACGACAAGGTCAAAGAAGCCATCTTGGCCAGGTACGAGATCACAGAGGAAACTTATCGTCGTCGATTCAGATCACTGAAGATTGAGCCTGATGAGACGCCGCGAGAGCTGTATGTTCGTCTGAAGGACCTCGTCACCAGATGGATCAAGCCGGAAAGAAGTACAGTGAAAGAAATCTGTGAGAAGTTGATCCTGGAACAGTTCCTGCGGATGGTCAGCCCCGAGCTGGAGATCTGGATCCGGGAACACGACCCCAATTCTGCTGAAGAAGCCGCTCGCCTTGCTGAGACCTTTACATCCGCACGGAGGGGGACAAGAACTACCTACTACGGCCGAGAACCTCGCCAAACCCTACCAAGTAAGTCTGTTGGGGGTCATAAGGTGTGTGGTCTGGGTCAGAGTAACAGCGGTAGTAAGCCATCTCCATATCCCCATCAGTTTCGCCCAGCTAATAAGCCTGCTAGAACGGCACAAGAGGTCAGGTGCTATAACTGTAATAGGTTTGGTCACACCCAACACTTTTGCCCCGCTTTGAAAACCAATCAGTCTTTACTTTGTTCTGTGCCTAGGCCAGCAACCAGACAGAGTGTTCAGAAGTCAGGGCGTACAACACCAGTGCTAATTAATGGCCATCGTACAGAAGCACTATTAGACTCTGGTTGTTGTCAGACAGTAATCTTGTCTAATTTGGTTCCTTCTGAGCATCAGTCCTTAGACAAGACCCCATTAGTCTGCATTCATGGAGATGAACATTCTTACCCGACAGCTGATATTTATTTGACTGTTGGAGGACAAACCTATTTGCTCACAGTCGCTCTAGCCAAAAGCTTACCTTATCCAGTCATTCTTGGTAATGACATTCCCACACTGTCAGATCTCATTATCCAGGCAGAAGGTAACCAGCTTGAGGTGTTAGAACACAACATAATTTCCAATCCTACAGAATCCACAAATGTTCCGGCAAAACACTGCAATGTACTTACTAGAGACCAAATTGCCAGGGGTGTGTTGGAGGAACTACCATTTTTTGATGTGGAATTAGATTCTGAGCCAGGCAAGACGAGAAAGTCTAAGGCCCAAAAGAGAAGGGATAAATTTGTTGGCACACAACAAGAGAAAGAGGAGCTCTCCAAACCGCTAAATCCTGTGGAGTTCTGCATCCCTGCAGATTTAGGGGCTCTGCAGAAACAGGACCCCACTCTTAAGCCCTGGTTTGACAAGGTCCCTCAGCAGGCGGAAGTCAAGAGAATTAGCTGTTGGGAGGATGCCAGCTACATCATAGAAAATGGTCTCCTTTATCAAATTAAGGACAAAAACAAAGCGCTGGCTTTACCAGAGAAGTATAGAGTGAAAGTTATGGAGCTTGGTCACTCTATTCCCTGGGCAGGCCATATGGCTTTTCAAAAAACATTGAGAAGAATTGCTAGCCGTTTTGTTTGGCCTGGCATGTATGCTCAGATCTCAAAATTTTGTAGTTCTTGTAAAACCTGCCAGCTAACCTCGGGAAAGGGCGTAGCACAGGCCCAGTTGCAGCCTTTGCCAATTATCAGCACACCTTTTGAACGAATCGGTATGGACATTGTTGGTCCCCTAGAGAGAAGCTCCACGGGCAATCGTTACATCTTGGTGATTTGTGACTATGCTACACGGTATCCTGAAGCCTTCCCACTTCGGTCTATAAAAGCTAAGCAAATTGCCAATTGTCTGCTTCAGCTCTTCTCACGGGTGGGGGTTGTCAAAGAAATACTTACTGATTGTGGTACAAATTTTTTGTCCAAACTTCTCCAACAAGTATATTTGCTTTTGGGGGTAAAGGGAATTAGGACCACCCCTTATCATCCCCAAACAGACGGGTTGGTTGAGCGTTACAACCAGACGCTCAAAAGTATGCTGCGCAAGTTTGTGTCTTCAACAGGAAAAGACTGGGACCAGTGGCTGCCCTATCTACTGTTTGCATACAGGGAGGTCCCGCAGTCATCAACGGGTTTCTCACCATTTGAACTGTTATATGGACGCCAGGTGAGAGGGCCTCTGGACTTGCTAAAAGACCACTGGGAGCAAACTGAGTCCAAAGGAGACAACATTGTGGCATATGTTCTCAAAATGAGAGAGAGGCTGGAGGCAATGACAACTTTGGCACAGGCAAACCTTAAGGCAGCACAGAGACGGCAGAAAACCTGGTACGACCAGAAGGCAAAGGACCGAGCCTTTACCCCAGGTCAAAAGGTACTGTTACTTTTACCGACCAGTGACAATAAATTGCTTGCTAAATGGCATGGGCCATATGAGATTACAAAAAAAATTAGCAATGTCACATATCAATTATACATGCCTGAAAGAAACAAGAAACACCAGGTCTTCCATATAAATCTACTGAAAGAGTTTGAAGCCTGCCAGGAGCCTGTACAGCAGCTGTTAGTGCGAGCTGTAAAGGATGAGGAGGTGACCGAAAAGTTTTTTCCCACCCCTGTCGTGAAGTCTGTTACCATTGACCTGTCACATCTCTCTCCCCCTCAGCAGGAGGAAATAAAACCTCTGCTTGATCCAGAGTTGTTTCAGGAAACCCCTGGTTTCACTTCAATGGTACAGCACAGGATCCGACTTAAAAAGGATGCTCCAGTGAGACAGAGAAGCTATCGCATTCCTGAGCGGTTGGGGCCATTGCTGAAGAAAGAAATTGAATTAATGCTGGAGCTTGGAATTATTGAGGTCTCTAAAAGTGAGTGGTGTAGTCCTGTTGTTCTGGTCCCCAAAAAGGATGGCTCGCTACGGTTCTGCATTGATTTTAGGTACCTGAATGCAGTATCGAACTTCGACCCTTACCCAATGCCCCGCATTGATGATTTGTTGGAGCGAGTCGGGAGTGCAACCTTCATAACCACGCTGGATCTCTCCAGAGGCTACTGGCAAGTGGCACTGGCACCAGAAGCAAGAGATCTGACGGCTTTCCGAACCCCTTTTGGCTTCTACCAATTCCGGGTGATGCCGTTCGGCCTGCAGGGGGCCCCAGCCACTTTTCAGAGACTCATGGACTATGTGCTGAGAGATGTCTCTGAGTTTTCGGCTGCCTACCTGGATGATGTGGTTGTCTATAGTCGGTCCTGGAAAGAACATCTTCACCACCTCCAGGAGGTCCTGCAGAGAATTCGTGAAGCTGGACTCACCATTAACCCCCGGAAAGTTGCAGTGGCCTATAGGGAAGTCGAGTACCTGGGATACACCATTGGTTTTGGCAGGATCAAGCCGCAGGTGGAGAAGATGGAGGCCATCAGAGCGTTTCCGATTCCCACCACCAAAAGGAAGGTCAGAGGATTCATTGGCTTTGTCGGGTGGTACAGGAAGTTTATCCCGCAGTTTGCGGAGAGAACAGCTGTCCTGAATGACCTGACTAAAAACTCAGCCCCCAACAAAGTTTGCTGGACCGACACGTGTGATAAGGCTTTCAGAGATCTGAAGGAGGCCATTTGCACTCGGCCTGTTCTCCATAGCCCTGATTTTGACCAGCCCTTCATCCTTCAGACCGATGCTTCGGGGATGGGACTAGGAGCGGTCCTCCTACAGGAGAAGGATGGAGAGAGAAGACCGGTTGTGTTCCTCAGTCGTCGCTTGCTGGACCGGGAGACAAGATACTCAACCATAGAGAAGGAGTGTCTTGCAATGAAGTGGGCCATTGATTCACTGCGGTACTACCTCCTTGGGCGTCCCTTCATCCTCGAGACTGACCATCGGGCACTTCAATGGTTGCACCGCATGAGAGATGCCAACACCCGCATTGCAGGATGGTACCTGTCCCTGCAGCCCTATAACTTCACCGTGCAGTACCAACCTGGGAAGACTAACACTGTGGCAGACTGTCTGTCCCGAGTTGCTGAAGACTGAGGCTTCGTCTTCCCGAGAAGAGGGGGGAAATGTAACAAACAGCCGTTTGTTACATCTAAGAATGAACACTTAACTTTGTATTTAAGCACTTTATTTAGCACTTTAGATAGCATACAGCACTTTAAGCATGCATATTTGCACATTTAAGAAATAATTGCACACAGTTACTTGTATAAATGTTTATTGAATGCATTTCCTTTTCCTGGTTTTAGATCCAGTGGCACTGTAGCACTTTATAGTAGAGTGGTTGGGCCCTGGAGAAGAAAGGTGACAAAATTAGAATGTCAACATGTGTGCAATATCTATTTTATCCTTAGTGTTGTATTTGGAAGTGTGGAAGTGAAATGTTTGGTTTGTACTCACCTTGTCCTTGTGTCCAGGTCCGTCCCCTAAAAGAGGCCTGGGCTGAAACGACTACCTTAAGAAGGTTCCGGGCTGGACCAAGGCAGGGAAATGTATAGGGGAGCCAAGTTTAGCTTTTTATATGGTTATGAGGTTTCTATTGATCTTTGGTGTTTGGTTTAGGATTTTATGTAGATAGCTTGGGGTTTTACATGGTTTAGGGTTGTTGTTGTTATGGTTTATAGAGGGTTTTAGATAGTTTTAGGAAGTCATCTTTAAATGTACACCCCTGGGAGAGTTTTATGGTTTTAACCAGTTAGTCAGCCAGTATTTAAAGGCGCCTGTTTCATCACTTACTGAGCTGCTGCTGGAGAAGACACATTGCTCCCTCAACCTCCTTTGCACTTTGTAAATAGATATGATAAAAACAAATAATTAAAAATTGTGGACCATGACAGCTCTGCCTCTGCATCAATCCTTCTACACCCCACGTACTCCAACCGCTTAAGGCCAGCCACGTGACAGGGGGTCTTAACCTTTTGTCCTGTTATCCTGGCATTTTACGTTTCACCAAACTGACAAGCTACTCTTAACTCATGCTCAGTCAGTCTTTATTCTGACGGTGCATTCCATTTGTGTACACATTTAATTGTTTTCTTATATTTTTAAAAGTCAAAACAGAGTTTGACCTCGTGTTCTGGGGTGTCTGAACAAATGACCCACCCATCTTTAGTTGCTGTACAACTTCTGACTCCGCAGACGTTAGAGATAACATAGTTCCCGATGGAAATACCCTGTAATTGGTGAAGAATAATATTATACTCAGTATCAGTTTTCACTGTCAAACATTTACCTTGGGAAATTTAGCAGCTACAATGGCTCCAGATTTAAATAACCGAAGTTCTTTGTTTGAGCAACGAGAAATCTGATCCAGCTGCTGCTCCAGTTCTTGGAAGACAATGGACGACTAATGATCGCTACTCAACCTCACACGCTCTTCTGTCCCCAGCTCACCGCTTTCTTTCTTTCTTTTTTCCCTCTTCTGACTTGTTTTTTTGTTTTCTTATTTCTTCTGTTGCGGTTCTATTCGGGATGCCTGTCCTCCTTCTCATTGTAAACCAGCTAGCATCAGACTCTCCCAAACAGAGATCAACACTCTATCATGGGCTTTCTCCTCTAAAACAAATGAGCAGCAGTTGATGTGCTGTTGGTGGGTTTCACTTCATCTAAATCTCCTCTTCACCTCCATGTCCGTTTCACCTTACCGGCATGGCGATCCCTGGCAAAAGCGTTGCTCCAAAGACAGCCGCAGAGTCTGGCCTCTGGGCTGTCTCTCCGCTGTAGCAGACGGTAACAAAGGCTGAGTTTAATCATGCAGTGAATCATCTGAGAACCTGAAAACAGATACCTGCAGAACTTCCATGTCAGTGAGGGGATTGCTGATTGGGTTCGTTTGTGACTCCTGGCTAATCTATTTGAAAGTTTAAAAGGAGGAAGTGAAATAGGAACAGATTAGAGCGTCGCATCTTTAGGAGGGAGCATATCAGAAGTTTACATTCACCAGCCACTTCATTTATTGAATGATGCGCCTCTTCAACTGCTTGAAAACACAAGTGGTGAATCAGCCAATCTCATAGCAATAACTTGATGTATTAGTGAGGTCGTTGTCATGTTACGAAGATGACTTGTTGAGATTCAAAGGGAGCATCAGAATGGGAAATAGGCTTTTGGCACCAGACTGGTTAGAGTATTCAGCAGCTGCAGATCTACTGGGATTTTCCAACTCAACCAGCGCTCAGATTTAGAAAGCGTTTAAAAGGGGAAAATATTCAGATGGCAGCAGCTGTATGGATGGAAATGTTTTATTATCATTAGAGGAGAATGGGCAGACTGGGTGATGGCTACTTTCAGCGGGATAAGGCACCATGTCACAAAGCTCACGTCCTCTCAAACTGGTTCCTTGGACATAGAGAGTATCTTAAACTGCTGTGGCCTCCTTAGTCACCAGGTCTCAATCCAATGCCAAGATGCTGTGGAACAGGAGATTTGCCACAGCAGGATACAGAAGAAGACAGAAAAAGTCCATAAAAAGCAAATGGTTTACCCCTGATGTGCCTACAACAGAATTGTGTTGCCATCGGTGCATAAAGCTTTGACTTTGTGGCAGATGCTGTGTGTGAGTACAGTTAGCGCTCACAGGTGAAGATTATATGTTGTTTAGAAGCTGCAAAAATGGACGTTGGACGACTGCTGTAAAGCTATTTTATCTGATGAATCCTTCTTCTGATGGTTTGGATCATTTGGAAAATCATTTGTCCAGAGATTGAAAACAGAGTGGCTACAATGAGTCATGTGAAGTGGCAACAGTGCAGTTCTGATACAATTCACATGTTTGTTTCTCATCTAAGGAAGTGGGCTTCTTCTAAATTACACCTAGGAACACTCCCATGAACAATGAATTGGATCAAACCTTACTCCAAGAACAGCTCCTACCAAGAATCCAGGCACAATCTGATGACCATCTCTGGATCTTCGACCATAACCGAACTTGGCATTACAGGACAAATGATGACAAAGACGCTTAAAGATCACAACATTGAAATCTTGGTTCTGTGAACATTGTGCTATTGCTATTGAGACCCTGTGATCAGTTTTAAAAAACAGACAGCAACAAATTATGATGGAACCGAAACACTAATAAGACAAGAATGGCATCGGTCTGGCTGTGACCCAAACGTTGATATCCAGCGCGTCAGAGGAAGCATCAATATTGTAAAAAAATATTTATAAACTCCTTAGAAGTGTATGAAATGTTTTAATTCTCCTCCAGAAACATGTCAAAAACAAACATATTTTGAAATCACAAACACAACATTTGCATCTCATCTTTGGGTGATGACTTTAGCTTAAGATGCTTTATTATTAAGATTATTAATGGTAAAATGTGAGTAATAAGTAATGGTAGTTATATTGTTTTGATGATTCCCAAAGAAGGGGCAGAAGTTTACATATTTAAAAAAAAAAATGCACCCTGATATTTTCTATGGTCTGGCAATGATGTACGACTGATTACTGCTTTCAGTAATATCTGCAGATTATGTCCACATCAGTTATAAACCAGCTATGTTCCATAACCTGCAACACCTGGTTAACTTCACTGTTATTACGTCTCTTTATTGTCCTCACAGTGTCCTCCACTTCCTCTCATGTGTCTTCTCTCTCTCTCTCTCTCTCTCTCTCTCTCTCTCTCTAAAACTTAAAGAATTTGGCCTGTTCAGGTGGTTTGTGTTTTTTTTCGTGGCACACAATCTTCAAAGTCCACTCCACAGGCTTCATGCAACCTCTGAGTCGCGTCACCGTAGCTTCACAAGATGCTGTGCACGCATGTTCTGGACTGCAGTAATTTCCCCTTGAACTATTTTACTTCCTGTTAGTGGTTCCTTATCAGATGTAGTCAGAAGATAAACCTGAGCCCATGATGGATTTAGAAATATGGAAGCCAGAGTGCTTCCCTCGCTCTCCTCCCCGACCGCCTCCTCTGCCTCCTAAGTATAAGCAGATTAAAGTTAATGATCTAAAGTGAATTAGATATTTAATCATCTTATCATCTTAGTGTGGTCAGGTCATAACGCGGCGCTGATCCAAAATCCCATCTGTTTGACAGCGCACAGCGGGAGCACAATAAGCCATATTCAGGGGTCAGTTTGTAGCCTTCTCTAGGTTCCACTAAAATCAATTTGGAGATTGATAAATTAAATTCATTTCTGTGATTTCTCTCCCCCCCACCACCCTGTGTCCTCTCCGCTTTAGTGTGAATCAGAAATGGCAAGATTGAGGAAGTACAGTCCACATGTAATGTAACAGGGTTGACCCAAAAAGATAAAAAAATGACCTGAATGATACCTCCATTGATTTATCTCATCTTCTTCCTCCCTTTTTTATTATTCTTTTTCCTTTAAGAAAAGCTCTCTTGATCACCACCTCTGCTGCACTCTCTGTCACCCTCCAGCTGAACTCTCACTGATTGAGGTGAGAGCGCTGGGATTTTGCACACTTCGTTGCCCCTCACACACACACACACACACACACACACACACACACACACACACACACACACACACACAAACACACACACACAAACACACACACACACACACACACACACACACACACACACACACACACACACACACACACACACAGACACTCTCGGTGTGATTTTCCCCTGTTGAGTCCCTTTTTCTTCCCATCAGAGTTAAGGTGTCCTCTTTAGCTCTCTCTTGTTCCTGATTTCCCCGCATCACTTCATCTTTTTGCAATTCTAAATTTATCTCCATCTGCTCAGGGTCTACTTTTCTTTCACTTTAATAAGTTTAAACAACGCTCTGTAGATGTAAAAGTTTACCTGCAGTCATCGGGTGGCATAAATGCCTTTTAATGATTGAATTGAACGGCTCTCTCTACAGCGTGAAATGCTTATGCAACAAACAGCTTCGACACATTTGAAAAGAAACACTTCAAGGTTTTCTCTAATCCACACAGGGTCAAAATTACACATTGAGGCTGCTAATATTTAGTTAAACGTCCCTTAGTAATGTTAGACCTCCATTACAAGCTTCTGGGATTATTGCGACAGGGCATTGGACCACTCTTTTTAAGAAAATGTAGTAAGAATAGATTATAAAATGCTATACATAAGAAGAAAACAGAAAACATTTAACATCAGGGCATACGAACAATTAAGGATGATGGGGGACATAAACACTATAACAGCTTTCAAGCACATCGGTGGTTGTATCATGCTGTGTTTCCACTGCCAGTGGTCCAGATGCATCGCAAGTGTTTCAAGGATGACTGATTGAAACCTGGTTGGGCGTTTCAGCAGGATAATGATCCCATAAACATTAAAACTGGCCTTGGAATGGATGAAGTATTCTCCAGCCTCCTGAAGATTTATGAGCTATGGTTGTTCTCCTAAAAAATCCAGGCAGAATTATGTCTGTGCCTTGTTAATTGCCCCTAAATGTGCGTGGTTTCTCTGTAAACTGTTTAATCCAAATACTAGTAGGAATTTATATGGATATTTTTAGCCTGTATGCTTACTTGTTGTGACCCTATTTGGATTAGAGAAAAAACAATGAACACAAACTTGAGCACTAATTGTCATCAAAATTATTGAAGTTGCATTTTAATACATGGAAAAAAAACATTCAAGTTCAAACAAGTTCAAGATTAATAAAACATTAATGCTCTGGATGAGTTTATGTAAATCTTTGTCCAGAACTATGCATTGTATATCTTTTTGTGATTTTTTTTTACCTTGAAACCTTAGCTTGCAGTTCCAGACTAAGAGCTGCTAACTCCCAATCTGAAGCTGGAAAAGATTTCTCTCTTTTATAGCAAAAGTAAAGAGATTAAATCTGAACAGACACAACGTTTTTGCCATTGTGGAGATAATGGCTGCAATAACACAGCACAGCACCAAAAGGATCCAAGATCCAGACGGCTGCAGTTTTACAGCCAAATGCCAAGAGCAGCATGTGTGTGCTGTTCCCAAATCAGAGCATGTACCTATCACACTTAGGCAGACTGTCAGTCCAAAGTTAAGCACACGCATGTACCTGTAGATCTATGAAAGAAATTCTCAGACACACTCACAAACCTGCATTTGAGCATATATTTGTAGAGGCCGTGTCATTCGGGGCACTTAAATGCATTTGCCGAAACGTTAATTATTATAGAGGCAACCAAATGTGCTTTTCCTTAAAAGAAAGCCAGACAAAGGTAATTAAAAAGGTAAACTCCTCTCCTATTGGATGTAGGAAGTAAGAATTTATGTTGAAGTAAGGGGAAATGTCTAGTATGGTTTACTTTGTGAATTGCATGCTGATTGTGGATTTGATTCTTCTGCAAATTCAGTTTCAATTAAATTTAGCATATTTCTCAACAAATCAATTCAGAACCAAAGTCTTTTTAATATGTTTACATTCTGTGTCTCAAAGTACTTTAGAAACAAACAGGTCCTGTTACACCTGTTCTAATTCAGTTCAACGCTGCCGCTTCATAAACCAGTTCCAAGCCAGATTCAGTGTGTTTGTCATAATAAAACAGACGTTTTTTTTTTTTTTTTTTTAAATTAGCTAAAAAAGGAACCCAGCGGATAGTGTCAAATCTTAACTTTGATTCAACGACTGACCCAGAGCACTCCTGCTTGTTTGGGTGGAGGTAGGTGCTGATCTTGTCACTGCTATGGGGAAAAAAGATCATGAAAAACTCAAAGATAAAGATAACAGTAATCTGACTGAAACCTAATCTTAAATTTAGATAGTGTCTGCTGTCTGCAAGCCAATTGGGAACAAGTTTCACGAGAAAAGAGCCTGATAACTGAAAGCAAACATCACCTTTTCTTGCAAATGTCAGCTTATCTTGCTTCCCACTTCACAGGAGATTAGTATTTCATAAGAAATTAATGATTTCCCCATCTACTGCTGCATTTCAGCAACTGACAATAAAGGAGGGTGATAAAATCATTCTTTAACTTCTCTGTTTAGTGTCTGTAGTGCATGCAATTAAAGTAATATTAGGCAATAAGGAGTCCTATTTCATAAAACGGCAAGACGCTACTCTTTCCATTAGAACAGCAATAAGATGATAATCAAAATAATGGCTCTCCTGCAGATAAAGTAATGGACTTCCTTATTCTCATATGGTGAACTTCATTTAGGCTGGAATTTGCTTATGTTTGCCTTACTACAGGATAAAAATGCATTTATTTTCAGAAAATCAGTTATTTTTTTTCATTATATCTATTCATTTTTGATAAAGACAAGACAAGACTAAGTTCACATTTTGACTTTCGGCATTTTTTTTGATTTCTACAAACCTTGCATGAAATGAAGTGAATATACAACTCTGTGACAAGTACTAACAGATTTACACTGTTTTTGGTCGCACTGAAATTTTTCAACCATCCAAACGATTTTAAGATAAAAACGGTGACCTGAGTAAATACAAAACCTTTCTAAATATATAATTTCATTTATTAAGGGAAAGTGTTAAGCAAACCAAACTCACTTCACACGAGGCGAGGTTGCAAATTCACAATCTGTTAAATCATGAATTAACGGTGATTGACCACATTTTTGGAAAGCTTGAGTCAACCCAGACCGGATGAATCACTAAATCGCCTGAATAGAACCGACACTGATGAGAAAACCCTTGACCTCTATTATTGGCTGGAAAGTTTCACAAAACCACAAAAACATGGCACAATGGTGAACCTTCCCAGGTGGGGCCAGCCTAACAAAAATACTCCAGTAGCACATGAACTGCAGGCTACACTTTCCTCAGTTATAGTTAATGTTTAGGATTCGACAATAGGAATAAATGGCAGTATGGCCTCCAACCCCAGAGGGACTGCTGACCAAAAAGAAATACAGCATCTCCTCTCACAATTGCAGAGGAATATCTTGATTTTATTTAACTGAGATGACAAAAATGAGACTATTTGGAGGACGTGTCTTGCATGAATGGCTCTATGGATGACTAAAACAACATTTCAGATAAAAGAAAACCAATTCAAATTCAAAGACGGTGGTGGTAGGGTGAAGGTCGGCGTGTCCTGAAGAAAAAGATCCTACCATCACTTCAAGCACACCTCTGAATGTTCCGAAACCAAAAAAAAAAAAAAAAAAAATAGATAAATGAAAAAAGGATAGGTGGCCTAGTCAAAGTCTGGACCTTGTTGTGACTTAGTTGCTGTGGCATAACCCTTTACGGTAGAAAGCTTTCAGTTTTCCTGAATCAAAACAATCCTCAACTGAAAAATACGTTTTTACATATGTGCAGGTTATATTTTATCTGAACATTTGATGATCTGAAACATTTAGGTGTAATAAAAAAACAACAACAGAGGGAATCTGTAAGGAGGTAAAGTCATTTCTTACTTTCCTGGTGTGGAGAAAATGCTCTATCCTTGCCTTACTGACCACTCCAAAGAACCCACAATAACAATTTAGTTTGCTCCAACACATCAGAGCCCGTCCACTCACCCATTTCAGGTGGTAGGGAGCTGCCTGTCCCCCCGCCGAGGGCAGAACGCTGCACCTGGCACTCGGCAGATGTTCTTTTGGCGCTTGGTTTTAAATCAACTCAGTTCTTTATCTTCGTCACACATGTGCGGTTATGGTTTCACTAACTGCACCTGTGGGCTCACAAGTCCACGGCTGAAACCATCTCCTTTATGACAGTTCATGAATCACCTTTTCGGAGTCCCCTTTTTCCACTTTTCATATTCTGAAACAGATTCAGGAGAGAAAACAGAGAAGAATGCATCAATACTGTGCATTACACATCCATCATCGCACTCTATGCTCTGGTGGTTCCTGTTTTATGAACTTACATTGTGATTCCGTCCGTCCGTCCGTCCGTCCGTCCGTTGTCTTCCGCTTATCCGGGGTCGGGTCGCGGGGGTAGCAGCTTCAGTAGGGAGGCCCAGACGTCCCTCTCCCCAGCCACTTGGGCCAGCTCCTCAGGAGGAATCCCAAGGCGTTCCCAGGCCAGCCGGGAGACATAGTCCCTCCAGCGTGTCCTGGGTCTTCCCCTGGGCCTCCTCCCGGTGGGACGTGCCCGGAACACCTCTCCAGGGAGGCGTCCAGGAGGCATCCTGACCAGATGCCCGAGCCACCTCAACTGGCTCCTCTCGACGTGGAGGATTCATCTAAAGGAATTTTTTTTTTGTCACAGTCAGATGACTTTTAAATCCTTACCTGAAGAAGCAGGTCTGGTCAGTCAATGAGTCAGATATACGGTAGTTTCACTAGGTTTTAGAAAAGTCACGCGGACCTGAGGTACTGCCTATCTAAAAGTTAATGCCCAATCGGGATCACTGCGATTCTTAGTGGTCACATCTTCAGAGTCCCGTAATAACAACGAATTACCAACAGTCTTAGTGAAAGAAGCGGTTTCACTTTGACAAGTATGGTTACATTAGCATAACTATCTGGGATAGAGAAAATGTTGCATAGGGGCACAATTTGCACTTGTTTTTCTGTCAGGGAGTTGCTGTGCTCTCTGCAGTCACCACTACTGTCTGCAGTGGCCATTATTATTTTAGTTTGCAGAAAAGTCCTGGTCCTCACCTTATGAGGCAATCCCCACAACTCTAACGTCAGCATGGAGTTTGTAAATCTATAATTAATGATGTTGCAGGTTGAATAAGACAGTGGGACGATGCTTTAACTGATTCCTTCACAGATAAAAAGCATTGATTAAAGTGGATCAGATTATGCAATTATCATGCAGTCAATCCATCCATCCAGTAATCAATAAATCAATTTTCATACAGCCAAATGTAAGACAAAGATTTTTTATGGAGGTTGAAAAAACAATTGAAACAAGTACTTTAGCATTGCTACTATAACTACTACTACTACTGTTAGTACTACTACTAATAATACTACCATAATTAATAATAATGATGAGGAAGCATTAAAATACATAATAACCAAGGAACCATGGAAACGCAGCCATGTAGATTAGTGAGGAAACACTCAACACCATAAAATTTTTTGAACAAATCAATCAAATATAAAAAGCAGTACAATTATGGTAAGTATAGTAAAATTTAAGATGATAACAAATTACATCAAAAACATGTGAACGTATTTGCCAAGGTTCTCTAAAAACATTTGCAGAAAAAATACCATAGATAATATAATACTTGCAATAATTGTTAAATACATTCTTAATACAGTAATAATCAATACAACACATACATACATGCCAAGCATACTTGCATGAATGAATAAGAAAACAACAACACATAATTACATCCTTAATTTCATACAAAAATAAATAAAACAGCCTTTGGTTTCTGTAGCCAGGAAGCAGCTCTGCTTTTCTTTCCTGTAATAAGTACTTCTAATCTGGCGCTTCTGGGCTGTTTTCTCTTTCCTTGTCATCCCATCCGACCCGGTCAGTCTCTGCAGATGGCTGCTCCTACCGACTGGAGGTTTCTTCCCATTGAAAGGGACTTGTTCATCTCCTGGTCCTGCAACATTCTTGCTCAGAGGGAGGGATTGCTGCAAAGTTAATGACTTGATGCAATCAGCTGGGCTTCCCTTATAATTATTTTTGCACAAATTTATAAGGGACTGTGTTTAATTACAAACTGATTAGACTGGACTTTATATTTTTGTATCTGAATCTGAAAGTGAGAATGTTTGGAACACATTTTTATGAACTGAATTTTATTTTATTGAAATAAATGTGAACTGTACATAATATTTGTCTTGTAAAGTGTGCTGAGGTGACATTTGTTGTGAAGCAGCAAAAATATAAATTAACTGAAATGAATTAAATTTGTTTGAGTGGTACCCTAAATAATAAAACTATGTTCTCAAGCATGTGACCTCAGCTAATGATATTTGTAAAAATGGTAAGTATTTACATCAAGCATGAGATGTCACAATATGTTATTGCCATTTTCCTAATAATGATAATTTGATGATATTTTGTAGTGATGACCAAATCACAAAAAATTAAAAAAGATCAAAATCTTTATTAGAATGAACTACAATGAATGTTGTATGGTTATAATACATGTTAGTCATTTCATAACAGAACTTTTATTTAGTAAAAAGTTTCAATCAGTCAGTGTATAATATCCTTACCGTCAACAGAGAGTATTGTCTTGAATTCAAGTCGTTTTGCTTTCATTACTGTCCAAACTAAACATTCTGGTTTAATTCTGAAATAAGGGTAAAAGTTGGTTTCAGTTTTGCAGGAAACTAGATCTTGCTCACGGTCAAGTATCAGGAGGTTCAGTTTATTTTTGGTCTACTGTGAACCCAAAACTTTTCATACCCATGGCAGATTTACGTTTCATGGGATCCAGAAGTAGATTTTTGATAGGCAATGAGACAGGCGTCTCTCAGAAGATGATAAAAAAATCTAGGCAGTAAAATGAGTATAAAAATTGGGAAGAACTGCAACAATGCATTATTTTTTATTTACATTTTCACAAAAATACCCACACCCATCTCCATAATTAGTGAAAACAAATTTCCACTGACAACTTCAAGCCTTTAAGGTTGGAAGAAGGCCTCCTTTCCATCACCCTAATCTTTAACTCCCTCCACAGATTCTCTATCAGATTAAACTCAGAACTTTGGCTGGGCCACTTCAAAACATTAACTTTTCCTTCCAGTCCAAACAAAACATGTTGGTTAAATTAAAAGGTTACTTTAAAGCTAAGTTTACCAGGGGTATGGATGTAAAACATTATTTAATAGACTATTTAGGTGATTTAAACAATCCTACACTTACACAGGAAAGAGATTTAGTGTTGTCAAACAAGTTTTTACCCTTCAAGGAAAACTCTGAATATTAATGCGATCTCAAATAGCTTGAAGTGGGATTTGGAGATATTTACTCACTTGATGAAATTCTGACTGATTCGGATGTTTGTTTTCGAGGTAGTGTCTGGAAAGCGGCAAAACTTCCCTTGAAAAAAATGTCAGCATTTGTTTAAAATGAACTGTGCTACATCCTCATGGAGGTAATTTCGCACACTAACGTACACCTAGACCAACTGGCAGGCTGTGGTTGTTCACAGTTTGCTCACAGTTTCTTGTCAAACGGCCCGCTGTGAGGGTTAGTCAATGCACTTTCAGCACTTTTTAAAGAGTGATAGATTAAGTTGCCAGAATTAGACTTGAGCTGAAACCTCCTGTAGAGAACTGCTGCAACGATTCAGCGCAGGAAAAAACCCAACCCAAAACCATAACTCAGTCAGTGACTGCACTAGGAGAGGATGTGAACACATTACTTTGATTTTACATTTTCCACTATTCAAATAGTAATGACAAGAGGGATACTGCAGATCTCCCCCCCCCCCGCCCCACTCCTCTCTCTCTGTCCCTCTGTCTGAGCTGAGTTGTATGGATGAGTTGTTACATCATTAGTATGCTATTAGCCCCGATCATTGATTCCTCCTGCAAATCCCCGCCCTCCACCCAGTTCGCTGACACAGAATTCTGAGGAGATCCGTGAACTTTATCACCTTCGGCGTTCCGGTTTCCTCCTCAGAATTCCCACCGGGTCAGCACTTTCCTCCTCTTGCAGACCTTTTCTAATTATCTCGTTCCCGCTTTCCGATAAATAATTACAATAAAGGCCATCAATCAAAACCGAAACATTGATAACTGAAGAGAAAGTCCAATATCCTCTTGGCACAACAGGACGCTCAGGCATTAACGCGCCACAGTCCGTCACCGCGTTTATGACAGCGGGGACGGACTGTGGCGCATCAATGTCTGGGCATCCTGCTGTGAGCCTTCGTAGCGTCAAGTAAATTTCACATAAATCACCTGCTATGAGATAGATGAGAAGCTCCAGTGGATGCAGTACAGACAAGGGCTGCTGTGATTAAGCAAATTATAGAAGAATTGAAAAGCAGAGGAAAAAGAAAATATAGTTTCTAATATATTTACAAAAAAAAAAAAAAAAAAAAATCTGAAAAGTGTGGCATGGATTTATTTTTATAATCATACATAAAATGTTTCCAGAACGTTTGACTCTAACTACTGCTGCAAACAGTTCAGGGTATGTCTCTCACAGCTCGGCCCCTGTATAGACCGAGCAGTTCTGCTCATACAGTTGTCAGCCCTGTTGCCTCATAGCAAGAAGGTCTGGGGTTTGATTCCCACCTTTCTGAATCCCACGTTTGTGAGTGGAGTTTGCATGTTCTCCCCATGCATGTGTGGGTTCCTTCCGGTTATTTTATTTTCCTGCTACAGTCCAAAAACATGACAGTAAGGTTGCTTGGTCTCTCTAACATGCCCTTAGGTCCAATAGTGTGCATGGGTGGATGTTTTTCCTGTGTGTCTCATTGTTGCCCCGTGAGAGGGTTGACTTGTCCAGGGTGTACCCCGCTTTTCACCCAATGACCTCTGGAGATAGGCACCAGCACAGCCTTCCCCCACCTTGCAAGGATAATTAAGTATATGGGATTGATCGATGGATTTATGCCCACTTCTACTCTTCTATCTCAGACAGGTTGGATGTAGAGAATCCTTTAGCAACAATGTTCAAGTCTGGCCTCATATTTATAATTGATACAGCAACGTTATTTCTATTACCTTGTTTATACACGGGGTCTGAATTAAAGGAACAAGCAATTTATCCATTTCTTAGCTATTCAGGGAGTTTGTTCCAGAGAGAAGGAGTATAGAAACTAGATGCTGCCTCCCCTGTTTGGTTTTGCTTGTCCAGGGGAAAAGGGTGAGGAGCTCTCTGATAACCTGAAGGGTTATTGTCCAGGGCAGACACAGAAAGGTCTGCACTTTGAGTACGAGTTCATCTAAAGTGCCCTATTGTAGCTCTGGCAGTGGGTTTAGGGTCACTTTACCACTGGAAGGTGAACCTCTTGACCAGTTTCAGGTTTTTCTATTCTGATAATTTTTTATAAGGGCTGGCCAGTTTTTAGCATCCGTCTTCTCATCATCACTTGCCAGCTTCCCAGTCCATGCTGAGGAAGAGAATTCCTGCCAAACTCGTTCAGGTGCAACTGACAGGTGACTTTGTAAAACCTTTTTGAATGCTTGTGGCGCCCCCTAGGCAATGACACCATATTGGCCGGCTCGAAAACGACCACTGCTCTCCTGCTACGCGTACCATTTTATAGTTAGGCCAAAAATCTCAGTTTTGGTGTAATCTGTCCAACATCCCGAACAACTTCTTCCACTTGTTTGTCGTGTCCCGCCTGACCTGCAGCAAGCATTAAAAGGGACTTCTAGTTGCTTTCTTTCAACCTTAGCTTTCTTTTTGTGAAATAACTGAGATTAAATTACACACAGGGGGACTATATTTACCAATTAGGTGACTAATGAAGATAGTTGTTTGCATTGGATTTTATTAACAAGCAGCGCAGTAAAGGGAGCTGAATTAAAGTGAAAAGCACACTTTGATTTGTTTAAAAAAACAGCTTTAAAAACCATGAATCATTTCCCCTCCCACAGTTTTGCACCCCATTGTTTTGGCCTATACCATAAAATCCCAGTATATCACGTCAGTGTTTGTGCTTGTAATGAGACAAAATGTGCAATAGTTCAAGGGGTGGATATACTTCTGCAACACACTGTGTGCGCCTGCACATTGTGCGTAAGCTTATTGAATAATGAGGGCATCCAAAGGCAAACAAAATATGATCAGCACCATTTGACCAAGAATTGAGCCTAAGCTTTGCCCACACACACTGCACACTAAGCAGCTTCATTGCATTTTTATTAGCAGACTCACACAACCACACACACACACACACACACACACACCTGGATATGCTAATGTCAGTCTGCAGAGAGCACCGTGGGCCAGTCTCTTTGGTGCCAGTGATTGGTTGCTATCTGTCTTGCCTGGAGGAATAGCGAGGCGGCCAGGACACCCGCCAGGCTCGGCCTGGAGTGGAGCTCTGATAACCGGGTAAAAATGTGAGCCTTCCTCGGCGGCGGCCGGCAGGAGCCTCCGCCTCAGGCCTCCTCTGAGCCGACGCTGCAGCCTAAATGAGTTTCTGAGCCTGGCAGCTCAGCAGAAGCCGACGCCGTCCCTAATGCACACACAAACAAACGCACACGCAAGGACACACAAACGCTCATCTACACTCTCACCCATGTCTACACCTGCTCGGCCACTTACAGATGGAAATTAGAAAATTAGAGACGAACATTGTCTGTTAAAAGAATAAACACATTAGCTGAGTTTAAACGTGGGAACCGAAATGCATTAATTGTCGGGTTGCTTATGGAGGTATTGTGCTTTGAATATCAACACTCTCCCACCCCATACATTCATCATAATGCAAAGCCAATCACACAGAAATACACATATATACTGAGGCTTATTGATTTTTTTTTTAAAAGGAGAGCCGGTTTTCAAAGCACTGTATTCTTCTCTTTTTGCTCTTTATTATACCCATTTAATTGGTCCAATGCGAGCTGGAGGAGGCATGAGCAGCAATGAAGTAGTTCTCATCAGAACAGCAATTCCACCTGAATTCGACCTGAAAATATGCTGAACATACAAAGATAAAGCAGTTTGGCTTTGAGAAACGTGACCGTCTGGGAGACAGATTTGCTGAAGTGGGGATTTTTGAAGCAAGGGTTTGGTATGAAAACAGGTTTCTATTAGGAACAGGTAATGGATAGAACCAGGCATGTCTGTCTACAGGAGGAACAGATGGTGGGAGAGAGACAGAGCGGAGAGAGATGGTTTCTGAGGCATCGTTGAGGAGACAGAGCATGAAACAGTTCGCTAGGCATGTCTAAAGATAGAGAGAAGAGCTGAGAGGGCCTGGAGGAGAAGGTTGACAGTGGGTGGTTAACCAGCCAATAACGCTGCATTCTAAACAGGTGAAAAATGCGTCACCCAACGGGTTCGCATCCAACATAATGATGACTTCTCATCACCAGCCGCTGATGCAGACGTCCTGCTTGTCGCCAAGCACCTGCGTGCTTCAGCTTACAGTCATTACAACGGCCCGTGGTGATTTTCAATTGTGGCAGTCGGTTTCTTCTGTCACAATTTTCTCACGTAAGCACAAACACACATAAACAAGACACTCAATTGAGCAAATAAAAATGATTACTGTAAAATACAATATTTTCACTGGTGCTTGACCACCAGCAGCTTGATCAGAGCAAAAGAAATGGCACTAATAAATATGAACACATATTTTTAAATGTGTAATTGACATGAAATTCTCTTTCAAACCATAAATGTCCAAAAAAATGTTTATGTGATCTGAATGATGATGAAAAAGTACTGAGTTGTACGGTGGCCCTGAGGTGCAAAGCGCTACAACTTTAAGGAAAGCGCTACAACAATAAGGAAAGCAGACTTATTGGTATATATCTAACATGGTGAAAACACCTTCAAGTCGTCCATTGCATGCTGATTTTGGGGCATTAGTCTTCAAATCCTGAATTTTTGCCTTCTGTGAAGTCTGACCTTTGGTGTCCTGATGCATCTCAATAATCCAGGTTGAAAAAATAAAATAAAATAAAATTGAAAGGTTTTGTCTGTTCTCCAAGACACATCTTCAGTCTGAGCTTGAGTGGTTTCCTAGGATTTTGAGGGGAGGTAATTACTGGGCAGCTTTATTTTCTTTCACGGAAACCTATGTGTTTCCATGGCAGTATGTTTGGGATCGCTTTCCTGAGAAATCCCCCTTTGTGTCATCTTCATCATCCTGGAAGAGTGCAGATTTTTGTCTTGGTAGTTTCCCAGTCATCTTTCCATCATGTGAACTGTGCCAGTACCATATGCTGAAAAACAGCCCCACACTGTTATTTCAACGTCTAAACTTCACTGTTGGTGTGTAGTTTTTTTTTTCTTTTGGTTGATTTGCCTCGCCTTCATGAACTCCACACATAAGTTTTATTATTTGTGTGTGTTTATTTTATCCAAGAGTTTAACTGTGGTCTCAGACTATATTCCCCGAGTATTTTCCAAACTTGTCCAGATGTTGTCCTCCATACTTTAACCTATTTAGACCCGAGAACTTTAGTCCACACATAGGCTTTTAGACACTTAAAAAAAGCAGAATCAATTTCTCTTCCAACATATGTTTGATCAGTTGTCAACCTCATTTACAGATCTTTCAGGAGAAAGAAAATTCTATGTTTGAATAGAAACTGATCATTTTCAGGCATCAAAAAGCCTAAAATTAAGAGGTTAAACGTAGCTCAACGTTATTTTTCTTCAGCAGTGGAGTCTTATGTGGTGAACGTGCATACAGGTCATAGCGGCTGAGTGCATTGCGTATAGCTTGCAGGTTTTCCTGAAGCTCTCTGTAAGTGGCCCTTGGACAATTTCACTGATAATTCTTTCTCTCCGTCTGAAATCTTGCAGGGACTTCCCAGCTTGGGTGGGTTTTTAAGTGCTATGATGTTCTTTCTGCGTATGGATCATGGACCCAAAAGTAATCACTGGAACCTGGCTGCAGTGGTTTAGAGGTTCTTCCGAGAGAGCACACTGGTTCTGGCCATCATGAGAAGTTTTTTTTGTGTGACATCTTAGTAATGAGCTAGCTTTATTTAGGTCATCGTTTGGGAGTGACAGAGCTTACATCAATTTGCACGATGTAGAAGGATTTTGCTCTTTGGTTACTGACAGATTTCAGATGGTATACTGACTTTCTTTGCCTTTTTGCAGCCTCCTTTCTTCATTCAATACTTTTCACTCTGTGTCATTCAATATCTTTCATAACACCTCATTTCTAAACATGTATTTTTTTATCTCTTTGCAGGTGTAGGCTGAATGGGTTGTTATCACCATCTGGTGTGCATCTTATATGTCAATCGCATAGTTAGAAGTACATTTATAAGGAAAATTCACGTGATAAGTTCAATACATATTTTTCCCAAGGGGAAGGCCTTGCTCAGGGCAGCAATCATGCAAGAACCACCAGTGAGAGTCCCTTTGGATACAGCATTGATCTCCTTATATCTTGATGTGCTTTTTGTGAAAATACGAGACAGACCTTTAACTATTTTCTTGATGCCTGTAACAGCTTTTTGAGTGGTGTCTGTATAAATGACTTTTTGTGGAAAAAAATCGAACAAAGGGAATGTTTACCTGCACACCTCACTTCAATCCCTGGTTTTTGTTCCCCTGTTTTTCCGATTGTGTGTGGCTCCATCCGACGTGGGAATGGGGATGGCCTACGTCAAAGTAAAGCTTAGATTGTGTGCAAACTAGAAGTTGTGACAATTAATTGTTTGTTTCTGAGATGCAAATGCACGAACATGCCAGAAATGACTCAGGTAACGTTAAGCAAAGATTTATTGCAACGATGTGATATTAATAATGATGTCTTGGATAATCAGGGAAAAGAGCAGAGTTTGAGAGAACCAGGTTGGTTATTTACTATCATTTGTTGCACAAAGGATAATGGGATGGAGGTGTTATTGAGAGGTTTGTAGGTTAGCTGATCTCCAGGAGGTAGTTCCACGCAAGATCAGGTGATGGAGGGTAGGTTTACTAGGTAAGTAGAACCGGTAGTAAGCCTTCAAGGAGTAAAGCAGGCTTTTAATGTCGAAGTTTGTTGACGTTGTCTAAACCAGGAAGTGCTCTGGTGAATACGAATCTGGGACATGAGAATAAAAAAGGAACAAATAGCTTACAATTTGGAGGATAACTAAAATACCAAGACAGCACAATCTGGCAGTCCTAGAGCGTCCCACTGGTCCCCTTATACTATTGTTATTGCTTATTAATTGCAGGCGAGTGAATGACAAGCAACCAGTCCAGGATCACCACAGAATCACTAACACCAAGACACTAACACCTTCTGAACCGCTTGGCTTTGAAAATCAAAACCAATTCAAATTATAGAGCAACCTCCTATGAGGTTAGAAGTGCTATGTCAAGTACCTTAAAACTGGGTCACGTTAAGTATTTTATTGTTCAGAAAGTCCTGGTGAATTATATTCAGGCTGCATAAGTTCTGATTCTAAGAAACTGAAAGTTACACTCAGAATGATTAATTTGAGCATACAGTTAACTGAGATGCCTCTGCTGAAGTTTTCACATGACTTTATTTTAGAACAGCTGTGTTAACTGGTGCAGATGAATAATTATTGCTCCTTTTTTATTTCTAGCCTGATTTACTGCCAAGTGATGTGTCTGATTCACTGAAGGAAATGGGGATAACAGGCCTCTAATTTCAAGATGTCCTGCAGAGTGTTTGTTTTCACTGACTATGTTTCATGGGAGCACAGCAAGTTTTATTTTAAACGTACAACAAACCAAATAAATGTGTCTTTAAATAATAATAAGAATTAAAACCGCAAGCGGTGATGATCGGCCCTCGCAGCCAAGCGCCGCTCTGGCCTAAGGGCCACCGCTAGGGTACGCGCACCTCCCGCCGCCAGCCACCGCAGAAGCTGTCATGCATTTTCCTCACCCGTCTACCATGCCATACACACGTATGCGTTGGGCAGCGCTCCCCCACGACTCACAAAAAATCTGGTGCAGATCGGTCGATGCACCGAGGAGACACAGCCGTTGAATAATAAAAATGCATTTGGCCACCGGGCCGGACTAAATCGTTCGGCGGGCCAGATCCGGCCCGCAGGCCGTACGTTTGACACCCCTGGTTTAAACATTAGTATACCAACTTAATCAAAGGTATCTTACTAGCTGTTAATCCAGCTTCATGTGAAAAGTTAACAAAACCTTTTTAGTTATTTAAAGTTAATTATTTCATGTGTTTAAGGGTTTCGTTTCTTGCATTAGGACAGCTTTTATGAAAGTTTGACAGTTAAATTGGTGGATACACACCCAAAAGTAATAATGTAAAAGTAACACTTTGGCAATTGGAAAATTGCTAAAGTAACACGTTAGCAATATTCCACGTGTATGTTGTGTACAAACTTTAGTAATTTCTAACAGACCACTTCACTCTCAGAAAGCAGGTCTGCTAGTGGTTCCTAAAGTCTGTAAAACCAGAATGGTAGGCAGATCCTTTAGTTATCAGGCTCCTCTCCAGTGGAACAAACTCCCAGTTTTGGTCCGTGACGCAGACACCCTGTCTACTTTTAAGACTAATCCTAAAACTTTCCTTTTTCCATCCATCCATCGTCTTCCACTTATCCGGGGTCAGGTCGCAGGGGCAGCTTCAAGAGGGAGCCCCAGACCTTCCTCTCCCCAGCCACTTGGGCCACTTCCTCCGGGGGAATCCCAAAGCGTTCCCAGGCCAGCATAGTCTCTCCAGCGTGTCCTGGGTCTTCCTCTGGGCCTCCTCCCGGTGGGACGTGCCAAGAACACCTCATCAGGGAGGCGTCCAGGAGGCATCCTAACCAGATGCCCGATCCACCTCAACTGGCTCCTCTCAATGTGGAGGAGCAGCGGCTCTACTCTGAGTCCTCCCCGGATGACTGAGCTCCTCACCCTATCTCTAAGGGAGAGCCCAGACACACTATGGAGAAAACTCATTTTGGCCGCTTGTATCCGGGATTTCGTTCTTTCGGTCACGACCCAAAGCTCGTGACCATAGATGAGGGTAGGAACATAGATCGACTGGTAAATCGAGAGCTTGGCCTTTTGGCTCAGCTCTCTCTTCACCACAACGGATCGGTACAGCGCACGCTTCACAGCAGACGTCGCACCAATCCGCCTGTCGATCTCCCGCTCCATCTTCCCCTCATTCGTGAACAAGACCCCAAGATACTTGAACTCCTCCACTAGAAGCTGGCTCTTGGGACTTTCCTTTTTGACAAAGATTATAGTTAGAGTGGTTCATGTTACCCCGAGCTACCTCTATAGTTATGCTGCTATAGGCTTAGGCTGCTGGAGGACATCAGGGTCTATTGTTCTTCAATTTTGCATGACTGTTGTCATTTCAGCTTTTACCTTTTTGTTTTTTCTATTTTTTCTTCATAGTAGGTACCCCTGGTCTGGCGTTCTGTTAGCTGTGACATCATTCAGGGAAGACAGATCACCTGCTATTACCATCTAATGTAAAACACATTACTGGATCAATGTGTGCTTCTGTGCTTTTTTGTCTGTCTTGTTGTGTCTCTTCTCTCTCTTTTGTAACCCCCAGTCGGTCAAGGCAGATTACCGTTCATACTGAGCCCGGTTCGGCTGGAGGTTTTTCCTTCCTGTTAATGGGGAGTTTTTCCTTCTGCTGTCACTTCATGCTTGATCAGTATGAGGGATTGCTGCTAAGCCATGTACAATGCAAACGACTCTCCCTGTGGCTCTACGCTTCTTCAGGAGTCAATGCTGCTTGTTACGACTTTGATGAAATCAACTGGTTCCCTTATATAGGAATTTCTTTTACCAATCTGGATAATCTGACTTAATATGTATAATCTGATTGATTTTGACATTGTAAACTGCCTTTAGATGACATGCAGGCCGGCAGACCCGACATGTATATTAATAATATGTATTATTATTATTAATATTATTATTATTTTATATATCTGCCTCGTTATATTTGCATAATGCATGAAGAAAAATATCAGCAGCGCAAGAGTCTGTTCCGATCATCCAGCCCTTACCACAGGCTACTGCAGCCCATTGGTTATCATCCCTGACAGTCTAAAGGGCTAGGCCAATCATAAAGTAGAAAAACACCTTCACGCTCCATGTGGAACTTTGTGCAGCGGTGTTCACAGTAGTAATGGATAAGAAACGCAAGGGAGGCGCAGAGAAACTGCACGAAAAAAAGAAACGAGTTCTTCAAACGGATGCTGCGAAATGTGTCAAACTGACTGACATGTCCCCAACAGCAGGCCCTTCATCTGCTCCGGTGTCTGGTGTAAAATATGGTGGTGGTTGTAGTCAGTGACGTGCGGTAGAGAGTGACACGGGAGTGGATTTTCACTCCTGTCCCGTCCCACTCCCACTGATAAAAATTGTGTCCCGTCCCAATCCCGGGCCAGAGTAGAAAAAAAAATCCTGTCCCGTCCCGCTCCTGGTAAAATTACTCCCACTCCCATCCCGCTCCCACTCAGAATGACTCCCGCTCCTGCCCTACTCCCATTCTTGTTGTCTTCATTAAGTTTTCTGGAAATACATTAAACCTGAATGTCTATGAAGGGTCAGTTAAGTTCCTGTTTTAGCTGTAGTAAAGGCCAGTTAAAGTGAAAGGAATAATAATAAATAAATAAATAAAGTAACAAACACGGAAACAGACCATGCCTATCTTAGTTGAATAAACAAAATGTACAATGTTGCTTTTTACTAATTCATTAAGTAATTGTTTCACATGAACAATGAAGTTACTTTTACATTTCAAATTGCTGAAACTAAAGAATAATGCACCGAGAAAGAGATCTATACTCAGTTAAGAAAAAAGTGCATAAAGGCATTACTGTCACAATTTAGATAATGTACCGAAGTGGTTCAAAAACTCAGTTTAGTAAAACAAAAAATTACAAAAAAGTTGAATATCATTCAAGCATATTAGTATTTTTCCATTTGCAATAAAATATCCACAAACTAATTAGGGTTTACTATCAGAACCAATACATTCATTGAACATTAAACACATTCTTAGACAGATCTGTCAACTTTTATCAAAAGTTAAAAGTGAGATTATGTTAATTTTCGGGGATGATGCGGAGCTGGAGGCGGAGCTAACTGGACCCAGGAACAGCCGGTCCAGTCGGCTCCGTCTCATTTTTACCCGACCAGACATGGAAGTACATGTTTTACTTTTGTTAAATAGTGAAACAGAAGTGTTAACACATTGTTCAGTTATTGGGTTAAAACAGAAAAAAACACAACTGTTCAGACAATACTAAATAAAATAATAAAGTAGTTTTAAGTTATTGGCCGTATTATTACACTGTTGCACATTGGGAAATTAGTCCAGGAAACACGTTTTACAAGCAGGTACTGAGTGTTAACACCGTGACATTCAACTCTCCTCAAGTTTGTTAATATTTGCAACTTTACAGTTGCGCTGTGAGTTTAATAAATAAGTCCTTACTTCTGACTTTGCGTTGCCGATCCAACTTTTCCAGGTTGAGTTCGCCACTAGCGGTTGATCCCCCCCCCCCCCCCCCCCCCACTCCCATTCTGTTTTTTGAGCGCTGGCGGAAAAAATAAACCGGATGCACTGTTGGCTTCTGGGTCGTGTAGTTCTTTGACCAGCATTATAGTTTCGGTTTCTTGGAAAAAAACTACAAAATGGCGGCGGCGAACCTACATTTTTGATTTTCTATTTTATTTAATCTTTTGGCTTCGATCCTAGTTAATTGTACCTGTTGTTGGTTTACTCCCGCTCCCGTCTGCTCCCGTTTATATTTAATCCTGTACCGTCCCAATCACGTGATATTTACTGATGTTGACTCCCATCCCGCGGGATTCCCGTGGGAATCACGTGACCCGCGGGATTCCCGAAAAAATGTCAGTCTCTAACGTGCGGTAGGGTTCATGGCTGGTGAGGCACTGACGTCATCAGAGTCAGATTTACAAATATATACACTCTACAGAGTAGACTCGTTGCAAAGTGCTGAAGGAGACTGATTGAGCCAAATAAATTCACCAAGATACATGGAAAAATATTGGTTCTTTGATGAAAAAAATTGTCATTTGATTGGTAACAGTTTATGAGTTATGATGGATTTCTGCATTTGTAACACATTCTAAAACTATAACCCACATTACGCAGATTTTATCACAAAAACAAAACATGAATAAGTATCGCTGTCTTACCTCTACTTATAATTTAAGTCCCTGTGGCGCTCTTTCTGAACAAAAATATCATCATTTTCCGGTAAAAGTTCTCTTTATCTTCTTCAGTTTTAAAAGTCTCTCAGTCTCAATGGAGCTCACTGCCAGGGAGGAAAGCCTTCCCTGATCAGTCCTGTTCCAGCTGTATGTTTAGTCTTTTTAGTGCTTTACTTGTTTAGCAAAACTCGCTAATAAAACATCAATAACTTGTTTTGACTCTACTATTTGGGGATCACGAGCGGTGCCCCTTGAGCGCCCCCTGCCTAGTGGCCAAGGAACTGCTGGCCTCACCTACAACCACTTCTTTGCTGTTTATGATCGGCCAGCACCACGAAAACATGTTATCTGCACACAGTTTGATGACCAAAACACAATTCGTAATCCACATATATTAAATTGTGGAAAATCAGTTCATAACTGTTTGAACAATTGAATTTATGATCTAGAGACAGGAAGATGCATTCACAGAATGGAAGTCAGCGCAGTTACCATGGGATTGCGCAATCCCAGGGTAGGCCAAGCTCGCTGCGGCCTCACCGGCTTCGCTATCAAGCGCCACCAAGGATTTACATGAAAAATAGCGAAAAGTCTGCGATTTTAAAGAAAATATGATCAAAAATTAGGAAATTAGATAAATAAAATACTTATTACAAATGACTGAGTAAATCAAAATTTATATTATGTTATTATATATTTTCTTTCTTTCCATGATGACAAGTGAGGCATTTCTCTGGTTCATTTTGTCATTGGCATCCTTTTTTACACAGTGAGTGCACATTAGTCCAATGTTACCCTACAGTATCTGGAAGACTGAATAGATCTGATGAGCAACTTACAATAACTTCTTATAATGATGTAACGTGATAATATGTGTGATTGACCGTGACACCTCTCTTTCTCTCTCTCTCTCTCTGATCTAAGAATAGTTGCTGTGCTGTGGTGGAGTTTACATTTTACAGTGTTAATAAATTAAGATTTTGGAAGTATTTTAAGTGTCCACTCTCACTAATTTCCATTATCCTGACTTCAAGGTATTGCACAGTTGGTATTGCACAGTTGGTATACACATTCAGTACACAAAAAAAATGTGGTGGGCCAGTCTAATCCAAAATGCCAGGGCCAATTTTTTGTCCCAATCCACCCCTGATGACATGTTTCATGATTTGGCGTTATATAAATAAAAACTGAAATGTATTGAACAAGAGTTTGTCAGTTTTCAAGCAGAATTTGTATATCTGTTCAACTTAAATATACAAGGAAACCAAAGAGTTAAGATCACTTACTTACCAAGAGAAATTCCTTTGGGGTTTATTTGTGGTCTCTTGCTGCCCCCTGCTGGACAAGTATGATCAAATACATATGCTTTACATGTCAACTTGGTATCAAAATTCAGATTTCAATCTAAAATGGCTTACTTCCTGTGATACTTGCAGTATGACATTAATTGTAAATTCTGAGCGTCTTGCTGAGATCTACAACTGTACAAAATTTCATTACTCTACGATGAAGTAAGTGAATACCAAAGGGTCCTTTGAAATTTGCTTGGTGGCGCTATAGAGAAACTAAGTCCTGCTCACTAAAGTTTGTTAAGGATTCCTGTTGGGGGGTGGATAAGGATGCATCCAAATGAGTTTTAAGCAGCTCGGCCCAAAACTGTGGAATTCAGAGCCAAACGTATGACAGCAGCGTTTGAGGTGAATATGCCACGCCGCCACGCCCCCCTGCTCCATCCAATCCAGTTGAGCCTGAAATCCACAACATACCAACATGTGTTCTGTCTGTGGACACAGTTTCATGTTGATTAGCTCAGAGGGGTAACATAGCGACCGCTTACAACAAAACATGACACTTCCTGTTGTCAGGGGGCGTGGCCTAAGCAATGTCATCATTTGACCATTGGATATTATAGGAGACCTGATGGTGATCAATCACTGAAAGTTTGATGCCTCTGTGTGTTTCTGTGTAGGAGATATAACAGTTTTATTTTTTGTGGCGAGTAGGTGAACTTTAACCCTTGCTAATGCCCCTTCAACAAGCTCAAAAACTCACCGTTTTGATAACTTTTAATTGGCCATGCCTTATGATCAGACTGCCCGAGTTTCAAGCCGCTCGCTAAAAATCTCTAGGAGGAGATCCATCAAATACCAATGCTATAAACGTCAAAAATGTGGTCAAAATCAGACATTCAATCTAAAATGGCCGACTTCCTGTGATATTTACACTATGACATTAATTGTAAATTCTGAGCGTCTTGGTGAGCTCTACCACTGTACCAAATCTCATGTCTCTACGATGAAGTAAGTGAATAGCAAAGGGTCCTTTGAAAATTGCTAAGTGGCGCCGTTGAGGCATTAGGTCACGCCCACCAAAATTTGTTATGGATTCCTGTTGGGGGGTGGATAAGGATGCATCCAAGTGAGTTTTATGCAGCTCGGCCCAAAAATGTGGAATTCAGAGCCAAACGTATGGCAGCGGCGTTTGAGGTGACTTCACCACGCCGCCACGCTCTCCTGCTCCATCGAATCGACTTGGGGCTGGAATCCACAATACAACAACATGTTTTCTGTCTCTGGACACAGTTTCATGTTGATTAGCTCAGAGGGGTAACATAGCGACCGTTTACAGCAAAACATGACACTTCCTGTTGTCAGGGGGTGTGGCCTAAGTGATGTCATCATTTGACCATTGGATATTATAGGAGACCTGATGATGATTAATCACAGAAAGTTTGGTGCCTCTGTGTGTTTCTGTGTAGGAGATATAACACTTTTATTTTTTGTGGCGAATAGGTGAACTTTGACCCCTGCCAACGCCCCTTCAGCATGCTCAAAAACTCACCGTTTTGATAACTTTTGATTGGCCATGCCTTATGATCAGACTGCCCGAGTTTCAAGCCGATCGCTCAAAATCTCTAGGAGGAGATCCATCAAATACCAATGCTATAAATGTCAAAAATTGGGTCAAAATCAGACATTCAGTCTAAAATGGCCAACTTCCTGTGATATTTGCACTATGACATTAATTGTAAATTCTGAGCGTCTTGTTGAGCTCTACAACTGTACCAAATTTCATGTCTCTACGACGAAGTAAGTGAATAGCAAAGGGTCCTTTGAAAATTTCTAGGTGGCGCCGTTGAGGCATTTTTCTTTAGATTTTTGTGACGACCTTAAAATACAAAATTTTTAAACAGTCACCATGCATCTGCCAAGTTTGGTGAGTTTTTGAAAATGAGAAAGCCCCCAAAAAGGCCCCTCTTTAGGGGGGCAGAATAATAATAATAATTAAAACCGCAAGCGGTGATGATCGGCCCTCGCAGCCAAGCGCCGCTCTGGCCTAAGGGCCACCGCTAGGGTACGCGCACCTCCCGCCGCCAGCCACCGCAGAAGCTGTCATGCATTTTCCTCACCCGTCTACCATGCAATACACACGTATGCGTTGGGCAGCGCTCCCCCACGACTCACAAAAAATCTGGTGCAGATCGGTCGATGCACCGAGGAGACACAGCCGTTGAATAATAAAAATGCATTTGGCCACCGGGCCGGACTAAATCGTTCGGCGGGCCAGATCCGGCCCGCAGGCCGTACGTTTGACACCCCTGGTTTAAACATTAGTATACCAACTTAATCAAAGGTATCTTACTAGCTGTTAATCCAGCTTCATGTGAAAAGTTAACAAAACCTTTTTAGTTATTTAAAGTTAATTATTTCATGTGTTTAAGGGTTTCGTTTCTTGCATTAAGACAGCTTTTATGAAAGTTTGACAGTTAAATTGGTGGATACACACCCAAAAGTAATAATGTAAAAGTAACACTTTGGCAATTGGAAAATTGCTAAAGTAACACGTTAGCAATATTCCACATGTGTATGTTGTGTACAAACTTTAGTAATTTCTAACAGACCACTTCACTCTCAGAAAGCAGGTCTGCTAGTGGTTCCTAAAGTCTGTAAAACCAGAATGGTAGGCAGATCCTTTAGTTATCAGGCTCCTCTCCAGTGGAACAAACTCCCAGTTTTGGTCCGTGACGCAGACACCCTGTCTACTTTTAAGACTAATCTTAAAACTTTCCTTTTTCCATCCATCCATCGTCTTCCACTTATCCGGGGTCAGGTCGCAGGGGCAGCTTCAAGAGGGAGCCCCAGACCTTCCTCTCCCCAGCCACTTGGGCCACTTCCTCCGGGGGAATCCCAAAGCGTTCCCAGGCCAGCATAGTCTCTCCAGCGTGTCCTGGGTCTTCCTCTGGGCCTCCTCCCGGTGGGACGTGCCCAGAACACCTCATCAGGGAGGCGTCCAGGAGGCATCCTAACCAGATGCCCGATCCACCTCAACTGGCTCCTCTCAATGTGGAGGAGCAGCGGCTCTACTCTGAGTCCTCCCCGGATGACTGAGCTCCTCACCCTATCTCTAAGGGAGAGCCCAGACACACTATGGAGAAAACTCATTTTGGCCGCTTGTATCCGGGATTTCGTTCTTTCGGTCACGACCCAAAGCTCGTGACCATAGATGAGGGTAGGAACGTAGATCGACTGGTAAATCGAGAGCTTGGCCTTTTGGCTCAGCTCTCTCTTCACCACAACGGATCGGTACAGCGCCCGCTTCACAGCAGACGTTGCACCAATCCGCCTGTCGATCTCCCGCTCCATCTTCCCCTCATTCGTGAACAAGACCCCAAGATACTTGAACTCCTCCACTAGAAGCTGGCTCTTGGGACTTTCCTTTTTGACAAAGATTATAGTTAGAGTGGTTCATGTTACCCCGAGCTACCTCTATAGTTATGCTGCTATAGGCTTAGGCTGCTGGAGGACATCAGGGTCTATTGTTCTTCAATTTTGCATGACTGTTGTCATTTCAGCTTTTACCTTTTTGTTTTTTCTATTTTTTCTTCATAGTAGGTACACCTGGTCTGGCGTTCTGTTA
This sequence comes from Fundulus diaphanus, assembly GCA_037039145.1. NCBI lineage: Eukaryota > Metazoa > Chordata > Actinopteri > Cyprinodontiformes > Fundulidae > Fundulus > Fundulus diaphanus. Next base: position 26,348,957 of record CM073138.1, read on the forward strand.
GCTGTGACATCATTCAGGGAAGACAGATCACCTGCTATTACCATCTAATGTAAAACACATTACTGGATCAATGTGTGCTTCTGTGCTTTTTTGTCTGTCTTGTTGTGTCTCTTCTCTCTCTTTTGTAACCCCCAGTCGGTCAAGGCAGATTACCGTTCATACTGAGCCCGGTTCGGCTGGAGGTTTTTCCTTCCTGTTAATGGGGAGTTTTTCCTTCTGCTGTCACTTCATGCTTGATCAGTATGAGGGATTGCTGCTAAGCCATGTACAATGCAAACGACTCTCCCTGTGGCTCTACGCTTCTTCAGGAGTCAATGCTGCTTGTTACGACTTTGATGAAATCAACTGGTTCCCTTATATAGGAATTTCTTTTACCAATCTGGATAATCTGACTTAATATGTATAATCTGATTGATTTTGACATTGTAAACTGCCTTTAGATGACATGCAGGCCGGCAGACCCGACATGTATATTAATAATATGTATTATTATTATTAATATTATTATTATTTTATATATCTGCCTCGTTATATTTGCATAATGCATGAAGAAAAATTTCAGCAGCGCAAGAGTCTGTTCCGATCATCCAGCCCTTACCACAGGCTACTGCAGCCCATTGGTTATCATCCCTGACAGTCTAAAGGGCTAGGCCAATCATAAAGTAGAAAAACACCTTCACGCTCCATGTGGAACTTTGTGCAGCGGTGTTCACAGTAGTAATGGATAAGAAACGCAAGGGAGGCGCAGAGAAACTGCACGAAAAAAAGAAACGAGTTCTTCAAACGGATGCTGCGAAATGTGTCAAACTGACTGACATGTTCCCAACAGCAGGCCCTTCATCTGCTCCGGTGTCTGGTGTAAAATATGGTGGTGGTTGTAGTCAGTGACGTGCGGTAGGGTTCATGGCTGGTGAGGCACTGACGTCATCAGAGTCAGATTTACAAATATATACACTCTACAGAGTAGACTCGTTGCAAAGTGCTGAAGGAGACTGATTGAGCCAAATAAATTCACCAAGATACATGGAAAAATATTGGTTCTTTGATGAAAAAAATTGTCATTTGATTGGTAACAGTTTATGAGTTATGATGGATTTCTGCATTTGTAACACATTCTAAAACTATAACCCACATTATGCACATTTTATCACAAAAACAAAACATGAATAAGTATCGCTGTCTTACCTCTACTTATAATTTAAGTCCCTGTGGCGCTCTTTCTGAACAAAAATATCATCATTTTCCGGTAAAAGTTCTCTTTATCTTCTTCAGTTTTAAAAGTCTCTCAGTCTCAATGGAGCTCACTGCCAGGGAGGAAAGCCTTCCCTGATCAGTCCTGTTCCAGCTGTATGTTTAGTCTTTTTAGTGCTTTACTTGTTTAGCAAAACTCGCTAATAAAACATCAATAACTTGTTTTGACTCTACTATTTGGGGATCACGAGCGGTGCCCCTTGAGCGCCCCCTGCCTAGTGGCCAAGGAACTGCTGGCCTCACCTACAACCAGTTCTTTGCTGTTTATGATCGGCCAGCACCACGAAAACATGTTCTCTGCACACAGTTTGATGACCAAAACACAATTCGTAATCCACATATATTAAATTGTGGAAAATCAGTTCATAACTGTTTGAACAATTGAATTTATGATCTAGAGACAGGAAGATGCATTCACAGAATGGAAGTCAGCGCAGTTACCATGGGATTGCGCAATCCCAGGGTAGGCCAAGCTTGCTGCGGCCTCACCGGCTTCGCTATGAAGCGCCACCAAGGATTTACATGAAAAATAGCGAAAAGTCTGCGATTTTAAAGAAAATATGATCAAAAATTAGGAAATTAGATAAATAAAATACTTATTACAAATGACTGAGTAAATCAAAATTTATATTATGTTATTATATATTTTCTTTCTTTCCATGATGACAAGTGAGGCATTTCTCTGGTTCATTTTGTCATTGGCATCCTTTTTTACACAGTGAGTGCACATTAGTCCAATGTTACCCTACAGTATCTGGAAGACTGAATAGATCTGATGAGCAACTTACAATAACTTCTTATAATGATATAACGTGATAATATGTGTGATTGACCGTGACACCTCTCTTTCTCTCTCTCTCTCTCTGATCTAAGAATAGTTGCTGTGCTGTGGTGGAGTTTACATTTTACAGTGTTAATAAATTAAGATTTTGGAAGTATTTTAAGTGTCCACTCTCACTAATTTCCATTATCCTGACTTCAAGGTATTGCACAGTTGGTATTGCACAGTTGGTATACACATTCAGTACACAAAAAAAATGTGGTGGGCCAGTCTAATCCAAAATGCCAGGGCCAATTTTTTGTCCCAATCCACCCCTGATGACATGTTTCATGATTTGGCGCTATATAAATAAAAACTGAAATGTATTGAACAAGAGTTTGTCAGTTTTCAAGCAGGATTTGTATATCTGTTCAACTTAAATATACAAGGAAACCAAAGAGTTAAGATCACTTACTTACCAAGAGAAATTCCTTTGGGGTTTATTTGTGGTCTCTTGCTGCCCCCTGCTGGACAAGTATGATCAAATACATATGCTTTACATGTCAAGTTGGTATCAAAATTCAGATTTCAATCTAAAATGGCTTACTTCCTGTGATACTTGCAGTATGACATTAATTGTAAATTCTGAGCGTCTTGCTGAGATCTACAACTGTACAAAATTTCATTACTCTACGATGAAGTAAGTGAATACCAAAGGGTCCTTTGAAATTTGCTTGGTGGCGCTATAGAGAAACTAAGTCCTGCTCACTAAAGTTTGTTAAGGATTCCTGTTGGGGGGTGGATAAGGATGCATCCAAATGAGTTTTAAGCAGCTCGGCCCAAAACTGTGGAATTCAGAGCCAAACGTATGACAGCAGCGTTTGAGGTGAATATGCCACGCCGCCACGCCCCCCTGCTCCATCCAATCCAGTTGAGCCTGAAATCCACAACATACCAACATGTGTTCTGTCTGTGGACACAGTTTCATGTTGATTAGCTCAGAGGGGTAACATAGCGACCGCTTACAACAAAACATGACACTTCCTGTTGTCAGGGGGCGTGGCCTAAGCAATGTCATCATTTGACCATTGGATATTATAGGAGACCTGATGGTGATCAATCACTGAAAGTTTGATGCCTCTGTGTGTTTCTGTGTAGGAGATATAACAGTTTTATTTTTTGTGGCGAGTAGGTGAACTTTAACCCTTGCTAATGCCCCTTCAACAAGCTCAAAAACTCACCGTTTTGATAACTTTTAATTGGCCATGCCTTATGATCAGACTGCCCGAGTTTCAAGCCGCTCGCTAAAAATCTCTAGGAGGAGATCCATCAAATACCAATGCTATAAACTTCAAAAATGGGGTCAAAATCAGACATTCAATCTAAAATGGCCGACTTCCTGTGATATTTACACTATGACATTAATTGTAAATTCTGAGCGTCTTGGTGAGCTCTACCACTGTACCAAATCTCATGTCTCTACGATGAAGTAAGTGAATAGCAAAGGGTCCTTTGAAAATTGCTAAGTGGCGCCGTTGAGGCATTAGGTCACGCCCACCAAAATTTGTTATGGATTCCTCTTGGGGGGTGGATAAGGATGCATCCAAGTGAGTTTTATGCAGCTCGGCCCAAAAATGTGGAATTCAGAGCCAAACGTATGGCAGCGGCGTTTGAGGTGACTTCACCACGCCGCCACGCTCTCCTGCTCCATCGAATCGACTTGGGGCTGGAATCCACAACACAACAACATGTTTTCTGTCTCTGGACACAGTTTCATGTTGATTAGCTCAGAGGGGTAACATAGCGACCGTTTACAGCAAAACATGACACTTCCTGTTGTCAGGGGGTGTGGCCTAAGTGATGTCATCATTTGACTATTGGATATTATAGGAGACCTGATGATGATTAATCACAGAAAGTTTGGTGCCTCTGTGTGTTTCTGTGTAGGAGATATAACACTTTTATTTTTTGTGGCGAATAGGTGAACTTTGACCCCTGCCAACGCCCCTTCAGCATGCTCAAAAACTCACCGTTTTGATAACTTTTGATTGGCCATGCCTTATGATCAGACTGCCCGAGTTTCAAGCCGATCGCTCGATATCTCTAGGAGGAGTTAGATCTTATACCGATGCTGTAACTGTCAAAATTGAGGTCAAAATCAGACTTTCAATCTAAAATGGCCGACTTCCTGTGATATTTACACTATGACATTAATTGTAAATTCTGAGCGTCTTGGTGAGCTCTACAACTGTACCAAATTTCATGTCTCTACGACGAAGTAAGTGAATAGCAAAGGGTCCTTTGAAAATTTCTAGGTGGCGCCGTTGAGGCATTTTTCTTTAGATTTTTGTGACGACCTTAAAATACAAAATTTTTAAACAGTCACCATGCATCTGCAAAGTTTGGTGAGTTTTTGAAAATGACAAAGCCCCCAAAAAGGCCCCTCTTTAGGGGGGCAGAATAATAAGAAGAATAATTAAAACCGCAAGCGGTGATGATCGGCCCTCGCAGCCAAGCGCCGCTCTGGCCTAAGGGCCACCGCTAGGGTACGCGCACCTCCCGCCGCCAGCCACCGCAGAAGCTGTCATGCATTTTCCTCACCCGTCTACCATGCCATACACACGTATGCGTTGGGCAGCGCTCCCCCACGACTCACAAAAAATCTGGTGCAGATCGGTCGATGCACCGAGGAGACACAGCCGTTGAATAATAAAAATGCATTTGGCCACCGGGCCGGACTAAATCGTTCGGCGGGCCAGATCCGGCCCGCAGGCCGTACGTTTGACACCCCTGGTTTAAACATTAGTATACCAACTTAATCAAAGGTATCTTACTAGCTGTTAATCCAGCTTCATGTGAAAAGTTAACAAAACCTTTTTAGTTATTTAAAGTTAATTATTTCATGTGTTTAAGGGTTTCGTTTCTTGCATTAAGACAGCTTTTATGAAAGTTTGACAGTTAAATTGGTGGATACACACCCAAAAGTAATAATGTAAAAGTAACACTTTGGCAATTGGAAAATTGCTAAAGTAACACGTTAGCAATATTCCACATGTAATTTCTAACAGACCACTTCACTCTCAGAAAGCAGGTCTGCTAGTGGTTCCTAAAGTCTGTAAAACCAGAATGGTAGGCAGATCCTTTAGTTATCAGGCTCCTCTCCAGTGGAACAAACTCCCAGTTTTGGTCCGTGACGCAGACACCCTGTCTACTTTTAAGACTAATCCTAAAACTTTCCTTTTTCCATCCATCCATCGTCTTCCACTTATCCGGGGTCAGGTCGCAGGGGCAGCTTCAAGAGGGAGCCCCAGACCTTCCTCTCCCCAGCCACTTGGGCCACTTCCTCCGGGGGAATCCCAAAGCGTTCCCAGGCCAGCATAGTCTCTCCAGCGTGTCCTGGGTCTTCCTCTGGGCCTCCTCCCGGTGGGACGTGCCAAGAACACCTCATCAGGGAGGCGTCCAGGAGGCATCCTAACCAGATGCCCGATCCACCTCAACTGGCTCCTCTCAATGTGGAGGAGCAGCGGCTCTACTCTGAGTCCTCCCCGGATGACTGAGCTCCTCACCCTATCTCTAAGGGAGAGCCCAGACACACTATGGAGAAAACTCATTTTGGCCGCTTGTATCCGGGATTTCGTTCTTTCGGTCACGACCCAAAGCTCGTGACCATAGATGAGGGTAGGAACGTAGATCGACTGGTAAATCGAGAGCTTGGCCTTTTGGCTCAGCTCTCTCTTCACCACAACGGATCGGTACAGCGCACGCTTCACAGCAGACGTCGCACCAATCCGCCTGTCGATCTCCCGCTCCATCTTCCCCTCATTCGTGAACAAGACCCCAAGATACTTGAACTCCTCCACTAGAAGCTGGCTCTTGGGACTTTCCTTTTTGACAAAGATTATAGTTAGAGTGGTTCATGTTACCCCGAGCTACCTCTATAGTTATGCTGCTATAGGCTTAGGCTGCTGGAGGACATCAGGGTCTATTGTTCTTCAATTTTGCATGACTGTTGTCATTTCAGCTTTTACCTTTTTGTTGTTTCTATTTTTTCTTCATACTAGGTACCCCTGGTCTGGCGTTCTGTTAGCTGTGACATCATTCAGGGAAGACAGATCACCTGCTATTACCATCTAATGTAAAACACATTACTGGATCAATGTGTGCTTCTGTGCTTTTTTGTCTGTCTTGTTGTGTCTCTTCTCTCTCTTTTGTAACCCCCAGTCGGTCAAGGCAGATTACCGTTCATACTGAGCCCGGTTCGGCTGGAGGTTTTTCCTTCCTGTTAATGGGGAGTTTTTCCTTCTGCTGTCACTTCATGCTTGATCAGTATGAGGGATTGCTGCTAAGCCATGTACAATGCAAACGACTCTCCCTGTGGCTCTACGCTTCTTCAGGAGTCAATGCTGCTTGTTACGACTTTGATGAAATCAACTGGTTCCCTTATATAGGAATTTCTTTTACCAATCTGGATAATCTGACTTAATATGTATAATCTGATTGATTTTGACATTGTAAACTGCCTTTAGATGACATGCAGGCCGGCAGACCCGACATGTATATTAATAATATGTATTATTATTATTAATATTATTATTATTTTATATATCTGCCTCGTTATATTTGCATAATGCATGAAGAAAAATATCAGCAGCGCAAGAGTCTGTTCTGATCATCCAGCCCTTACCACAGGCTACTGCAGCCCATTGGTTATCATCCCTGACAGTCTAAAGGGCTAGGCCAATCATAAAGTAGAAAAACACCTTCACGCTCCATGTGGAACTTTGTGCAGCGGTGTTCACAGTAGTAATGGATAAGAAACGCAAGGGAGGCGCAGAGAAACTGCACGAAAAAAAGAAACGAGTTCTTCAAACGGATGCTGCGAAATGTGTCAAACTGACTGACATGTCCCCAACAGCAGGCCCTTCATCTGCTCCGGTGTCTGGTGTAAAATATGGTGGTGGTTGTAGTCAGTGACGTGCGGTAGAGAGTGACACGGGAGTGGATTTTCACTCCTGTCCCGTCCCACTCCCACTGATAAAAATTGTGTCCCGTCCCAATCCCGGGCCAGAGTAGAAAAAAAAATCCTGTCCCGTCCCGCTCCTGGTAAAATTACTCCCACTCCCATCCCGCTCCCACTCAGAATGACTCCCGCTCCTGCCCTACTCCCATTCTTGTTGTCTTCATTAAGTTTTCTGGAAATACATTAAACCTGAATGTCTATGAAGGGTCAGTTAAGTTCCTGTTTTAGCTGTAGTAAAGGCCAGTTAAAGTGAAAGGAATAATAATAAATAAATAAATAAAGTAACAAACACGGAAACAGACCATGCCTATCTTAGTTGAATAAACAAAATGTACAATGTTGCTTTTTACTAATTCATTAAGTAATTGTTTCACATGAACAATGAAGTTACTTTTACATTTCAAATTGCTGAAACTAAAGAATAATGCACCGAGAAAGAGATCTGTACTCAGTTAAGAAAAAAGTGCATAAAGGCATTACTGTCACAATTTAGATAATGTACCGAAGTGGTTCAAAAACTCAGTTTAGTAAAACAAAAAATTACAAAAAAGTTGAATATCATTCAAGCATATTAGTATTTTTCCATTTGCAATAAAATATCCACAAACTAATTAGGGTTTACTATCAGAACCAATACATTCATTGAACATTAAACACATTCTTAGACAGATCTGTCAACTTTTATCAAAAGTTAAAAGTGAGATTATGTTAATTTTCGGGGATGATGCGGAGCTGGAGGCGGAGCTAACTGGACCCAGGAACAGCCGGTCCAGTCGGCTCCGTCTCATTTTTACCCGACCAGACATGGAAGTACATGTTTTACTTTTGTTAAATAGTGAAACAGAAGTGTTAACACATTGTTCAGTTATTGGGTTAAAACAGAAAAAAACACAACTGTTCAGACAATACTAAATAAAATAATAAAGTAGTTTTAAGTTATTGGCCGTATTATTACACTGTTGCACATTGGGAAATTAGTCCAGGAAACACGTTTTACAAGCAGGTACTGAGTGTTAACACCGTGACATTCAACTCTCCTCAAGTTTGTTAATATTTGCAACTTTACAGTTGCGCTGTGAGTTTAATAAATAAGTCCTTACTTTTGACTTTGCGTTGCCGATCCAACTTTTCCAGGTTGAGTTCGCCACTAGCGGTTGATCCCCCCCACTCCCATTCTGTTTTTTGAGCGCTGGCGGAAAAAATAAACCGGATGCACTGTTGGCTTCTGGGTCGTGTAGTTCTTTGACCAGCATTATAGTTTCGGTTTCTTGGAAAAAAACTACAAAATGGCGGCGGCGAACCTACATTTTTGATTTTCTATTTTATTTAATCTTTTGGCTTCGATCCTAGTTAATTGTACCTGTTGTTGGTTTACTCCCGCTCCCGTCTGCTCCCGTTTATATTTAATCCTGTACCGTCCCAATCACGTGATATTTACTGATGTTGACTCCCATCCCGCGGGATTCCCGTGGGAATCACGTGACCCGCGGGATTCCCGAAAAAATGTCAGTCTCTAACGTGCGGTAGGGTTCATGGCTGGTGAGGCACTGACGTCATCAGAGTCAGATTTACAAATATATACACTCTACAGAGTAGACTCGTTGCAAAGTGCTGAAGGAGACTGATTGAGCCAAATAAATTCACCAAGATACATGGAAAAATATTGGTTCTTTGATGAAAAAAATTGTCATTTGATTGGTAACAGTTTATGAGTTATGATGGATTTCTGCATTTGTAACACATTCTAAAACTATAACCCACATTACGCAGATTTTATCACAAAAACAAAACATGAATAAGTATCGCTGTCTTACCTCTACTTATAATTTAAGTCCCTGTGGCGCTCTTTCTGAACAAAAATATCATCATTTTCCGGTAAAAGTTCTCTTTATCTTCTTCAGTTTTAAAAGTCTCTCAGTCTCAATGGAGCTCACTGCCAGGGAGGAAAGCCTTCCCTGATCAGTCCTGTTCCAGCTGTATGTTTAGTCTTTTTAGTGCTTTACTTGTTTAGCAAAACTCGCTAATAAAACATCAATAACTTGTTTTGACTCTACTATTTGGGGATCACGAGCGGTGCCCCTTGAGCGCCCCCTGCCTAGTGGCCAAGGAACTGCTGGCCTCACCTACAACCACTTCTTTGCTGTTTATGATCGGCCAGCACCACGAAAACATGTTATCTGCACACAGTTTGATGACCAAAACACAATTCGTAATCCACATATATTAAATTGTGGAAAATCAGTTCATAACTGTTTGAACAATTGAATTTATGATCTAGAGACAGGAAGATGCATTCACAGAATGGAAGTCAGCGCAGTTACCATGGGATTGCGCAATCCCAGGGTAGGCCAAGCTCGCTGCGGCCTCACCGGCTTCGCTATCAAGCGCCACCAAGGATTTACATGAAAAATAGCGAAAAGTCTGCGATTTTAAAGAAAATATGATCAAAAATTAGGAAATTAGATAAATAAAATACTTATTACAAATGACTGAGTAAATCAAAATTTATATTATGTTATTATATATTTTCTTTCTTTCCATGATGACAAGTGAGGCATTTCTCTGGTTCATTTTGTCATTGGCATCCTTTTTTACACAGTGAGTGCACATTAGTCCAATGTTACCCTACAGTATCTGGAAGACTGAATAGATCTGATGAGCAACTTACAATAACTTCTTATAATGATGTAACGTGATAATATGTGTGATTGACCGTGACACCTCTCTTTCTCTCTCTCTCTCTCTGATCTAAGAATAGTTGCTGTGCTGTGGTGGAGTTTACATTTTACAGTGTTAATAAATTAAGATTTTGGAAGTATTTTAAGTGTCCACTCTCACTAATTTCCATTATCCTGACTTCAAGGTATTGCACAGTTGGTATTGCACAGTTGGTATACACATTCAGTACACAAAAAAAATGTGGTGGGCCAGTCTAATCCAAAATGCCAGGGCCAATTTTTTGTCCCAATCCACCCCTGATGACATGTTTCATGATTTGGCGTTATATAAATAAAAACTGAAATGTATTGAACAAGAGTTTGTCAGTTTTCAAGCAGGATTTGTATATCTGTTCAACTTAAATATACAAGGAAACCAAAGAGTTAAGATCACTTACTTACCAAGAGAAATTCCTTTGGGGTTTATTTGTGGTCTCTTGCTGCCCCCTGCTGGACAAGTATGATCAAATACATATGCTTTACATGTCAACTTGGTATCAAAATTCAGATTTCAATCTAAAATGGCTTACTTCCTGTGATACTTGCAGTATGACATTAATTGTAAATTCTGAGCGTCTTGCTGAGATCTACAACTGTACAAAATTTCATTACTCTACGATGAAGTAAGTGAATACCAAAGGGTCCTTTGAAATTTGCTTGGTGGCGCTATAGAGAAACTAAGTCCTGCTCACTAAAGTTTGTTAAGGATTCCTGTTGGGGGGTGGATAAGGATGCATCCAAATGAGTTTTAAGCAGCTCGGCCCAAAACTGTGGAATTCAGAGCCAAACGTATGACAGCAGCGTTTGAGGTGAATATGCCACGCCGCCACGCCCCCCTGCTCCATCCAATCCAGTTGAGCCTGAAATCCACAACATACCAACATGTGTTCTGTCTGTGGACACAGTTTCATGTTGATTAGCTCAGAGGGGTAACATAGCGACCGCTTACAACAAAACATGACACTTCCTGTTGTCAGGGGGCGTGGCCTAAGCAATGTCATCATTTGACCATTGGATATTATAGGAGACCTGATGGTGATCAATCACTGAAAGTTTGATGCCTCTGTGTGTTTCTGTGTAGGAGATATAACAGTTTTATTTTTTGTGGCGAGTAGGTGAACTTTAACCCTTGCTAATGCCCCTTCAACAAGCTCAAAAACTCACCGTTTTGATAACTTTTAATTGGCCATGCCTTATGATCAGACTGCCCGAGTTTCAAGCCGCTCGCTAAAAATCTCTAGGAGGAGATCCATCAAATACCAATGCTATAAACGTCAAAAATGTGGTCAAAATCAGACATTCAATCTAAAATGGCCGACTTCCTGTGATATTTACACTATGACATTAATTGTAAATTCTGAGCGTCTTGGTGAGCTCTACCACTGTACCAAATCTCATGTCTCTACGATGAAGTAAGTGAATAGCAAAGGGTCCTTTGAAAATTGCTAAGTGGCGCCGTTGAGGCATTAGGTCACGCCCACCAAAATTTGTTATGGATTCCTGTTGGGGGGTGGATAAGGATGCATCCAAGTGAGTTTTATGCAGCTCGGCCCAAAAATGTGGAATTCAGAGCCAAACGTATGGCAGCGGCGTTTGAGGTGACTTCACCACGCCGCCACGCTCTCCTGCTCCATCGAATCGACTTGGGGCTGGAATCCACAACACAACAACATGTTTTCTGTCTCTGGACACAGTTTCATGTTGATTAGCTCAGAGGGGTAACATAGCGACCGTTTACAGCAAAACATGACACTTCCTGTTGTCAGGGGGTGTGGCCTAAGTGATGTCATCATTTGACCATTGGATATTATAGGAGACCTGATGATGATTAATCACAGAAAGTTTGGTGCCTCTGTGTGTTTCTGTGTAGGAGATATAACACTTTTATTTTTTGTGGCGAATAGGTGAACTTTGACCCCTGCCAACGCCCCTTCAGCATGCTCAAAAACTCACCGTTTTGATAACTTTTGATTGGCCATGCCTTATGATCAGACTGCCCGAGTTTCAAGCCGATCGCTCAAAATCTCTAGGAGGAGATCCATCAAATAGCAATGCTATAAACGTCAAAAATTGGGTCAAAATCAGACTTTAAGTCTAAAATGGCCAACTTCCTGTGATATTTGCACTATGACATTAATTGTAAATTCTGAGCGTCTTGTTGAGCTCTACAACTGTACCAAATTTCATGTCTCTACGACGAAGTAAGTGAATAGCAAAGGGTCCTTTGAAAATTTCTAGGTGGCGCCGTTGAGGCATTTTTCTTTAGATTTTTGTGACGACCTTAAAATACAAAATTTTTAAACAGTCACCATGCATCTGCCAAGTTTGGTGAGTTTTTGAAAATGAGAAAGCCCCCAAAAAGGCCCCTCTTTAGGGGGGCAGAATAATAATAATAATAATAATTAACACTACAGATACAATAGGCCTTCGCAGCGCTTAGCTGCTCGGGCCTAATAATTAACACTACAGATACAATAGGCCTTCGCAGCGCTTAGCTGCTCGGGCCTAATAATTAAAACCGCAAGCGGTGATGATCGGCCCTCGCAGCAAAGCGCCGCTCTGGCCTATTGGCCACCGCTGGGATTTGCGCACCGCCGGCCGCCCGCCACCGCAGATGCTGTCACGCATTTTGCCCGCCCGTCCACTGGGCGATTCACACGAACGTGTTCGGCAGCGCTCCCCCACGACTCACAAAAAATCTGGTCCAGATCGCTCGATGCAGCGAGGAGACACAGCCGTTGAATAATGATAATGCATTTGGCCACCGGACCGGACTAAATCGTTCGGCGGGCCGTACCTTTGACACCCCTGGTTTAAACATTAGTATACCAATTTAATCAAAGGTATCTTACTAGCTGTTAATCCAGCTTAATGTGAGAAGTTAACAAAACCATTTTAGTTTTTTAAAGTTACTTGCTATTTCATGTCTTTAAGGGTTTTGTTTCTTGCATTAAGACATCTTTTATGAAAGTTTAACATCTAAATTGGTGATACACACCCAAAAGTAATGTAAAAGTAACACTTTAGCAATTGGACTATTGCTAAAGGAACACTTTAGCAAAATCGCGGGGGTAGCAGCTTTATAAAGGAGGCCCAGACGTCCCTCTCCCCAGCCACTTGGGCCACCTCCTCCAGGGGAATCCCAAGGTGTTCCCAGGCCAGCAGAGAAAACATAGTCTCTCCAGCGTGTCCCAGGTCTTCCCCTGGGCCTCCTCCCGGTGGGACGTGCCCAGAACACCTCACCAGGGAGGCGTCCAGGAGGCATCCTAACCAGATGCCCGAGCCACCTCAACTGGCTCCTCTCGACGTGAAGAAGCAGTGGCTACTCTGAGTCCTCCCCGGATGACGGAGCTCCTCACCTTATCTCTAAGGGAGAGCTCACACACACTATGGAGAAAACTCATTTTGGCCGCTTGTGTCCGGGATCTCGTTCTTTCGGTCACGACCCAAAGCTCGTGACCATAGATGAGGGTAGGAACGTAGATCGACTGGTAAATCGAGAGCTTGGCCTTTTGGCTCAGCTCTCTCTTCACCACAACGGATCGGTACAGCGCACGCTTCACAGCAGACGTCGCACCAATCCGCCTGTCGATCTCCCGCTCCATCTTCCCCTCATTCGTGAACAAGACCCCAAGATACTTGAACTCCTCCACTAGAAGCTGGCTCTTGGGACTTTCCTTTTTGACAAAGATTATAGTTAGAGTGGTTCATGTTACCCCGAGCTACCTCTATAGTTATGCTGCTATAGGCTTAGGCTGCTGGAGGACATCAGGGTCTATTGTTCTTCAATTTTGCATGACTGTTGTCATTTCAGCTTTTACCTTTTTGTTGTTTCTATTTTTTCTTCATACTAGGTACCCCTGGTCTGGCGTTCTGTTAGCTGTGACATCATTCAGGGAAGACAGATCACCTGCTATTACCATCTAATGTAAAACACATTACTGGATCAATGTGTGCTTCTGTGCTTTTTTGTCTGTCTTGTTGTGTCTCTTCTCTCTCTTTTGTAACCCCCAGTCGGTCAAGGCAGATTACCGTTCATACTGAGCCCGGTTCGGCTGGAGGTTTTTCCTTCCTGTTAATGGGGAGTTTTTCCTTCTGCTGTCACTTCATGCTTGATCAGTATGAGGGATTGCTGCTAAGCCATGTACAATGCAAACGACTCTCCCTGTGGCTCTACGCTTCTTCAGGAGTCAATGCTGCTTGTTACGACTTTGATGAAATCAACTGGTTCCCTTATATAGGAATTTCTTTTACCAATCTGGATAATCTGACTTAATATGTATAATCTGATTGATTTTGACATTGTAAACTGCCTTTAGATGACATGCAGGCCGGCAGACCCGACATGTATATTAATAATATGTATTATTATTATTAATATTATTATTATTTTATATATCTGCCTCGTTATATTTGCATAATGCATGAAGAAAAATATCAGCAGCGCAAGAGTCTGTTCTGATCATCCAGCCCTTACCACAGGCTACTGCAGCCCATTGGTTATCATCCCTGACAGTCTAAAGGGCTAGGCCAATCATAAAGTAGAAAAACACCTTCACGCTCCATGTGGAACTTTGTGCAGCGGTGTTCACAGTAGTAATGGATAAGAAACGCAAGGGAGGCGCAGAGAAACTGCACGAAAAAAAGAAACGAGTTCTTCAAACGGATGCTGCGAAATGTGTCAAACTGACTGACATGTCCCCAACAGCAGGCCCTTCATCTGCTCCGGTGTCTGGTGTAAAATATGGTGGTGGTTGTAGTCAGTGACGTGCGGTAGAGAGTGACACGGGAGTGGATTTTCACTCCTGTCCCGTCCCACTCCCACTGATAAAAATTGTGTCCCGTCCCAATCCCGGGCCAGAGTAGAAAAAAAAATCCTGTCCCGTCCCGCTCCTGGTAAAATTACTCCCACTCCCATCCCGCTCCCACTCAGAATGACTCCCGCTCCTGCCCTACTCCCATTCTTGTTGTCTTCATTAAGTTTTCTGGAAATACATTAAACCTGAATGTCTATGAAGGGTCAGTTAAGTTCCTGTTTTAGCTGTAGTAAAGGCCAGTTAAAGTGAAAGGAATAATAATAAATAAATAAATAAAGTAACAAACACGGAAACAGACCATGCCTATCTTAGTTGAATAAACAAAATGTACAATGTTGCTTTTTACTAATTCATTAAGTAATTGTTTCACATGAACAATGAAGTTACTTTTACATTTCAAATTGCTGAAACTAAAGAATAATGCACCGAGAAAGAGATCTGTACTCAGTTAAGAAAAAAGTGCATAAAGGCATTACTGTCACAATTTAGATAATGTACCGAAGTGGTTCAAAAACTCAGTTTAGTAAAACAAAAAATTACAAAAAAGTTGAATATCATTCAAGCATATTAGTATTTTTCCATTTGCAATAAAATATCCACAAACTAATTAGGGTTTACTATCAGAACCAATACATTCATTGAACATTAAACACATTCTTAGACAGATCTGTCAACTTTTATCAAAAGTTAAAAGTGAGATTATGTTAATTTTCGGGGATGATGCGGAGCTGGAGGCGGAGCTAACTGGACCCAGGAACAGCCGGTCCAGTCGGCTCCGTCTCATTTTTACCCGACCAGACATGGAAGTACATGTTTTACTTTTGTTAAATAGTGAAACAGAAGTGTTAACACATTGTTCAGTTATTGGGTTAAAACAGAAAAAAACACAACTGTTCAGACAATACTAAATAAAATAATAAAGTAGTTTTAAGTTATTGGCCGTATTATTACACTGTTGCACATTGGGAAATTAGTCCAGGAAACACGTTTTACAAGCAGGTACTGAGTGTTAACACCGTGACATTCAACTCTCCTCAAGTTTGTTAATATTTGCAACTTTACAGTTGCGCTGTGAGTTTAATAAATAAGTCCTTACTTTTGACTTTGCGTTGCCGATCCAACTTTTCCAGGTTGAGTTCGCCACTAGCGGTTGATCCCCCCCACTCCCATTCTGTTTTTTGAGCGCTGGCGGAAAAAATAAACCGGATGCACTGTTGGCTTCTGGGTCGTGTAGTTCTTTGACCAGCATTATAGTTTCGGTTTCTTGGAAAAAAACTACAAAATGGCGGCGGCGAACCTACATTTTTGATTTTCTATTTTATTTAATCTTTTGGCTTCGATCCTAGTTAATTGTACCTGTTGTTGGTTTACTCCCGCTCCCGTCTGCTCCCGTTTATATTTAATCCTGTACCGTCCCAATCACGTGATATTTACTGATGTTGACTCCCATCCCGCGGGATTCCCGTGGGAATCACGTGACCCGCGGGATTCCCGAAAAAATGTCAGTCTCTAACGTGCGGTAGGGTTCATGGCTGGTGAGGCACTGACGTCATCAGAGTCAGATTTACAAATATATACACTCTACAGAGTAGACTCGTTGCAAAGTGCTGAAGGAGACTGATTGAGCCAAATAAATTCACCAAGATACATGGAAAAATATTGGTTCTTTGATGAAAAAAATTGTCATTTGATTGGTAACAGTTTATGAGTTATGATGGATTTCTGCATTTGTAACACATTCTAAAACTATAACCCACATTACGCAGATTTTATCACAAAAACAAAACATGAATAAGTATCGCTGTCTTACCTCTACTTATAATTTAAGTCCCTGTGGCGCTCTTTCTGAACAAAAATATCATCATTTTCCGGTAAAAGTTCTCTTTATCTTCTTCAGTTTTAAAAGTCTCTCAGTCTCAATGGAGCTCACTGCCAGGGAGGAAAGCCTTCCCTGATCAGTCCTGTTCCAGCTGTATGTTTAGTCTTTTTAGTGCTTTACTTGTTTAGCAAAACTCGCTAATAAAACATCAATAACTTGTTTTGACTCTACTATTTGGGGATCACGAGCGGTGCCCCTTGAGCGCCCCCTGCCTAGTGGCCAAGGAACTGCTGGCCTCACCTACAACCACTTCTTTGCTGTTTATGATCGGCCAGCACCACGAAAACATGTTATCTGCACACAGTTTGATGACCAAAACACAATTCGTAATCCACATATATTAAATTGTGGAAAATCAGTTCATAACTGTTTGAACAATTGAATTTATGATCTAGAGACAGGAAGATGCATTCACAGAATGGAAGTCAGCGCAGTTACCATGGGATTGCGCAATCCCAGGGTAGGCCAAGCTCGCTGCGGCCTCACCGGCTTCGCTATCAAGCGCCACCAAGGATTTACATGAAAAATAGCGAAAAGTCTGCGATTTTAAAGAAAATATGATCAAAAATTAGGAAATTAGATAAATAAAATACTTATTACAAATGACTGAGTAAATCAAAATTTATATTATGTTATTATATATTTTCTTTCTTTCCATGATGACAAGTGAGGCATTTCTCTGGTTCATTTTGTCATTGGCATCCTTTTTTACACAGTGAGTGCACATTAGTCCAATGTTACCCTACAGTATCTGGAAGACTGAATAGATCTGATGAGCAACTTACAATAACTTCTTATAATGATGTAACGTGATAATATGTGTGATTGACCGTGACACCTCTCTTTCTCTCTCTCTCTCTCTGATCTAAGAATAGTTGCTGTGCTGTGGTGGAGTTTACATTTTACAGTGTTAATAAATTAAGATTTTGGAAGTATTTTAAGTGTCCACTCTCACTAATTTCCATTATCCTGACTTCAAGGTATTGCACAGTTGGTATTGCACAGTTGGTATACACATTCAGTACACAAAAAAAATGTGGTGGGCCAGTCTAATCCAAAATGCCAGGGCCAATTTTTTGTCCCAATCCACCCCTGATGACATGTTTCATGATTTGGCGTTATATAAATAAAAACTGAAATGTATTGAACAAGAGTTTGTCAGTTTTCAAGCAGGATTTGTATATCTGTTCAACTTAAATATACAAGGAAACCAAAGAGTTAAGATCACTTACTTACCAAGAGAAATTCCTTTGGGGTTTATTTGTGGTCTCTTGCTGCCCCCTGCTGGACAAGTATGATCAAATACATATGCTTTACATGTCAACTTGGTATCAAAATTCAGATTTCAATCTAAAATGGCTTACTTCCTGTGATACTTGCAGTATGACATTAATTGTAAATTCTGAGCGTCTTGCTGAGATCTACAACTGTACAAAATTTCATTACTCTACGATGAAGTAAGTGAATACCAAAGGGTCCTTTGAAATTTGCTTGGTGGCGCTATAGAGAAACTAAGTCCTGCTCACTAAAGTTTGTTAAGGATTCCTGTTGGGGGGTGGATAAGGATGCATCCAAATGAGTTTTAAGCAGCTCGGCCCAAAACTGTGGAATTCAGAGCCAAACGTATGACAGCAGCGTTTGAGGTGAATATGCCACGCCGCCACGCCCCCCTGCTCCATCCAATCCAGTTGAGCCTGAAATCCACAACATACCAACATGTGTTCTGTCTGTGGACACAGTTTCATGTTGATTAGCTCAGAGGGGTAACATAGCGACCGCTTACAACAAAACATGACACTTCCTGTTGTCAGGGGGCGTGGCCTAAGCAATGTCATCATTTGACCATTGGATATTATAGGAGACCTGATGGTGATCAATCACTGAAAGTTTGATGCCTCTGTGTGTTTCTGTGTAGGAGATATAACAGTTTTATTTTTTGTGGCGAGTAGGTGAACTTTAACCCTTGCTAATGCCCCTTCAACAAGCTCAAAAACTCACCGTTTTGATAACTTTTAATTGGCCATGCCTTATGATCAGACTGCCCGAGTTTCAAGCCGCTCGCTAAAAATCTCTAGGAGGAGATCCATCAAATACCAATGCTATAAACGTCAAAAATGTGGTCAAAATCAGACATTCAATCTAAAATGGCCGACTTCCTGTGATATTTACACTATGACATTAATTGTAAATTCTGAGCGTCTTGGTGAGCTCTACCACTGTACCAAATCTCATGTCTCTACGATGAAGTAAGTGAATAGCAAAGGGTCCTTTGAAAATTGCTAAGTGGCGCCGTTGAGGCATTAGGTCACGCCCACCAAAATTTGTTATGGATTCCTGTTGGGGGGTGGATAAGGATGCATCCAAGTGAGTTTTATGCAGCTCGGCCCAAAAATGTGGAATTCAGAGCCAAACGTATGGCAGCGGCGTTTGAGGTGACTTCACCACGCCGCCACGCTCTCCTGCTCCATCGAATCGACTTGGGGCTGGAATCCACAACACAACAACATGTTTTCTGTCTCTGGACACAGTTTCATGTTGATTAGCTCAGAGGGGTAACATAGCGACCGTTTACAGCAAAACATGACACTTCCTGTTGTCAGGGGGTGTGGCCTAAGTGATGTCATCATTTGACCATTGGATATTATAGGAGACCTGATGATGATTAATCACAGAAAGTTTGGTGCCTCTGTGTGTTTCTGTGTAGGAGATATAACACTTTTATTTTTTGTGGCGAATAGGTGAACTTTGACCCCTGCCAACGCCCCTTCAGCATGCTCAAAAACTCACCGTTTTGATAACTTTTGATTGGCCATGCCTTATGATCAGACTGCCCGAGTTTCAAGCCGATCGCTCAAAATCTCTAGGAGGAGATCCATCAAATAGCAATGCTATAAACGTCAAAAATTGGGTCAAAATCAGACTTTAAGTCTAAAATGGCCAACTTCCTGTGATATTTGCACTATGACATTAATTGTAAATTCTGAGCGTCTTGTTGAGCTCTACAACTGTACCAAATTTCATGTCTCTACGACGAAGTAAGTGAATAGCAAAGGGTCCTTTGAAAATTTCTAGGTGGCGCCGTTGAGGCATTTTTCTTTAGATTTTTGTGACGACCTTAAAATACAAAATTTTTAAACAGTCACCATGCATCTGCCAAGTTTGGTGAGTTTTTGAAAATGAGAAAGCCCCCAAAAAGGCCCCTCTTTAGGGGGGCAGAATAATAATAATAATAATAATTAAAACCGCAAGCGGTGATGATCGGCCCTCGCAGCCAAGCGCCGCTCTGGCCTAAGGGCCACCGCTAGGGTACGCGCACCTCCCGCCGCCAGCCACCGCAGAAGCTGTCATGCATTTTCCTCACCCGTCTACCATGCAATACACACGTATGCGTTGGGCAGCGCTC
The DNA here is from genome assembly GCA_037039145.1 of Fundulus diaphanus. Taxonomy (NCBI): domain Eukaryota; kingdom Metazoa; phylum Chordata; class Actinopteri; order Cyprinodontiformes; family Fundulidae; genus Fundulus; species Fundulus diaphanus. The sequence goes on from CM073138.1 coordinate 26,368,804, forward strand.
CCCCACGACTCACAAAAAATGTGGTGCAGATCGGTCGATGCACCGAGGAGACACAGCCGTTGAATAATAAAAATGCATTTGGCCACCGGGCCGGACTAAATCGTTCGGCGGGCCAGATCCGGCCCGCAGGCCGTACGTTTGACACCCCTGGTTTAAACATTAGTATACCAACTTAATCAAAGGTATCTTACTAGCTGTTAATCCAGCTTCATGTGAAAAGTTAACAAAACCTTTTTAGTTATTTAAAGTTAATTATTTCATGTGTTTAAGGGTTTCGTTTCTTGCATTAAGACAGCTTTTATGAAAGTTTGACAGTTAAATTGGTGGATACACACCCAAAAGTAATAATGTAAAAGTAACACTTTGGCAATTGGAAAATTGCTAAAGTAACACGTTAGCAATATTCCACATGTGTATGTTGTGTACAAACTTTAGTAATTTCTAACAGACCACTTCACTCTCAGAAAGCAGGTCTGCTGGTGGTTCCTAAAGTCTGTAAAACCAGAATGGTAGGCAGATCCTTTAGCTATCATGCTCCTCTCCAGTGGAACCAACTCCCAGTTTTGGTCCGTGACGCAGACACCCTGTCTACTTTTAAGACTAATCCTAAAACTTTCCTTTTTCCATCCATCCATCGTCTTCCACTTATCCGGGGTCAGGTCGCAGGGGCAGCTTCAAGAGGGAGCCCCAGACCTTCCTCTCCCCAGCCACTTGGGCCACTTCCTCCGGGGGAATCCCAAAGCGTTCCCAGGCCAGCATAGTCTCTCCAGCGTGTCCTGGGTCTTCCTCTGGGCCTCCTCCCGGTGGGACGTGCCCAGAACACCTCATCAGGGAGGCGTCCAGGAGGCATCCTGACCAGATGCCCGAGTCACCTCAACTGGCTCCTCTCAATGTGGAGGAGCAGCGGCTCTACTCTGAGTCCTCCCCGGATGACTGAGCTCCTCACCCTATCTCTAAGGGAGAGCCCAGACACACCATGGAGAAAACTCATTTTGGCCGCTTGTATCCGGGATTTCGTTCTTTCGGTCACGACCCAAAGCTCGTGACCATAGATGAGGGTAGGAACGTAGATCGACTGGTAAATCGAGAGCTTGGCCTTTTGGCTCAGCTCTCTCTTCACCACAACGGATCGGTACAGCGCACGCTTCACAGCAGACGTTGCACCAATCCGCCTGTCGATCTCCCGCTCCATCTTCCCCTCATTCGTGAACAAGACCCCAAGATACTTGAACTCCTCCACTAGAAGCTGGCTCTTGGGACTTTCCTTTTTGACAAAGATTATAGTTAGAGTGGTTCATGTTACGCTGAGCTACCTCTATAGTTATGCTGCTATAGGCTTAGGCTGCTGGAGGACATCAGGGTCTATTGTTCTTCAATTTTGCATGACTGTTGTCATTTCAGCTTTTACCTTTTTGTTTTTTCTATTTTTTCTTCATAGTAGGTACACCTGGTCTGGCGTTCTGTTAGCTGTGACATCATTCAGGGAAGACAGATCACCTGCTATTACCATCTAATGTAAAACAGATTACTGGATCAATGTGTGCTTCTGTGCTTTTTTGTCTGTCTTGTTGTGTCTCTTCTCTCTCTTTTGTAACCCCCAGTCGGTCAAGGCAGATTACCGTTCATACTGAGCCCGGTTCGGCTGGAGGTTTTTCCTTCCTGTTAATGGGGAGTTTTTCCTTCTGCTGTCACTTCATGCTTGATCAGTATGAGGGATTGCTGCAAAGCCATGTACAATGCAAACGACTCTCCCTGTGGCTCTACGCTTCTTCAGGAGTCAATGCTGCTTGTTACGACTTTGATGAAATCAACTGGTTCCCTTATATAGGAATTTCTTTTACCAATCTGGATAATCTGACTTAATATGTATAATCTGATTGATTTTGACATTGTAAACTGCCTTTAGATGACATGCAGGCCGGCAGACCCGACATGTATATTAATAATATGTATTATTATTATTAATATTATTATTATTTTATATATCTGCCTCGTTATATTTGCATAATGCATGAAGAAAAATATCAGCAGCGCAAGAGTCTGTTCCGATCATCCAGCCCTTACCACAGGCTACTGCAGCCCATTGGTTATCATCCCTGACAGTCTAAAGGGCTAGGCCAATCATAAAGTAGAAAAACACCTTCACGCTCCATGTGGAACTTTGTGCAGCGGTGTTCACAGTAGTAATGGATAAGAAACGCAAGGGAGGCGCAGAGAAACTGCACGAAAAAAAGAAACGAGTTCTTCAAACGGATGCTGCGAAATGTGTCAAACTGACTGACATGTTCCCAACAGCAGGCCCTTCATCTGCTCCGGTGTCTGGTGTAAAATATGGTGGTGGTGGTTGTAGTCAGTGACGTGCGGTAGAGTTCATAGCTGGTGAGGCACTGACGTCATCAGAGTCAGATTTACAAATATATACACTCTACAGAGTAGACTCGTTGCAAAGTGCTGAAGGAGACTGATTGAGCCAAATAAATTCACCAAGATACATGGAAAAATATTGATTGTTTGATGAAAAAAATTGTCATTTGATTGGTAACAGTTTATGAGTTATGATGGATTTCTGCATTTGTAACACATTCTAAAACTATAACCCACATTATGCACATTTTATCACAAAAACAAAACATGAATAAGTATCGCTGTCTTACCTCTACTTATAATTTAAGTCCCTGTGGCGCTCTTTCAGAACAAAAATATCATCATTTTCCGGTAAAAGTTCTCTTTATCTTCTTCAGTTTTAAAAGTCTCTCAGTCTCAGTGGAGCTCACTGCCAGGGAGGAAAGCCTTCCCTGATCAGTCCTGTTCCAGCTGTATGTTTAGAGTCTTTTTAGTGCTTTACTTGTTTAGCAAAACTCGCTAATAAAACATCAATAACTTGTTTTGACTCTACTATTTGGGGATCACGAGCGGTGCCCCTTGAGCGCCCCCTGCCTAGTGGCCAAGGAACTGCTGGCCTCACCTACAACCAGTTCTTTGCTGTTTATGATCGGCCAGCACCACGAAAACATGTTATCTGCACACAGTTTGATGACCAAAACACAATTCGTAATCCACATATATTAAATTGTGGAAAATCAGTTCATAACTGTTTGAACAATTGAATTTATGATCTAGAGACAGGAAGATGCATTCACAGAATGGAAGTCAGCGCAGTTACCATGGGATTGCGCAATCCCAGGGGAGGCCAAGCTCGCTGCGGCCTCACCGGCTTCGCTATGAAGCGCCACCAAGGATTTACATGAAAAATAGCGAAAAGTCTGCGATTTTAAAGAAAATATGATCAAAAATTAGGAAATTAGATAAATAAAATACTTATTACAAATGACTAAGTAAATCAAAATTTATATTATGTTATTATATATTTTCTTTCTTTCCATGATGACAAGTGAGGCATTTCTCTGGTTCATTTTGTCATTGGCATCCTCTTTTACACAGTGAGTGCACATTAGTCCAATGTTACCCTACAGTATCTGGAAGACTGAATAGATCTGATGAGCAACTTACAATAACTTCTTATAATGATGTAACGTGATAATATGTGTGATTGACCGTGACACCTCTCTTTCTCTCTCTCTCTCTCTGATCTAAGAATAGTTGCTGTGCTGTGGTGGAGTTTACATTTTACAGTGTTAATAAATTAAGATTTTGGAAGTATTTTAAGTGTCCACTCACTAATTTCCATTATCCTGACTTCAAGGTATTGCACAGTTGGTATTGCACAGTTGGTATACACATTCAGTACACAAAAAAAATGTGGTGGGCCAGTCTAATCCAAAATGCCAGGGCCAATTTTTTGTCCCAATCCACCCCTGATGACATGTTTCATGATTTGGCGCTATATAAATAAAAACTGAAATGTATTGAACAAGAGTCTGTCAGTTTTCAAGCAGGATTTGTATATCTGTTCAACTTAAATATACAAGGAAACCAAAGAGTTAAGATCACTTACTTACCAAGAGAAATTCCTTTGGGGTTTATTTGTGGTCTCTTGCTGCCCCCTGCTGGACAAGTATGATCAAATACATATGCTTTACATGTCAACTTGGTATCAAAATTCAGATTTCAATCTAAAATGGCTTACTTCCTGTGATACTTGCAGTATGACATTAATTGTAAATTCTGAGCGTCTTGCTGAGATCTACAACTGTACAAAATTTCATTACTCTACGATGAAGTAAGTGAATACCAAAGGGTCCTTTGAAATTTGCTTGGTGGCGCTATAGAGAAACTAAGTCCTGCTCACTAAAGTTTGTTAAGGATTCCTGTTGGGGGGTGGATAAGGATGCATCCAAATGAGTTTTAAGCAGCTCGGCCCAAAACTGTGGAATTCAGAGCCAAACGTATGACAGCAGCGTTTGAGGTGAATATGCCACGCCGCCACGCCCCCCTGCTCCATCCAATCCAGTTGAGCCTGAAATCCACAACATACCAACATGTGTTCTGTCTGTGGACACAGTTTCATGTTGATTAGCTCAGAGGGGTAACATAGCGACCGCTTACAACAAAACATGACACTTCCTGTTGTCAGGGGGCGTGGCCTAAGCAATGTCATCATTTGACCATTGGATATTATAGGAGACCTGATGGTGATCAATCACTGAAAGTTTGATGCCTCTGTGTGTTTCTGTGTAGGAGATATAACAGTTTTATTTTTTGTGGCGAGTAGGTGAACTTTAACCCTTGCTAATGCCCCTTCAACAAGCTCAAAAACTCACCGTTTTGATAACTTTTAATTGGCCATGCCTTATGATCAGACTGCCCGAGTTTCAAGCCGCTCGCTAAAAATCTCTAGGAGGAGATCCATCAAATACCAATGCTATAAACGTCAAAAATGGGGTCAAAATCAGACATTCAATCTAAAATGGCCGACTTCCTGTGATATTTACACTATGACATTAATTGTAAATTCTGAGCGTCTTGGTGAGCTCTACCACTGTACCAAATCTCATGTCTCTACGATGAAGTAAGTGAATAGCAAAGGGTCCTTTGAAAATTGCTAAGTGGCGCCGTTGAGGCATTAGGTCACGCCCACCAAAATTTGTTATGGATTCCTGTTGGGGGGTGGATAAGGATGCATCCAAGTGAGTTTTATGCAGCTCGGCCCAAAAATGTGGAATTCAGAGCCAAACGTATGGCAGCGGCGTTTGAGGTGACTTCACCACGCCGCCACGCTCTCCTGCTCCATCGAATCGACTTGGGGCTGGAATCCACAACACAACAACATGTCTTCTGTCTGTGGACACAGTTTCATGTTGATTAGCTCAGAGGGGTAACATAGCGACCGTTTACAGCAAAACATGACACTTCCTGTTGTCAGGGGGTGTGGCCTAAGTGATGTCATCATTTGACCATTGGATATTATAGGAGACCTGATGATGATTAATCACAGAAAGTTTGGTGCCTCTGTGTGTTTCTGTGTAGGAGATATAACACTTTTATTTTTTGTGGCGAATAGGTGAACTTTGACCCCTGCCAACGCCCCTTCAGCATGCTCAAAAACTCACCGTTTTGATAACTTTTGATTGGCCATGCCTTATGATCAGACTGCCCGAGTTTCAAGCCGATCGCTCGATATCTCTAGGAGGAGTTAGATCTTATACCGATGCTGTAACTGTCAAAATTGAGGTCAAAATCAGACTTTCAATCTAAAATGGCCGACTTCCTGTGATATTTACACTATGACATTAATTGTAAATTCTGAGCGTCTTGGTGAGCTCTACAACTGTACCAAATTTCATGTCTCTACGACGAAGTAAGTGAATAGCAAAGGGTCCTTTGAAAATTTCTAGGTGGCGCCGTTGAGGCATTTTTCTTTAGATTTTTGTGACGACCTTAAAATACAAAATTTTTAAACAGTCACCATGCATCTGCCAAGTTTGGTGAGTTTTTGAAAATGAGAAAGCCCCCAAAAAGGCCCCTCTTTAGGGGGGCAGAATAATAATAATAATAATAATAATAATAATAATAATTAACACTACAGATACAATAGGCCTTCGCAGCGCTTAGCTGCTCGGGCCTAATTAAAACCGCAAGCGGTGATGATCGGCCCTCGCAGCCAAGCGCCGCTCTGGCCTATGGGCCACCGCTAGGGTACGCGCACCTCCCGCCGCCAGCCACCGCAGAAGCTGTCATGCATTTTCCTCACCCGTCTAACATGCAATACACACGTACGCGTTGGGCAGCGCTCCCCCACGACTCACAAAAAACCTGGTGCAGATCGGTCGATGCACCGAGGAGACACAGCCGTTGAATAATGAAAATGCATTTGGCCACCGGGCCGGACTAAATCGTTCGGCGGGCCAGATCCGGCCCGCAGGCCGTACGTTTGACACCCCTGGTTTAAACATTAGTATACCAACTTAATCAAAGGTATCTTACTAGCTGTTAATCCAGCTTCATGTGAAAAGTTAACAAAACCTTTTTAGTTATTTAAAGTTAATTAATTCATGTGTTTAAGGGTTTCGTTTCTTGCATTAAGACAGCTGTTATGAAAGTTTGACAGTTAAATTGGTGGATACACACCCAAAAGTAATAATGTAAAAGTAACACTTTAGCAATTGGAATATTGCTAAAGTAACACGTTAGCAATATTTCACATGTGTATGTTGTGTACAAACTTTAGTAATTTCTAACAGACCACTTCACTCTCAGAAAGCAGGTCTGCTGGTGGTTCCTAAAGTCTGTAAAACCAGAATGGTAGGCAGATCCTTTAGCTATCATGCTCCTCTCCAGTGGAACCAACTCCCAGTTTTGGTCCGTGACGCAGACACCCTGTCTACTTTTAAAACTAATCCTTAAACTTTCCTTTTTCCATCCATCCATCGTCTTCCGCTTATCCGGGGTCAGGTCGCGGGTGTAGCAGCTTCAAGAGGGAGGCCCAGACCTTCCTCTCCCCAGCCACTTGGGCCACTTCCTCCGGGGGAATCCCAAAGCGTTCCCAGGCCAGCAGAGTCTCTCCAGCGTGTCCTGGGACTTCCCCTGGGCCTCCTCCCGGTGGGACGTGCCCAGAACACCTCACCAGGGATGCGTCCAGGAGGCATCCTAACCAGATGCCCGATCCACCTCAACTGGCTCCTCTCAATGTGGAGGAGCAGCGGCTCTACTCTGAGTCCTCCCCGGATGACTGAGAAAACATTCTAACATGAGCAGCCTAAAATCCCCAAACACGGCTTTGACGAAAACCTTACTCTCTCCATTTCCATAGACACTAAAGGCAGAAATCTCTGCTCCATTTATTTCAAAATTCAAACGAAGGTCATTTGATTTTATTAATGTAAATAAAATCCTTATAAAAAAACTGGTTTATACATAAAATGAGTGAAAAGGCTCAACTGTTTTTTTTTTTGCAAACTAATCTCTCATCTGTGTTGTTTTAATTTAATGGAAAATATGACTTAGGAGTACAGAGTGTTTTAAATGAGAATGTCACAAAAACAAAAAGCTAAGAATGGTAATTCAGTTAGAAATATTTGGCACCCTCCCAGTACAAAACAGTATTATAGGAGACCTGATGGTGATCAATCACTGAAAGTTTGATGCCTCTGTGTGTTTCTGTGTAGGAGATATAACAGTTTTATTTTTTGTGGCGAGTAGGTGAACTTTGACCCTTGCTAATGCCCCTTCAACAAGCTCAAAAACTCACCGTTTTGATAACTTTTAATTGGCCATGCCTTATGATCAGACTGCCCGAGTTTCAAGCCGCTCGCTAAAAATCTCTAGGAGGAGATCCATCAAATACCAATGCTATAAACGTCAAAAATTGAGTCAAAATCAGACATTCAATCTAAAATGGCCAACTTCCTGTGATATTTACACTATGACATTAATTGTAAATTCTGAGCGTCTTGGTGAGCTCTACCACTGTACCAAATCTCATGTCTCTACGATGAAGTAAGTGAATAGCAAAGGGTCCTTTGAAAATTGCTAAGTGGCGCCGTTGAGGCATTAGGTCACGCCCACCAAAATTTGTTATGGATTCCTGTTGGGGGGTGGATAAGGATGCATCCAAGTGAGTTTTATGCAGCTCGGCCCAAAAATGTGGAATTCAGAGCCAAACGTATGGCAGCGGCGTTTGAGGTGACTTCACCACGCCGCCACGCTCTCCTGCTCCATCGAATCGACTTGGGGCTGGAATCCACAACACAACAACATGTTTTCTGTCTCTGGACACAGTTTCATGTTGATTAGCTCAGAGGGGTAACATAGCGACCGTTTACAGCAAAACATGACACTTCCTGTTGTCAGGGGGTGTGGCCTGAGTGATGTCATCATTTGACCATTGGATATTATAGGAGACCTGATGATGATTAATCACAGAAAGTTTGGTGCCTCTGTGTGTTTCTGTGTAGGAGATATAATACTTTTATTTTTTGTGGCGAATAGGTGAACTTTGACCCCTGCCAACGCCCCTTCAGCATGCTCAAAAACTCACCGTTTTGATAACTTTTGATTGGCCATGCCTTATGATCAGACTGCCCGAGTTTCAAGCCGATCGCTCAAAATCTCTAGGAGGAGATCCATCAAATACCAATGCTATAAATGTCAAAAATTGGGTCAAAATCAGACTTTCAGTCTAAAATGGCCAACTTCCTGTGATATTTGCACTATGACATTAATTGTAAATTCTGAGCGTCTTGTTGAGCTCTACAACTGTACCAAATTTCATGTCTCTACGACGAAGTAAGTGAATAGCAAAGGGTCCTTTGAAAATTTCTAGGTGGCGCCGTTGAGGCATTTTTCTTTAGATTTTTGTGACGACCTTAAAATACAAAATTTTTAAACAGTCACCATGCATCTGCCAAGTTTGGTGAGTTTTTGAAAATGAGAAAGCCCCCAAAAAGGCCCCTCTTTAGGGGGGCAGAATAATAAGAATAATTAAAACCGCAAGCGGTGATGATCGGCCCTCGCAGCCAAGCGCCGCTCTGGCCTATGGGCCACCGCTAGGGTACGCGCACCTCCCACCGCCAGCCACAGCAGAAGCTGTCATGCATTTTCCTCGCCCGTCTACCATGCAATACACACGTACGCGTTGGGCAGCGCTCCCCACGACTCACAAAAAATCTGGTGCAGATCGGTCGATGCACCGAGGAGACACAGCCGTTGAATAATGATAATGCATTTGGCCACCGGGCCGGACTAAATCGTTCGGCGGGCCAGATCCGGCCCACAGGCCGTACGTTTGACACCCCTGGTTTAAACATTAGTATACCAACTTAATCAAAGGTATCTTACTAGCTGTTAATCCAGCTTCATGTGAAAAGTTAACAAAACCTTTTTAGTTATTTAAAGTTAATTATTTCATGTGTTTAAGGGTTTCGTTTCTTGCATTAAGACAGCTTTTATGAAAGTTTGACAGTTAAATTGGTGGATACACACCCAAAAGTAATAATGTAAAAGTAACACTTTAGCAATTGGAATATTGCTAAAGTAACACGTTAGCAATATTCCACATGTGTATGTTGTGTACAAACTTTAGTAAT